>CM061226.1:89873009-90438009 GCA_030844895.1 Ambrosia x helenae | reverse complement strand
TACATCGCGCGTCATCTGGGGATCTCGCCAGATACCGACCCTCAGTTGCTGCCCTCGATCCCATCGGTAGAGCTCGGTGACGCCAATGCCCGGAGCATGGGGATCCTCTTCGAGGTCTCGAAGGGTGTGCATCGGTTTCGAGCTATCGGAACCAGGAGGGCTTTTGAGCCGGCCCCCCTTCCTACTTTCGATGATATACCGCCCTACACTGAGGTGCGTCCGGGAGAGCCTCTCCTGGTGGAGATGGCGGGTCAGGACGACGAGGCTGACGACGATGACGCCCCCCACCTCCTCCGCCGCCACCACAGCAGCAGTACCCCCGTCATATATATGATGACCTCACTCCTGCTGCGCGTTTTGTGGCAGAGGACATCGATCGCCGCATCGGTGAGCTCTGGGAGGTTCAGGAGTGGACGGTCGACTCGATGCAGGCGATGGCCTCGCATTGGCAGGTACAGTTACGCCCACCACCACACTGTGGACCAGCACAGGGGGCCCACCACCACCGCCGCAGTAGACTTTTTTTACTTGTATTTTTTTTTGTATGGACAAACTTATTATTATTATTATTATTATGCATTTGATCTTTTGTTTATATATATATGTTGTCTGTTTTGAATGTTTAATTGTCTAATAAATATTAAACCCATAAATAATAAACGAACTAAAATCAAATTATAAATTGCAAGCCAGTACAACCAATGAGATCCAAACAGTAAACATTCAATTATAAACGTTAAAAGATCACTCAACCCTTTCAATCCCAAACCAAATAAAAGTTACATGTTATGAACCAAAACGACGCCACGTTGACCATCAACCACCATATTCGTATCAAAATTCGCGAATTCGTTCAATCTTTCTTCGACGAGGTCTTCTCCGTGAATAATTTATCCAGTCACAGTGACAATCAAACACTTTATTAATAGGTTAAAGTTGGGATTACTTGATTAATTATAGTTTGATTAGGGTTATTACGTTGTTTTTTAAATTTTAAAAAATTACAATAGATAAAGACACTAAATCAATAAAAAAGTTAAAAAAACACGGGCTATTACGGTGTTTTTAAAATTTTTAAATTTAAAAAAATTACAATAGATAAAGACTCTAAATAGATAAAAAAGTTAAAAACAAAAAAAAACACTTCAAGTTAAAAACAAAAAAAAAACACTTCAAAACAAACAAAAAAAAAAAAAACACAAAAAAAATCCAAACCAAAACCTTCCCAACATCAAAATGTCCAGATTCATCCCCCCCTGTTGCCAAGCGCCTCGCTTTGACCAAAGCGAGGCGCTTGGCCACTTTTTTTCAAACTCCCATGCAAACCTCGTACTGATTTGACGACCATGTGACTGAAGCGCCTCGCTTTGGCCTAAGCGAGGCGCTTCAAAGGGGAGTTGAAATAGAAGCTAGGGGGTGCCAATAGACGGACCCTTTTATAACTCAAAAAGGTATCTCAACCGTCATCGTGACAGTTGTCAAGTGGGATATCCTGACGTCACGTAACAACTGTCTAAAGGAACGAATGGTCAAGAATCCCTCGAAAGAATCAAACTTGTCCCGTCGGCCAGGAAAAAAATATGGCCAAAAGACTGTCCACGTGTCTCGGATAAAATGCAATAAGGATGCAACTTTTGTATCTTAACTCCTCTAAGATACAATTCAACTTAGGGACTTAGGGGACATGAAGAGGTACAAGGAATTTATACCGAAGCCTCAGGTTCGCTCGACCACTCTAAGGAACCGTGGCTCTAACACTCAAAGTATCTCTAAAAGAGATGTTAAGTACAATCATAAGCTCGGATGTCAAATATACCGAATGACAGTACAACCAATCCAAGTCCGGGAAAAGTACAACCTTTTCAACTAGTATAAATAGCCCCATTTCAAGTACAGGTAACACACGTGAACCTACACTCCGAACCTCACTTTCTCTTTCTAAAACAAAGACTTATTCTCACGCAGGGGGTGGTCACAGAGATGCCCTTCAACCTTCCCTGTGATGAGTCTAACAGTTTGTTCATTTTGTTGGTTCATTCCCACTGAGATCTAATCAAGCTAGTTCCTTAATTCCAACATAAATAGTAAGTAACCAGTTCTTGGATCTTCATGTACCATTGCTTCTTTACCTCTGTCTGTTGCTCATGAAAATCCTTCATTCATTTTATTATCTCATCCAAAACACTCATTGGGATTCCATGATTCACTATCTGAAAGAATCCCCATGTCTCCGATGCATTGTTAGGACAAAAAGGATTGATGAAACCACTTTTGCAAACCTTAGTCTAATTCACTTCTGTCAAAATATTCTAAGTATAGAACTGCTGAAGAAGAAGGATCAAACTGCTGAAGAAGAGATTCACAAGTGCTGAAGAAGAAAAGTCATCAGAAGTTCTGAAGTTCAAACCAGACACTTCTACTGAAGAACTACTGAAGACAAACTACTCATCAGTAGTTTGTCATTCATCAGTACTTACATGAAGATCTTTTCCCACCGCCTTTTTGTATCAGTAGTTTATTACTTTAGTATTTCTTTTTTGCTTTATGTACAAGTTCCAAGACTGCAACTTGTTGCAACTTGTTTCTGAACTTGCTTTTTGGCAAGGTTCATGTATTTGTAAAGTCTATAAATAGAAGGGTTCATCCCTCTGTTTTAGACATTGATTTTAATACAGAAATCCTTCAACACATATTATTGTTATTTCCATTTCATGTTTATTGAGAATCTGTCGAAGTATTTCATTCTCATTCAATACTTAGATTCTCAATAAATACTTATCATTTATTAGTTCTTGAATCCAGGGGGAGTAATAACTCCTGTTGATAAGTGTAGCTTTAAACTCATAACATTCCGCTGTGCTATCACTGATCAAGAACTTGCTAGACACATAAGCGTTCACTAGCAAGTTCATATAAAAGAGCAATATTGATCCAACAATTGGTATCAGAGCACTGGTTTATCTGATCACATATCAATCTAACACATTGAGAATCAGACACAGGCTCTTATTGATATTCAATAAAGGATTATAAGCTTACTTTTATCAACATCCATCACTTTAAGAGATATTTGACAAATCAATACTCTTTAAAATGGATCCTCATAATACTGGTTCTGCCACTAAACCTGCCATGCTAGTAAGAAATGAATATAACATATGGCAAAAGAGAATGACACATACCTTATCACAGACCAACACAGGTTGCTGGAAATCTGTGATATATGGTCCTCATAAACCAGTAAATATAAATCTTGAAACTAAAGAAGAGATTCCAAAAGACCCAAAAGACTATACTGATGATTTCCTAAAACTTGAGCTTGATGCAAAAGCTTTCTCTATGTTGGCAATGGCACTCCCAAATGAAATCTACTCTGGACTATTACATTGTGATAGTGCCAAAGAGCTTTGGACTGCCTAAAAGAACAGTTTGGAGGAACTGAAGAGGTGATTGCCAACACCAGAGAAATCTTGGCTCAACAATATGAAACTTTTGCTCACATTAATGGGGAAACTTTAACACAAGAATTTGAAAGATTTTCCTCATTAATATCTGAGCTAAAACTAAATGGTCAGACCTACACAACTGTATCTATGCTTCATAGATTCTTAAGGTCTTTACCTGAAAAATGGGAAACTTACTCTATAGTCTTAAGATCTTCACCAGACTTTAGCTCCCTCACTCTTACAAAACTTCATGGGAGATTACTTACTTTGAGAGAGAAATTGATCAAAAGAAAAAGTTACAAAGTACTGGCAAAACTGCTGATGACTATCTACTAGGTAGTACAACACTATTGGGACAAAAGACTCACCAACTTGTTCAAATAGTTTTGGATCTTTTGACCATATTGACATAACTGCTGGGATCTCATCTGAAAGATCTTTCCCAGGTTATGACAATAATGATTTTGGTCAAACTGTTGATAACATGTGTTTTATCATGGATGATTTAAATAGTTTCAGCAGTGATGACCTAGAAGAAATGGATATTTTGCACCAACTGGCCATGTTAAGTTTAAAAACAAATAAATCTTACAAAAGGTCAGGAAGGAAGTTTCCAGGACTTAACAGTTCTACAAAAATTGGTTTTGACAAATCTAAACTTAGATGTCACAAGTGTCAAAAGTTGGGACACTTTGCTAGAGAGTGTAGAAGCTCTGGCTTTAACCAATCTCAGTCTGGAAACAATTTTAACCCCAATTATAACAGGAATAATGGAACACAGGGAGTGCACATTTTGTACAGGCACAAGCTCCACAACACTAATACGTGCCACAAGTACAATATGTACAGATGCCTGCTCAACAGATGCAATGTAACACCCCAACCGATGGCGGAAACATCGGGGTGCCACGTATTGATGATTGTTTTCAGTAGCACATGGTATAATATAAATTTTAAATAATTTATTCAAACATAATATCCAAAATATGAAATAATGTCTAAGAATTCAAATACATAATATCAAATAGCAACTTCAATAACTTCAAATAAACTTCAAGAAAATCCTCATGCTAACTCAAGCCTCAGCTTCATTGTTACCTGAAACATGTTAATTTTGAAAGTATTTTGGGTCAACATAAGTTGGTGAGAATTACATAGGTTTTTGATGATAAAATGAATAAAATGTTGTGCAATTCATGTGTCATGTTAATCTAGCCCAAATGTGAGAACATATTAGAAATAAATCGAGTGCATAATCAACCCTATTGACTGTTATAATATGATACATACCAGACACTTATGGTCCCAATGAATATGTTATGCGATAACAAACACCCACGTAACCTTGGTAGGAGGCACATATCCGGGTGGGATTGTCAGTCCAATAGATCTATCAATGTATACCGTCGGCTGATCAATGTTAATGATTATGCTAGAATGGTGCTTACTCTAATCATGCTCAAGACATAATGCAACGTAGAAAACACATAGACACATTGATGATTGAATTGCAATGATAATGTTATAACATGTTTCACCCCAAAAATGGTGATAAATAAAAGGGGCTATGTAAAACTCACCTTAGCAAATGTTAAACTTGTTGAAAATATGAAATAATTGTGTTGCCCCAGTGATTCCAAATATCACCCTATAATAAGGTAATATATAATAAGTCTAAGTCTAATTAACTTACAAGTGTATCCTAGGGTTTTGATTTGGGGATAATCAATTGTTGAAATTTAAATTAAAATGCTTAATTAATAAAGGAAAATTGGATAATTAATGAAAGATAGTCTTTTTATAAAATTTGAATTTTGAATGTGCACATTAAAGTGTTTGAAGCAATAAATAATTTTTATAAAATTATTTCATTTAAAATAGATTTTTAAATCTATTTATTTATAAATAGCCAATTATTAACTTTAATATCAAAAATACTAAAATTAAGGAATTCTTATTTTTAAAATCATATTTCTGTTCTAAATGATTAAAAATAATTTGTATAAAATTTTGGTGCAAAAATGATGAAAATTGGATTTATTATGAATTAAATTATGATTAAATCTAACAAAAATTGTTTAAAAATATAAAATAAATGATTTTACTGATTTAAAAATTATTTCAGTAAAGTTTGACTTTATAAAAAGTCAGGATAAATTTTGGAGAATTTAATAAAATTGTTTTGATATATAAATGGATTTTTATAAATATAATAGTATAAAAATGATTTAATTATTATAAATATTAAATAAATGAATTTCTGAAAAATAAAAATTACAAATAAAACTTTTATATCAGATTAAAACAATTATAATTTTTTTAGAATTTATAAAATAGTTTTGATATTTTAAAAAGAATTTAAAAGATTAAAAGGATTTAATATATATATATATATATATATATATATAATAGTTTGTAAAAGAAAAGAAAAGAACAAAAAGCAAGGTCAGAGCCGGACTCGAACCCGGGTGACCACTGTGGTGGACCATGGTCACAACCACTTGGCCTAGGCCGGTGGTTGTGATGTTTCTTGTTTAAAAAACAAATAAATACACATGCGAATTCCAGAATTATCCCCAATTCATATAAACGAACCCTAGAATTTCAATCAAACAATTCAGAAAGTTTTAGCCCGATTAATGATGGGCTTTCGTTGTTTGATAGCCGATGA
Source organism: Ambrosia x helenae (assembly GCA_030844895.1). Taxonomy (NCBI): domain Eukaryota; kingdom Viridiplantae; phylum Streptophyta; class Magnoliopsida; order Asterales; family Asteraceae; genus Ambrosia; species Ambrosia x helenae. Next base: position 90,431,892 of record CM061226.1, on the reverse strand, counting down.
ATAAAACCCACAAAAAAACGAGGACTCACAGTGTTGAATTGATGTTAGAAGCCGGGTCAAGGCAAAAGTCAAACAACGAGCAATATAATGATAATCAGAGTGAATTAGAGAGATTGGGAGGTTGAGAGAGAGTTGTGAGCGATTTGACAAGGTTCGCATACCATCTATTTATACTGAGGATTAGGGTTAGGGTTAATTGGAAGGGTTGACCTTCGATTGAATACGTACCGTTTAATTGATTTAATTGGTCAACGATTTGATGTTATTGACGTGTAATCGTGTTGTATTGGGCCGGTTATCACCTAAATTTACCAAAGATAGGTCAATTACGAGTTAAATCATTGGATTGATCATCAAGCTATCCCACAGTTGACTTTCCTTGTCAACTGTGGGGGTTTTTAAAGTGTATATAAATATAAGGTGTGACCGGGTTATTTCAAATAAAATGGTCCAGCCCAGATGGTTGTGTGTGTGTGGTTGCTATAGCTTTGGCGCGGGTTCGAACCCCGGCCAGAGCAGTTTTTATTATTTTTGACATTTTAACATTCCACACACATATATTATAATATATATATAATATTAGGGTTCCACAAATGCGACAAAAATAAATAAATGCGAATATAAAATGAAAACTTGACGTTTTTATTATGTCGATGCGTAACGTACAAGTATTAATTGCGTAATGTTACAGTCTCCCCTACTTTTAGGAACTTCGTCCCGAAGTTGGAGTTGGAGAGTCTGGTGGGAAAAGATGTGGATACTTCGACTTCATCTGGTCTTTACGTTCCAAGTGAACTCTGGGCCTCGTTTAGATTCCCAACGAACCTTAACGATCGGAATACGACTGCGCTTGAGTTTCTTGACTCCAGTGTCAACAATCTCGACGGGTTTCTCGATAATGTGCATGCTTTCATCAATTTGCACATCCTCAAGAGGAACATGAAGGTTCTCATCTGCTAAGCATTTCTTGAGGTTCGAAACATGGAAGGTCGGATGAACATTGCTTAGCTCAGGTGGAAGATCAAGCTTGTAAGCCACTTTTCCAACTCTGTCAAGAATTTTGAAGGGGCCTACGTAACGAGGAGCTAGTTTTCCCTTTCTACCGAAACGAATAACTCCTTTCCAAGGGGATACCTTAAGTAGCACAAGGTCCCCAACTTGAAATTCCAAGGGTTTACGACGTTTATCAGCATAACTCTTTTGGCGACTTCTAGCCTTGAGAAGATTATCCTGAATAAGCTGGATTTTGTCTGTGGTTTCCTGGATTAGTTCGGGTCCAGTAATACGAGCTTCACCAACTTCAGTCCAACAGACAGGAGAACGACATTTCCGACCATAGAGTGCCTCAAAAGGAGCCATGTTAATGCTGGCGTGATAACTGTTGTTGTATGAAAACTCAACCAAAGGAAGATGAGAATCCCATGCGCCACCAAAATCGATGACACATGCCCTGAGCATGTCCTCAAGTGTCTGGATGGTTCGTTCAGTCTGACCATCCGTTTGAGGGTGATAAGCAGTGCTCAGGTTCAACTTGGTACCCAAAGCATCTTGTAGAGATCCCCAAAAGTGAGAGGTGAAACGACCATCGCGATCAGAAATAATGTCCAAAGGTATACCGTGACGACATACGATTTCACTTACGTACATCTTTGCCAACCTTTCCACAGAATACTTCTCACGAATAGGTAGAAAGTGAGCTGACTTGGTCAAACGATCGACGATCACCCAAATACTGTCAAAACCTTTGGGTGTGCGAGGAGTTTGGTGATGAAATCCATAGCTATGCTTTCCCATTTCCAGACAGGAATCTCTGGTTGTTCAAGCATACCAGATGGTCGTTGATGTTCAGCCTTAACCTTGGAACAAGTGAGGCATTTTGCAACGAAAAGAGCAATGTCTTTCTTCATACCAGGCCACCAATAAGAATAAAGAAGATCTTGATACATCTTGTCAGCTCCAGGATGTATAGAATAACGAGACTTATGAGCCTCGTTCATGAGAAAAGTACGAAGATCATCACGGTCGGGAATCCACAGTCGGTTAAGGAAATAAAGGAGACCATCGGGTTTGGTTTCAAGTTGAGTTTCAGCACCACAAGACATTTCATCGTACATGTTACCTTGGGTGACTGATGTGTGTTGAGCCTGGAGAATGCAATCTTGAAGATCAGTACGAACTCTCGCACATTGGAGTTTGACACGCTCTTTACGACTAAGTGCGTCGGCCACAACATTCGCCTTGCCAGGATGGTAGCGAATTTCGCAATCATAGTCGTTAAGTAATTCAACCCAACGTCGTTGCCTCATGTTAAGATTCTTTTGATCGAAGACATGTTGGAGACTTTTGTGGTCCGTGAACACCACACATTTGGTCCCATACAGATAATGTCTCCAAATCTTGAGTGCAAAGACAACAGCGCCCAATTCAAGATCATGGGTGGTATAATTTTTCTCGTGAGTCTTGAGTTGTCGAGACGCATAAGCAATAACCTTTCCTCGTTGCATGAGAACACAACCAAGACCTTGGTTCGATGCATCACAGTATACCACGAAATCATCATTACCATCAGGTAGAGATAAGACAGGAGCTTCACAGAGTTTCAGCTTAAGAGTTTCAAATGCTTCCTCTTGCTTAGGTCCCCACTCATAGGGTTTACCCTTGTGAGTTAAGGTAGTAAGAGGAACAGCGATCTTGGAGAAATTGGCGATGAATCGACGATAATAACCAGCCAACCCAAGAAAAGAACGGACTTCCGTTGGAGTGGTAGGAACACTCCAATTCTTCACAGCTTCGATCTTTGCAGGATCAACATGAATTCCGTTCATATCAATGACATGTCCCAAAAATTGAACTTCCTTAAGCCAAAATTCACATTTTGAGAACTTGGCGTACAGTTGTTCTTTCTTTAGGAGACTCAAGATAGAGTGAAGATGTTGCTCGTGATCGGATTTTGATTTAGAGTAAATCAAAATATCATCGATGAAAACGATCACGAATTTGTCGAGATAGGGTCTACAAACCCGATTCATCAAATCCATAAATACTGCGGGAGCATTGGTCAAACCGAAAGGCATAACCATGAATTCAAAGATTCTAAATTCTAATAACATATGAAGACATGCTTTAGCCTATAAGTGAACACTCATCCCGAGAATTCCCAGGTAGGCATCCGGGTCCCTCGTCTGATTGGGATATATGCGCAATGCCAGCCTAGACAGAAGACTCAGAATACAGGCGTTCACCCTTCCAGATTGCACGTGTTCGTTATTAAAATCTAGAACTTCGACGAGATCTCAAGGGGGTTCAGGTTAAACCTGAGGATTTTGTCCTATAAATCTAATGGTGGATCAGGATTGCAGCAGACAATTAAGAGTAGTCACATGTAGGTTTAGGGTTATAAGGCATAGGATGAGGATAGGATTAGGGAAGCAATTAGGGTTACAAGTAGGAGAAGCAAGTACTGTTTTAGTCCCTAAGGTTATAGTCTAGATTATTTCTAATAACCTAATTTCCTATAACCAAGGCTCTGATACCAATCTGTAACACCCCAACCGATGGCGGAAACATCGGGGTGCCACGTATTGATGATTGTTTTCAGTAGCACATGGTATAATATAAATTTTAAATAATTTATTCAAACATAATATCCAAAATATGAAATAATGTCTAAGAATTCAAATACATAATATCAAATAGCAACTTCAATAACTTCAAATAAACTTCAAGAAAATCCTCATGCTAACTCAAGCCTCAGCTTCATTGTTACCTGAAACATGTTAATTTTGAAAGTATTTTGGGTCAACATAAGTTGGTGAGAATTACATAGGTTTTTGATGATAAAATGAATAAAATGTTGTGCAATTCATGTGTCATGTTAATCTAGCCCATATGTGAGAACATATTAGAAATAAATCGAGTGCATAATCAACCCTATTGACTGTTATAATATGATACATACCATACACTTATGGTCCCAATGAATATGTTATGCGATAACAAACACCCACGTAACCTTGGTAGGAGGCACGTATCCGGGTGGGATTGTCAGTCCAATAGATCTATCAATGTATACCGTCGGCTGATCAATGTTAATGATTATGCTAGAATGGTGCTTACTCTAATCATGCTCAAGACATAATGCAACGTAGAAAACACATAGACACATTGATGATTGAATTGCAATGATAATGTTATAACATGTTTCACCCCAAAAATGGTGATAAATAAAAGGGCTATGTAAAACTCACCTTAGCAAATGTTAAACTTGTTGAAAATATGAAATAATTGTGTTGCCCCAAGTGATTCCAAATATCACCCTATAATAAGGTAATATATAATAAGTCTAAGTCTAATTAACTTACAAGTGTATCCTAGGGTTTTGATTTGGGGATAATCAATTGTTGAAATTTAAATTAAAATGCTTAATTAATAAAGGAAAATTGGATAATTAATGAAAGATAGTCTTTTATAAAATTTGAATTTTGAATGTGCACATTAAAGTGTTTGAAGCAATAAAATAATTTTTATAAAATTATTTCATTTAAAATAGATTTTTAAATCTATTTATTTATAAATAGCCAATTATTAACTTTAATATTCAAAAATACTAAAATTAAGGAATTCTTATTTTAAAAATCATATTTCTGTTCTAAATGATTAAAAATAATTTGTATAAAATTTTGGTGCAAAAATGATGAAAATTGGATTTATTATGAATTAATTATGATTAAATCTAACAAAAATTGTTTAAAAATATAAAATAAATGATTTTACTGATTTAAAAATTATTTCAGTAAAGTTTGACTTTATAAAAAGTCAGGATAAATTTTGGAGAATTTAATAAAATTGTTTTGATATATAAATGGATTTTTATAAATATAATAGTATAAAAATGATTTAATTATTATAAATATTAAATAAATGAATTTCTGAAAAATAAAAATTACAAATAAAACTTTTATATCAGATTAAACAATTATAATTTTTTTAGAATTTATAAAATAGTTTTGATATTTTAAAAAGAATTTAAAAGATTAAAAAGATTTAATATATATATATATATATATAATAGTTTGTAAAAGAAAAGAAAAGAACAAAAAGCAAGGTCAGAGCCGGGACTCGAACCCGGTGACCACTGTGGTGGACCATGGTCACAACCACTTGGCCTAGGCCGGTGGTTGTGATGTTTCTTGTTTAAAAACAAATAAATACACATGCGAATTCCAGAATTATCCCCAATTCATATAAACGAACCCTAGAATTTCAATCAAACAATTCAGAAAGTTTTAGCCCGATTAATGATGGGGCTTTCGTTGTTTGATAGCCGATGAATAAAACCCACAAAAAACGAGGACTCACAGTGTTGAATTGATGTTAGAAGCCGGGTCAAGGAAAAAGTCAAACAACGAGCAATATAATGATAATCAGAGTGAATTAGAGAGATTGGGAGGTTGAGAGAGAGTTGTGAGCGATTTGACAAGGTTCGCAGACCATCTATTTATACTGAGTATTAGGGTTAGGGTTAATTGGAAGGGTTGACCTTCGATTGAATACGTACGCGTTTAATTGATTTAATTGGTCAACGATTTGATGTTATTGACGTGTAATCGTGTTGTATTGGGCCGGTTATCACCTAAATTTACCAAAGATAGGTCAATTACGAGTTAAATCATTGGATTGATCATCAAGCTATCCCACAGTTGACTTTCCTTGTCAACTGTGGGGGTTTTTAAAGTGTATATAAATATAAGGTGTGACCGGGTTATTTCAAATAAAATGGTCCAGCCCAGATGGTTGTGTGTGTGTGTTGCTATAGCTTTGGCGCGGGTTCGAACCCGGCCAGAGCAGTTTTTATTATTTTTGACATTTTAACATTCCACACACATATATTATAATATATATATAATATTAGGGTTCCACAAATGCGACAAAAATAAATAAATGCGAATATAAAATGAAAACTTGACGTTTTTTATTAATGTCGATGCGTAACGTACAAGTATTAATTGCGTAATGTTACATGCAAAGCCAACAATCAATCCCTCCCTTTCCAGCTGCTCAACAACCTCCACATCAACAACAACCCTCTCAACAAAGTTTATTTACTTCAGGGTATGTTGAATGGAGCAGTCTTCCTTTTGACACCACAGAGTGAAATCCTGATGCAGACAACAAAATGTTTGACATCAACTGGGGAGAGCCTGACAATGGCAGAAAGAACTTTGCCTTAATGGCATTTGAGGGATGCTCCTCAAAATCTGCCTTGTCACAGGTATCAAAAGAATCTTTGACAAAACTATGTTCAAATTCATGCAAAGAATCTTTTGCTCTCATAAGAGAGACAAATGTGCACTTACAAGGAAAAGCAAATGACTCTGAGAGAAAATTCACTCAGATGAAATGTGATTTAGAAAGAAAACATTCTGCAAAAACAAAAGAAGTTTCTAAATTAACTAACACTGCTATTGAAACCCAAGCACAAATTAAAATCATGATAAATGACCTAGGAAATGTCAGACAAGAGCTTGCTGACACCAAGGTCACATGTGAAAAATGGGTGGAATCTTGTAAGGGGTACCAATTATTGCTAAACAAACAAAGTGCTTCATGTAACATCGCAAATTTTCCCCAAATTTTTGAATTAGTAAAACCGCCACTTTATTTATATTATACCTCTTTTGTACAAGAATAACCATGTCTAATTTTTATTTATTTCAAAACATTTTTGAATTAGTAAACTCCCCCCCTTTACATTTTTATTTATGTGTATATATATGTATATTTTGAAGATACCATCAACCATAAAATTTCATCACATTTGAGATTTAAAAAAAAAATAAAAAAAAAATCCTTGTTTAAAACTGTAACCTTGTAATCTGTGTATAGGAGATACTGTAGCACCAAAACTAAAGAGTACTGAATTTTGCCAAACTTTCATCACTTGAGAATTTCACAAACTATAACAAATAAATATTATTTATTTATTTTTTATTTTTAAAAGAGTCTTTTATTTCCACAAACTTATTTGTTAAATTTAAAATTTTATTGAACAGTTTATTGGCGTAGCAAATGATTTACGATAAAAAAATGTTTTAATCTATTAAGAATGATTTCTTTTATGTAATATTCGAAGCCTATTATACGAAACGTCTGAACAAATTCTTGATTTTTGAAATCCGACATCGTGTTTAAAACCTATGACTCATCGAAATATTTTGATCTAAATCAATTTAGTTGTACAATTTAATGACCTTTGCTTTATATACAAAACCAATTTTTGAAAATAAAATCTTTCCATCCACAGGAACAAAATTTACTCTACAATTTTTCCGTTGACACCTACTTATTTTAAACTTGTTCGAACCATTACAAATTTTTTGGCAAATACCGCAATCATGTTTCCTCATACCCTTGATTTTAATATTTGATTCAAACCCCACGATTCATACTGCTAAATAATCTCCATACTATTTGTGCCTCCTTGGAAAACCCATAAAACTATTTTCACGCGCATTATCTTTCATAACTTTGATGATACTTTGAGTTCTCCATCATCCTCTCAAGAACTAAATTCATACTCTTTACCTTCTTAAACATGAACTTGATCCCTATGATAACCAAACTATTGAAACTTGATTGTGTGTTGCATCAAACTTAATCCTTAGTTATACATGAGGATTCGATTATCTACCATATTTGAACATTTGATACTAGAAGTCATGGAATATAAACTATTTGCTATAGACACACCTAGAGTCATTAACCTTGTCTAGGCAACTCTATTACAACTCGCATGCTATACTTGATACTTGATTGCTTACATGTACATATTATCAATTTGCAATTCATGTGTGTAATAATTGGTACACTTAATCAAACAACTGATAGAGACGAAGTACTTGCTCAACAGTTAGTAGAGTACCAAATAACCTACTCAACGATTGGTAGAGGTCATCATGCCTGCTCAACAGTCAGTAGAGGCCCTACAACCTGCTCAACGACTGGTAGAGGCTATCGCACCTGCTCAACAATCGGTAGAGGTTCTTATTCACTGACTGGTAGAAGTCTTTTTCCTGCTCAACAGTTGGACTCATTTTTGGATACATTGTATACGATTCAATCACAATGTTATATTGCATTACTTACATGTGTGTTTAGAGTCATAGAAGGACACAAAACCCTAATGTAAGGTAAATTGGTGATTGCGGTCCGGAACGTAATCACGAATTTACAGGTACGTTAAGGTAGTGTGAAATTCTATCAAGGTTTTCGGTAATTAACCAATTATAAACTCTAGTTGTCTGGTAGTTCATTTAGTCTTGCTATAGTCAATCAACTCATGCATTTCTTTTAGGATACCTAAAACTTAAGTTTAGTGTTTTGCTAGATTCTTATTCTCCTTGCTATTTCAAGACACACCAAATCCCACCCTTAAAACTCACAGACAACAAACCTCTTATCCACATTATTCGAAACATATTATTCTATTACTTATAAATTCATGTTGTGCCTTAACCTAATTTTTTTTTTCCAAACCACAATTGTCTTAATTTCTACCCAATCACCCTCAACCTACATTATTCTATAACTTCGGGACGAAGTTCCCAAAAGTAGGGGAGACTGTAACATCGCAAATTTTCCCCAAATTTTTGAATTAGTAAAACCGCCACTTTATTTATATTATACCTCTTTTGTACAAGAATAACCATGTCTAATTTTTATTTATTTCAAAACATTTTTATAATAATAATAAGAATAATAACTAATTGTTATTGCCAATGATCTCCAGCCCAGCTACTTTGAGGTAGGGTGGGTTTTCCCTTAGGGGTTCCCATCCTGGGGTAAGTCACAGGTTCGATCCATGCACACTACAAAAAATTTCCCGTGACGGTTTGAGCTTAGGCAAAGAGGACACCGGTGTGTGGGTAGGGATTCAAACTTGGGACCGCTAGGTTATGGTTGTATATAAGGATTTCCACTGAACTAAGCCTTTTTTAAAAAAAAAAAACACTAATTGTTATTTATTAATTAAACATGAAAAAAAGGAGCATTCAATGCATACATAGAAAACTTCCGTTGACAAATTGTATTTAAAAAAAAATTAAAATTAATAATTGTATTATGGCAAGAAAATTAATGCTGCATCCTTTTCCAAATTTGCAACCTGCGTTTTTTTTTTACCATCTCCGTAATTGGCTAGTACAATTCAAGATTGATGAAATTATTGCTTATTATTTGGTCCTAAATTAAATCGGATGTAGCAAAACCAATCCGGACGTTTGTATTTAAATCCTCAAACATCTTCCTCTTGGCTCGCTCAATAACTTCTAGCCTCTGCCGACGAACGGAATCACCGAACTCCATTGTTGTTTGACTCGTCGCAGTACACCGCCACCAATGTACCACCAGTTGCACTCGACCACCACGTTACCTTTGTTCCGTTTGAACCTCACAGTTGCAATACTATCCTTTTTGACATATGGTCACCGTAGTGCACCCTGTAACACCATAGTTGTTTCGCTCTCCGCTTCATTAAGTTCGAATGCTAACGTAATAGTTTGATCCTTTGCTTTTAGTTATTTATGATTAGGTTCGAACGTGGGTGGTGATCTCGATTTGTTCCGGCGACACTTTTTACTATATTTTTTACATACCTTTGTAAACATATGCACAAATGCCACTGGTACTATTTTTTTTTTTACATACCTTCGTATATATATACACACATATGATAATTCTTAAAGCAAGATTAACAAATGTTACTGGTTTAATAATTGAATGGATCATGAAACAATACAAGATGGTTTTATATTAAGATATTGTGATCGACCACCTTGGCTAAACTGTTTTTTTTTTTTAATAATTAAGAAATTAATGATTTTGTATCTTCTGTTGTTCAATCTAAGAATATATATACTCACCTATGATTTAAAATAATACATATTACTCCATAAATTAGAATATACAAAATATAAGAGATGGGGTTTAACCAAGTTGGGTAAAGATTTGGATACGTAATTTATATAGCACATCTTTGAACCCATTTCGTAACATAAATTTAATATTTAGTCAAGAATAGCTCGTCGCCGGGCAATCGATGAGTCAATAAATTTTATTGTCGAATTATTACTCATAAATCTTATTAATACTAAATATATATATATAAATATAAATATATATATATATATATATATATAGGTTCGAGATTTATTTAATAACTATTGTGGAATTTATCCAAGTTCAGATTTGTTGCTACTTGCTAGTACTTGCACAGTGAAGTTCAGGTGAGTTTACGTAACCATGTTTATGCGATTCTTTATACTTGCAACATTTTATTTAAGCAATTCAACATGCATGTCTAGTTGTAAACTTTATTGCCTCATGAATTAGTCAACAGTTTCAACGAGTTTCAACATTACATAATCATTAGCTATGGCCAAGCCGGCGATACTCAATAATAGATCTATTGGATTGACAATCCCACCCGGATACGTGTACCTCCTACATAGGTAGCGTAGGTGATTGTTATCGTTCCAACATATTACTAAGGTGAACCGTAAATGACGGGATGGACCTAAACTAGTCGGAGGTTTGATTATGTCGATTCAACATATTATACTATTCATGTAGACTTAAATTTACGATAGACATACGAATTGCTAAACTTTTATACTTAAACTACTTGCTTGACATGGCTTATGTATTCTCACCAACTTCTAGTTGACCCCCCCCCCATTTTTCCAAACTCAACAGGAAATACTGATGCTTGAAGTCTAGAGCTAGCATGAAGAGATATTTGAGGCTTTGTTGATTACTTGATGTAGACTTTAATGTAATTCAATATTGTAATGTATTAAAGGATTATTTAAACTTGTGTAATACCATGAGCTATTGAACAATCATTCATACGTGGCACCTCGATGTTTCCGCCATCGGTTGGGGTGTTACAGATTGGTAGGAGAGCCATGGTTATAGGGAATTAGGTTATTAGAAAAATAATCTAGTCTATAACCTTAGGACTTTAACCAGTACTTGCTTCAATTACTTGTAGCTCTACCTTATCCTTATCTCTATCTCTATCCTCATCCTTATTCTTAGCCTAACTTGGTCTTGCCTACTCTCTTTCACTTACTTGCTACAATCCTAACGTACTTCTAGATTATTAAGGCAAATTCGTTGGGCTTAGACCTGATCTATTTTGATAAGCCAACATTTTCGTTCATTCGGGGTTAGATATTTATAATCTTTGTGTTTTATTTTCATTTATACCCCCTCACTCCCGTATAAAATCTAAGTTTTGAATCTCAAAATTGTTACAATTCAAATATATTTTCTTCTTATATAATTCCCCCATTAGCTTAAATTTCATGAATCATTTCTGGGTTTCACAATCCTAATTCATTTTACAAACTTATAATATTATCCATAAGTCTAATTATTTTTAACATCTAACTCAAATCATATGTTTCCCTTTACATCATACATAAATCTATCATATTTGATGTTCTGGCCAATTTTATTTTAAACTCCCCCCCTTTACATTTTTATTTATGTGTATATATATGTATATTTTGAAGATACCATCAACCATAAAATTTCATCACATTTGAGATTTAAAAAAAAAATAAAAAAAAATCCTTGTTTAAAACTGTAACCTTGTAATCTGTGTATAGGAGATACTGTAGCACCAAAACTAAAGAGTACTGAATTTTGCCAAACTTTCATCACTTGGGAATTTCACAAACTATAACAAATAAATATTATTTATTTATTTTTTATTTTTAAAAGAGTCTTTTATTTCCACAAACTTATTTGTTAAATTTAAAATTTTATTGAACAGTTTATTGGCGTAGCAAATGATTTACGATAAAAAAATGTTTTAATCTATTAAGAATGATTTCTTTTATGTAATATTCGAAGCCTATTATACGAAACGTCTGAACAAATTCTTGATTTTTGAAATCCGACATCGTGTTTAAAACCTATGACTCATCGAAATATTTTAATCTAAATCAATTTAGTTGTAGAATTTAATGACCTTTGCTTTATATACAAAACCAATTTTTGAAAATAAAATCTTTCCATCCACAGGAACAAAATTTACTCTACAATTTTTCCGTTGACACCTACTTATTTTAAACTTGTTCGAACCATTACAAATTTTTGGCAAATACCGCAATCATGTTTCCTCATACCCTTGATTTTAATATTTGATTCAAACCCCACGATTCATACTGCTAAATAATCTCCATACTATTTGTGCCTCCTTGGAAAACCCATAAAACTATTTTCACGCGCATTATCTTTCATAACTTTGATGATACTTTGACTTCTCCATCATCCTCTCAAGAACTAAATTCATACTCTTTACCTTCTTAAACATGAACTTGATCCCTATGATAACCAAACTATTGAAACTTGATTGTGTGTTGCATCAAACTTAATCCTTAGTTATACATGAGGATTCGATTATCTACCATATTTGAACATTTGATACTAGAAGTCATGGAATATAAACTATTTGCTATAGACACACCTAGAGTCATTAACCTTGTCTAGGGCAACTCTATTACAACTCGCATGCTATACTTGATACTTGATTGCTTACATGTACATATTATCAATTTGCAATTCATGTGTGTAATAATTGGTACACTTAATCAAACAACTGATAGAGGACGAAGTACTTGCTCAACAGTTAGTAGAGTACCAAATAACCTACTCAACGATTGGTAGAGGTCATCATGCCTGCTCAGCAGTCGGTAGAGGCCCTACAACCTGCTCAACGACTGGTAGAGGCTATCGCACCTGCTCAACAATCGGTAGAGGTTCTTATTCACTGACTGGTAGAAGTCTTTTTCCTGCTCAACAGTTGGACTCATTTTGGATACATTGTATACGATTCAATCACAATGTTATATTGCATTACTTACATGTGTGTTTAGAGTCATAGAAGGACACAAAACCCTAATGTAAGGTAAATTGGTGATTGCGGTCCGGAACGTAATCACGAATTTACAGGTACGTTAAGGTAGTGTGAAATTCTATCAAGGTTTTCGGTAATTAACCAATTATAAACTCTAGTTGTCTGGTAGTTCATTTAGTCTTGCTATAGTCAATCAACTCATGCATTTCTTTTAGGATACCTAAAACTTAAGTTTAGTGTTTTGCTAGATTCTTATTCTCCTTGCTATTTCAAGACACACCAAATCCCACCCTTAAAACTCACAGACAACAAACCTCTTATCCACATTATTCGAAACATATTATTCTATTACTTATAAATTCATGTTGTGCCTTAACCTAATTTTTTTTTTCCAAACCACAATTGTCTTAATTTCTACCCAATCACCCTCAACCTACATTATTCTATAACTTCGGGACGAAGTTCCCAAAAGTAGGGGAGACTGTAACATCGCAAATTTTCCCCAAATTTTTGAATTAGTAAAACCGCCACTTTATTTATATTATACCTCTTTTGTACAAGAATAACCATGTCTAATTTTTATTTATTTCAAAACATTTTATAATAATAATAAGAATAATAACTAATTGTTATTGCCAATGATCTCCAGCCCAGCTAGTTTGAGGTAGGGTGGGTTTTCCCTTAGGGGTTCCCATCCTGGGGTAAGTCACAGGTTCGATCCATGCACACTACAAAAAATTTCCCGTGACGGTTTGAGCTTAGGCAAAGAGGACACCGATGTGTGGGTAGGGATTCAAACTTGGGACTGCTAGGTTATGGTTGTATATAAGGATTTCCACTGAACTAAGCCTTTTAAAAAAAACACTAATTGTTATTTATTAATTAAACATGAAAAAAAGGAGCATTCAATGCATACATAGAAAACTTCCGTTGACAAATTGTATTTAAAAAAAAAATTAAAATTAATAATTGTATTAAGGCAAGAAAATTAATGTTGCATCCTTTTCCAAATTTGCAACCTGCGTTTTTTTTACCATCTCCGTAATTGGCTAGTACAATTCAAGATTGATGAAATTATTGCTTATTATTTGGTCCTAAATTAAATCGGATGTAGCAAAACCAATCCGGACGTTTGTATTTAAATCCTCAAGCATCTTCCTCTTGGCTCGCTCAAAAACTTCTAGCCGCTGCCGACGAACGGAATCACCGAACTCCATTGTTGTTTGACTCGTCGCAATACACCGCCACCAATGTACCACCAGTTGCACTCGACCACCACGTTACCTTTGTTCCGTTTGAACCTCACAGTTGCAATACTATCCTTTTTGACATATGGTCACCGTAGTGCACCCTGTAACACCATAGTCGTTTCGCTCTCCGCTTCATTAAGTTCGAATGCTAAGGTAATAGTTTGATCCTTTGCTTTTAGTTATTTATGATTAGGTTCGAACGTGGGTGGTGATCTCGATTTGTTCCGGCGACACTTTTTACTATATTTTTTACATACCTTTGTAAACATATGCACAAATGCCACTGGTACTATTTTTTTTTTTACATACCTTCGTATATATATACACACATATGATAATTCTTAAAGCAAGATTAACAAATGTTACTGGTTTAATAATTGAATGGATCATGAAACAATACAAGATGGTTTTATATTAAGATATTGTGATCGACCACCTTGGCTAAACTGGTTTTTTTTTAATAATTAAGAAATTAATGATTTTGTATCTTCTGTTGTTCAATCTAAGAATATATATACTCACCTATGATTTAAAATAATACATATTACTCCATAAATTAGAATATACAAAATATAAGAGATGGGGTTTAACCAAGTTGGGTAAAGATTTGGATACGTAATTTATATAGCACATCTTTGAACCCATTTCGTAACATAAATTTAATATTTAGTCAAGAATAGCTCGTCGCCGGGCAATCGATGAGTCAATAAATTTTATAGTCGAATTATTACTCATAAATCTTATTAATACTAAATATATATAAATATATATATATATAGGTTCGAGATTTATTTAATAACTATTGTGGAATTTATCCAAGTTCAGATTTGTTGCTACTTGCTAGTACTTGCACAGTGAAGTTCAGGTGAGTTTACGTAACCATGTTTATGCGATTCTTTATACTTGCAACATTTTATTTAAGCAATTCAACATGCATGTCTAGTTGTAAACTTTATTGCCTCATGAATTAGTCAACAGTTTCAACGAGTTTCAACATTACATAATCATTAGCTATGGCCAAGCCGGCGATACTCAATAATAGATCTATTGGATTGACAATCCCACCCGGATACGTGTACCTCCTACATAGGTAGCGTGGGTGATTGTTATCGTTCCAACATATTACTAAGGTGAACCGTAAATGACGGGATGGACCTAAACTAGTCGGAGGTTTGATTATATCGATTCAACATATTATACTATTCATGTAGACTTAAATTTACGATAGACATACGAATTGCTAAACTTTTATACTTAAACTACTTGCTTGACATGGCTTATGTATTCTCACCAACTTCTAGTTGACCCCCCCCCCCCATTTTTCCAAACTCAACAGGAAATACTGATGCTTGAAGTCCAGAGCTAGCATGAGGAGATATTTGAAGCTTTGTTGATTACTTGATGTAGACTTTAATGTAATTCAATATTGTAATGTATTAAAGGATTATTTAAACTTGTGTACTACCATGAGCTACTGAACAATCATTCATACGTGGCACCTCGATGTTTCCGCCATCGGTTGGGGTGTTACACTTCAAATGTTAGGTTTGGCATAGAGTACAATCACACTAAAACACCAACAGATTTTGTGACATCCGTCACCTTCGTGTTTCATTTAATTGACAATAATAGCCCTTCTAATTTTTCCATGATAGTCCTTGTAAATTTCGTCGTTTTCAAATTTAATTTATTTTTTTTGAGCGAACTATATATATATATATATATATATATATATATTTTCTCATTAATATCTATTATGGATTGGGTATAAGTTTTAATCAAACGCGTATGTTGAAACGTATTCGGAAAATTTTTGTAAAAAAAATTAAGTTTCATAAAGTTTAAAAACATTTGGGGTGAAGTTGTTTAACTTGGTTAGTGTTTTATTAAAGAAACTTGACTACAATTCACATTAAACTTAACCAAACTAACAGAGGGACCAAATCTGCTAAACCCTTAAAGTTTTAAATCTGTTTTTTTTCCTTTCCCCCTTGACCTCGATTCCGGCCAACAGTCCGGCGGCCGGAGCCCTTTTCCGGCGACAATCAATACTCATTTTAATGAGTGTTAGTCCCCTCAAATGACTCCTAAACGTTTCTTCACACTAACCCAACGTTTCCACCCTTTAACTGAGCATTTAATCGCGTGTCATGGTGTCTTTATTGAGTCCGATTGTGTGTAACCGTCGGCCATAATGAACCATCAAAAACTTTACGTTTTAAACCAAAAACTTATAAATACTTGACATCATTCGTTTTTTGCACCTCCAAACATCATAACCCACTATAAAACGAAGCTTAAAAACGTCCAAGAAAGCTCTAAAATCGGCCTCTATGTTGCGGACCTGCACATGTAAATTCGAACCTCAAAACGCGTTGTAAGTCCGATTATTTTTGTGCCATTTCATTTGTTATGGGCTTTCGATCATTTCTGAAATCGGGTTATTGTTTGGTCTAGGGTTAGGGTTCTTGTTTGGTCTAGGGTTAGGGTTCTTGTTTAGGTGAAATGGGGAAGAAGATGAACATGGAGATAATACTTAAATAAACTTAATTTCAGATTTAGATCAACATGTGTCAATGTGGTCTAGTGGTAGTGTATGTTTGTTGGCAAACAAAGGGTCCAAGTTCGAATCCTGCTGTCAGCGAACTGTTTCTGTTTTTTTTAGCATTTTTTTTCTTTTGTTTTATTCATATATTAACATATATATTTATATATATACTTATGCCTTAAAATTAGAATATTCATATTAAATTCATTTTTGCTCCAAAAATTATGAAAATTTAGATGTAGCTTCTTGACAACCTAAATAAAATTATCACACTTTTACTTTGTGAAAATTATTTAATTTTCGTTATTTAATTAATTTAAATTGTTTAATCATAATTAATTGATAAAAAATTCATTTTTAATGATTTTAATCTCAAACTGATATAAAAATTATCATCATCATGAACTGATATAAAAATTATTGGTCCAGAAAACATTTAATTTTATTAATTTTCCTATTTTTTAATCATTTAAACATAATTTAATCGCGTTAAATCAGTTTTAAATATAAATAAGTTTATATAAATTATGAGAAAATTATTCTAATTTGTTTACATCAGAAATCATTCATTTTCTATAAAACTAGTATTTTTGGATCATGTATGGTATTATTAGTCTTATTTACGTTTAATTAGACATAATAAAACATTTATTTATGATACAATTTAAACATCTATTTTATAAATATTTTTCTTATAAAATAGAAATATTCATATGGTTTAATGTCTTTATTATCTTTTTTTGGATCATTGTATAACTCAAAATTATTTATTTAATTATTTATATATATTGTGTTTATTTTAATTTAGTTAAAGTAATTAACTAAATTATTTTGTCTTAATTATTTAAACACATTTTTATCTAAATACTCCATTGGTAATAATTATATCTAAACCACATTTACGAACTTTGATATATTATTTTTGACATACAACTTTTACATTAATGTAATTTATCATAAAATTCTAATTCCCCAAATCGACTTAGCAAACCCTAATGCCTTAGACCCTAGTCACCTTAGACTTTTTTTTAGACATTTCCTTATTAGTATTCTTACACATTATAGGTTGAATTCCTCGGAATTCCCATTACTTAGCTCACGACCGCTTAAGTGGATTTTGATCGCTTTCGCAAACTGTGAGTATATCTTTCCCCTTTTTACTATTTTACATTTCGGGGTGACTCATGTACTTACTATCAAGTTTATATTTCCTTTTACTAAAATAGCAATTCTTATGTGTGTTTGCTTGTGTTATTTTGTGTATCTATGACCTGTCAAATCATTAACCGCTGGGCGGCCTGGCATTTCAATGAATAGTACTATGGTTTATACCCTTGTGACTCTGTTGAGAGTCCTCGTCATTGCTATGTATTACATTACTACTAGCGCATACTATATATATCTTCTTTCTTCTCTTAGGGTTGATTTGACCCGGATACCACTTATTACATAATTGCAAATAGTATACGACACATGAATTGCTAAACATTTTTCTTCTATATTTATTTAAACAGGGTATGCTCACCAATACAATTTTTTTGTATTGACCAAAATATTTTATACATGTTTCAGGTTGTTTTGAGATGCTTCTTTTAGGCTTTTGGAATTTATATTTCAATCTTGTCTACATTGTATTTTAGCTAGACTTGTCACTTTAGAATTATTGTATCCTGTAATTTCATTTCAATGTAATAAATTATTTAAACAATGTATTCAAATTTACACTTTTAGTCCATGAGCTATTGAATAATCGTCACTACGTGACACCTCGATGTTTCCGCCATCGGTTGGGGTGTTACAGATTGGTATCAGAGCCATGGTTATAGGGAATTAGGTTATTAGAATGCCTTTTAGCCTAGTCTATAACTAAGTTTACATTCACGAGTCCTCTCGTTTATATTTCTCTTATTTCCTATTATTTTCTTTCAAAATATTTTCGTTATGATTATTTCTCGTTATTCTTTCGATATTTTTCTTGGCGAAGAAGACACTCGTATTTCACAAACGAAACGATATCATCAAGTTAGGAGTGGTATCCATACCTTGGTGATTAGTTTCACTCCTCTATATGTTATTTATCCTAGGAAGATGTCTTTGAGATAGGAGTGACATCCACACCTCAAAGAGTATTTCCTTCAAAAAGAAACTTAACCACTAAGCTGGGAGTGATATCCTTAACTTAGTGATTGGTTTCATTCCACAATCGTTTTCCATTTTGAAATACATCTTTGAGTTAGGAGTGAAATCCACATCTCAAGGTTCTATTTCTACATCTCGTTGATTATAAATTTTCTTAAATATTGGTAATCTATTACATACCTTAATTTTATCATTCACGCAATTTTAAATCTTGGTCTTTTAAAACACATTAGATTTACACATACTTCATGGAATGATTTCATTTTGCATTTTATAAGCTAGTATTACATATTTTACAAGTCAAACGTAAACCTTTTGTTTTCATATGACGTAACCAATATATGTTTTCGAAAGGAACTTGCAACTAATAATAAGCCTTATAACATTTTTCAAACTCGACTTCTCGTAAACACATGAAAATGTGTATTTACGAAGATTTTGCAAATGAACCTGTTTTGAATATAAAACACACTTCGATTTCTTAAAATTTATTCTCGTGCATCACTAACTATTCTTTCAACATTATCACAAAATCGAGTAAACTGCGAAAATTTACCTTTTACACTTATACTCTTTCAGTTGCAAAACTTTTGGTTTAACAAAACAATGGACATATCTTTTTATCAGAATGTTGCTAAATGTCTTTTATAGTATAACGCATATATGTAAAATTACTAGATTTTAACTCACATGCCAGTAGGCTATACACTCGTTCCGTGCACATCATTTGCCGTAAATTTCATTATTTTATTCTCGCACCATTTTTTTTTATTCAATGTTATTTCTAACACGTTATTTGTGACTATTTTCACATTGACTATTTGCATTAATACAACTCGTTTACTTTCATTTTGTGCAATTGTGCGATTTACCCGATTTATGTTATATTATTCTTTCAGTCGGAATCTTATGCTATACTTATATACTTACTTGAACGCATATTTGGTATGCACATTTTTCTTTCTTGTTTTGAGCAAAACCCTGTTATACTTTACATTATTTTGTTCATCATCATGGTCAACGAACATATTAGTTGATAACTCGTATGAGATCTAAGCCGGTGCCCACGTACGACTCGGATTAGAGTATTTCTTCAATCCGAGGGGAACGGTGTAAACCTCAGGGTTATCAATATGGGTGTTTAAAGCCAACGATGTGAACAGAAGTTACCGGTTAATGGTAAACCCGAAAGGGAAGAACCTCTAACCATGTCTTATACTTACATGTTATTCACATTACGGTTAAAAGGAAAACCCGGAAGGGAAGGACCATGTCATGATTGGACATTATTTCATTACAGTGGCTATTACATATTGGTTGCACACATTTGTTTCTAGTATTACTTAGGATAGGGTTATGGAAAAGCATAATACCCAAGTGTAAGGTAAATCGATGATTACGGTCCGGAACGCAATCATGGGTTTACAGGTACATGTGGGTGGTGTGTGATTCTATTTAGGCTATTGGTAGACAATCAGTACGAGTCCAAACTATCGGGAGTGTGGTGGGTCAGCTGCGGTACACCCTATATATAAGCATAAACGATACTGCGGGAGCGGACTAGGAGTCTGACCAAGAACCTATCCATTACTTTATACTTATCTCTTCATTAGAACAGTGGGCTAATAGCTAGCATTTTCGATAGGAACGTTCTTATGCGAGCTTCAACTCGTCTTCCTAGAGTCTTTCTCTTGACCACCCACACAGAAAACACAAACCTTGTATACTCTTGCACTCTCAGTTATTTGGATTCTTGTTGCATACTCGTAAACGTTCAGTCAGAAATCTTTCTAAAGTAGGGGAGACTGCTTCATTAGTACCTCTGCCCCTCACCCGTTACACATTCCCAAAACTTTTCTCATTTAGATTCTCCACTTTCTAACTTCGGGTCAACTGCCAAAGATTTTGAAACTTTTACTTCGGATATTAGACAACTATTTTAAATTTTGTCAAATCATAAATGATGAAATTATTTAAAAAAAAAAATCTAGTTGACTTTTACAACGCCTTTTGTTTCATAGTAACCTCCACTTGAAAGAAATTTCGAGACGAAATTTTCTAAAGTAGGGGAGACTGTGACATCCGTCACCTTCGTGTTTCATTTAATTGACAATAATAGCCCTTCAAATTTTTCCATGATAGTCCTTATAAATTTCGTCGTTTTCAAATTTAATTTATTTTTTTTGAGCGAACTATATATATATATATATATATATATATATATTTTCTCATTAATATCTATTATGGATTGGGTATAAGTTTTAATCAAACGCGTATGTTGAAACGTATTCGGAAAATTTTTGTAAAAAAAATTAAGTTTCATAAAGTTTAAAAACATTTGGGGTTAAGTTGTTTAACTTGGTTAGTGTTTTATTAAAGAAACTTGACTACAATTCACATTAAACTTAACCAAACTAACAGAGGGACCAAATCTTCCAAACCCTTAAAGTTTTAAATCTGTTTTTTTTCCTTTCCCCCTTGACCTCGATTCCGGCCAACAGTCCGGCGGCCGGAGCCCTTTTCCGGCGACAATCAATACTCATTTTAATGAGTGTTAGTCCCCTCAAATGATTCCTAAACGTTTCTCCACACTAACCCAACGTTTCCACCCTTTAACTGAGCATTTAATTGCGTGTCATGGTGTCTTTATTGAGTCCGATTGTGTGTAACCGTCGGCCATAATGAACCATCAAAAACTTTACGTTTTAAACCAAAAACTTATAAATACTTGACATCATTCGTTTTCTGCACCTCCAAACATCATAACCCACTATAAAACGAAGCTTAAAAACGTCCAAGAAAGCTCTAAAATCGGCCTCTATGTTGCGGACCTGCACATGTAAATTCGAACCTCAAAACGCGTTGTAAGTCCGATTATTTTTGTTCCATTTCATTTGTTATGGGCTTCCGATCATTTCCCCTATGGAATTGATGGTTAGGTCGTTCTGAAATCGAGTTATTGTTTGGTCTAGGGTTAGGGTTCTTGTTTAGGTGAAATGCGGAAGAAGATGAACATGGAGATAATACTTAAATAAACTTAATTTCAGATTTAGATCAACATGTGTCAATGTGGTCTAGTGGTAGTGTATGTTTGTTGGCAAACAAAGGGTCCAAGTTCGAATCCTGCTGTCAGCGAACTGTTTCTGTTTTTTTTAGCATTTTTTTTCTTTTGTTTTATTCATATATTAACATATATATTTATATATATACTTATGCCTTAAAATTAGAATATTCATATTAAATTCATTTTTGCTCCAAAAATTATGAAAATTTAGGTGTAGCTTCTTGACACCCTAAATAAATTTATCACACTTTTACTTTGTGAAAATTATTTAATTTTCGTTATTTAATTAATTTAAATTGTTTAATCATAATTAATTGATAAAAAATTCATTATTAATGATTTTAATCTCAAACTTTTTGGGTAATTATTTCTCATCATCATGAACTGATATAAAAATTATTGGTCCAGAAAACATTTAATTTTATTAATTTTCCTATTTTTTAATCATTTAAACATAATTTAATCGCGTTAAATCAGTTTTAAATATAAATAAGTTTATATAAATTATGAGAAAATTATTCTAATTTGTTTACATCAGAAATCATTCATTTTCTATAAAACTAGTATTTTTGGATCATGTATGGTATTATTAGTCTTATTTACGTTTAATTAGACATAATAAAACATTTATTTATGATACAATTTAAACATCTATTTTATAAATATTTTTCTTATAAAATAGAAATACTCATATGGTTTAATGTCTTTATTATCTTTTGTTGGATCATTGTATAACTCAAAATTATTTATTTAATTATTTATGATTATTGTGTTTATTTTAATTTAGTTAAAGTAATTAACTAAATTATTTTGTCTTAATTATTTAAACACATTTTTATCTAAATACTCCATTGGTAATAATTATATCTAAACCACATTTACGAACTTTGATATATTATTTTTGACATACAACTTTTACATTAATGTAATTTATCATAAAATTCTAATTCCCCAAATCGACTTAGCAAACCATAATGCCTTAGACCCTAGTCACCTTAGACTTTTTTTAGACATTTCCTTATTAGTATTCTTACACATTATAGGTTGAATTTCTCGGAATTCCCATTACTTAGCTCACGACCGCTTAAGTGGATTTTGATCGCTTTCGCAAACTGTGAGTATATCTTTCCCCTTTTTACTATTTTACATTTCGGGGTGACTCATGTACTTATTATCAAGTTTATATTTCCTTTTACTAAAATAGCAATTCTTATGTGTGTTTGCTTGTGTTATTTTGTGTATCTATGACCTGTCAAATCATTAACCGCCGGGCGGCCTGGCATTTCAATGAATAGTACTATGGTTTATACCCTTGTGACTCTGTTGAGAGTCCTCGTCATTGCTATGTATTACATTACTACTAGCGCATACTATATATATCTGCTTTCTTCTCTTAGGGTTGATTTGACCCGGATACCACTTATTACATAATTGGGTGCAGGCAATGCAAGATGAATTGCTTCAATTCAACAAGCAACAGGTTTGGGAAATCTGTCCCTTACCACCAAACAAGCAACCAATTGGCACAAGATGGGTTTTCAGGAACAAACAAGATGAAGCTGGTATTATAATAAAGAACAAGGCAAGACTGGTAGTACAAGGTTACTCTCAAGAAGAAGGAATTGACTATGATGAAACCTTTGCTCCAGTTGCAAGGCTTGAAGCCATCAGGTTATTTCTGGCCTATGCCATTTCCAACAAAATAAAAGTTTATCAAATGGATGTCAAGAGTGCATTTTTGTATGGAAAGATAAAAGAGGAAGTGTATGTTTGTCAGCCACCTGGGTTTGAGGATCCTTCTCATCCTGAGTGGGTGTACAAACTAGACAAAGCTCTTTATGGGCTCAAACAGGCTCCAAGAGCCTGGTATGACACACTTTCAACCTTTTTACTCAAAAATAACTTCACAAGAGGTGCCATTGATAAAACTCTTTTCATAAACACAAAATTGTGTGATGAATTTAAGAAACTCATGCAATCAAAATTTGAGATGAGTACAATGGGAGAACTGCAGTACTTTCTGGGACTACAGATTAAACAACAATCGAATGGAACTTTTATACATCAATCAAAATATGTTAAAGAATTATTAAACAAATTTTCTTTACAAGACTGTAAATCATGTTCCACTCCCATGACACCAACCACACAAGTTGAACCAGATGATCAAGGAAAACAGGTTGATCAAACCATGTATAGATGTATGATAGGTTCCCTTTTATATCTAACTGCTTCTAGACCAGATATTATGTTTTCAACATGTGTCTGTGCTAGATATCAATCAGCTCCTAGGGAATCACACCTTATTGCAGTCAAAAGAATCTTCAGATATCTGAAAGGAACTCCAACACTTGGAATTTGGTATCCTGCTTCAAGCAATACCAAGTTATCAGCTTTTTCAGATAGTGACTATGCAGGGTGTAAAATGTCAAGAAAATCAACATCTAGTGGTTGTCAATTCTTGGGAAACTGTCTAGTGTCCTGGCAATCAGAGAAACAAACATCTGTTGCAACTTCAACTGCTGAAGCTGAATACATTGCAGCTGCAAGTTGTACATCACAGATACAATGGCTCCAATATCAACTTCTTGATTATGGAATCAAAGAGACCAAGACACCATTGCTTGTAGACAGCAAATCTGCCATTAGCATCATTCAAAATCCTGTTCAGTTTTCAAAGACTAAACACATTGAAGTCAGGTATCATTTCATAAGAGATTGCTATGAAAAAGGCAAGATTGAAGTGAAACATGTAGCAACAGCTAATCAAATAGCTGACATATTCACTAAACCCCTTGACACATCAACATTTCAGAAGTTAGTATCCATGCTAGGGATGCTAAATTTGTAAGTGTTTCTCTTTATTTTTCTGCACAAATTTTTTATTTTTCACTTACATCTGTTTTCAAAAATTGAAAAACTTCTGAAAAACAAATAAGAGAGAACTACTGATGAACAAAACATCAGTATGGGATATTTTCTGAAAAGTGATTAACTTCTGATAAAATAACCTTCAGAAGTTATGAATAAAGTATTTATAAAAGTATTTCTCATCAGCTGTTCAAAACTACTGAAGAGAAAGTAGGAACTACTGATGAAAATAATTCTTCATCAGCAGTTTAGTCAAAAAGGGCAAATCAGACCTTTCCCACATCAGAAGTTTGACCTAGGCGGTTTAAAACTTCTGATAAAGAGGTTTTTAACCTAGGCGGTTTAAAACTTCTGAAAAAGAAGTTCCAAGCGGTTAAAAACTTCTGATAAATATCTTTATTCAACACTTATCCATTCAAAACAAAAATTCCCTCCTTCTCTCTCAAGAAAGCTCTCAAACCCCTGAACCTGCAGCTGTTCGATTCATACACACACACACAAACCACATGGCGTTAGTTCTTAAACAGGGACACAATCTCAGAGCCTACTTAGAAAAACAAGAAGGCTGGTCCCAATACGATGAGATCATTGATCTTGTCGTCAAATCCCAATATTTCACCGCTCTCACAATAGACCCACCAATACATCCTGAAACTCTCAATGAGTTCTGGGCTAATGCTAAGACAGTGATGGTGGATGATGAAGTTATCTCTCTCAACTCAATAATTAAAGGGAGACAAATGGCCATCACACGGCCATACTTGCAAACAGACTGGGGTTGAATGATGTGAATGCCCCTGAAAAGTTTGACAACTCTGCAATCCACCTAACCATGACTGAGTGTGGTTATCAAGGTACTCTCTCACAAGCTACCATCTTTAAAAAGTATTTTGAACCAAAATATAAACTTTTGTTTCATTATATAATTATGTGCTTGAGTCCTAAAACAGGGTCTTATGACCAGATGCCCTCAACCTTTCAACCAATTTTTCATTCCATTGTGAATGATACAAATTTCAGGGCATCAAAACTTTTCTTTAATGAGTTGGTGTTACATCACAATAACACTAAGAAAAAGTTTTTGTTATATCCAAGGTTCATTATGCAATGCATAATAAAAGAACTGGGTGATGAGGTGCTTGTGGGTAAAACTGAAATTTTAAAGCCCTTAACCTCACAAGCATACTCAAGGCACAACAAACAGGCTGCCTGGCCAGAAGATGACCAAGGGGAACCAGAACCAGTCCCCATGGAACCCTCATCTTCCAAACTTACACCCCCAAAGGCCAAGAAACCCAAGGTACAAAAACAAAAACCCACCAAACCTAAAAGAAAAGCTGTTCAGGAGGTTGAGATACCTGAACAAACTATTGTGCAATCTACACTTCTTAAAGATGTGACTGAAACATCCTCTCAGTCTCATCCATCTCAAACCCCACCAAGAACACCAATCACCATCCTTTTCAAAAGAAAAAGACTTAAGAAAACTATTCCATTTGATGCTTCTTTTGAAACTGCTGAACCCACTGCCCAAACTACTGAACCAGCACCCCAACTTTCTGAACCAGATATTGAAATAGCCAAACTTCTCTCTGGGCTAAAAGAGAAAGTCCTATCTACACATGTCAGTCCCAACAACCACATCAAACAGGGGACATAACCTCAGAATTTGACATGGATGTGGACACTCAAAGCCCTAACCAAAGAGATGAGGATGAACCAGGGTCTCTAAGCCCAAACTTAGAAACTTTTGGTACTTTTGAGGCTGCTACTACTCATTTACCACCCAGTGGTGGACCTGAGGACAGAAGTAACATAGCTAAGACCTCAATTGTGGCAACTACTGATGAAGGCTTAATGCCTGAGGTAGGAAATCCTCTGAACCAAGAAAAAGAGGTACATGAGACAACTGAGTTGGGCTCAGCTCATGATGTAACTGATACAGTCCTCATTGAGGATGTAATCAGGGATTCAGATGATTCCATTGACTTGGATGATGTTTCAAAACACAAAACTACTGAATTGATGGCTACAAGTGAAGGTCCTGCACCTGGTGTATCTAAGCTCAAGAAGCTAGTCACACCAGATCAGGTTAAAGCCCACTCAATCCATGATTCCCCTAGAGTGGCATCTTCTGTACAACAAGAAGATCAACCAAAAACACACCCCTCACTACAAATGCCTACCCAATTCCCTGGGCAATCAAGCATAGACATGAACCAAACTATGCAGCCCAGATGGTCCCTTATACCACATGATGAACACCCTCATCAAGAATCACTTCCAAACATACACAGCTAACTTGGAGCTGTCCATGAAGAACCAATTTGGAGTGATACAAACAAAGATGAATGATCTATCCAACAAGATTGACTTCAACAGCAAACAGATTGCTCATCTTACAGGTCAGTTCTCCCAAGCTTCAACATCAAAAACTGATGAAGCCAAAAAGGGGGAGAAAATCAAGGTACCTATGGATACACTTGAAGCCAGGAGAAAGGCAAGAGTGGCTATCCTAGAAAGAGATCAAAAAGATCAAGCCAGAAAGGAAAAACTGGCCCAACAATTTGGTGTCTCTATTCAAGAAGTAGAAGATGCTGAAAAGACTGATGAATCCCAAGGGCACAATGAAGAAACCTCTGTTGGACAAACTTCTGATGAAGAATCAGAAAGTACTGCAGACAATCCTTCAGTAGTTGACAAACCTTCAGTTGTTGTCAACCCATCAGAAGTTAACACTTCCAAAACTCAAACTGTTGAGCCTTCCAGATCAACTGCATCTATTCAACTAACTCCTGTTCCTCCTAGGCCTATTACCACTATGACTGTACTAAACCCTTCTCCAATCTCTCAATCAGCAGAACTACTTGAGAAGAGTTTAGTGGCAGCCCAAAAGAAGGCCAGAGAAGATCAGATTTGGAAAACTCTGGAAGAAAGGGATGACTTGGATCTAAGCCTGGATGAAAAGCTACAAGCTTATGAAGCTGAACTCCAAAGGCAGGCTAGCCTAGACAAGATTGCTGAGGAAGATAAAAGACATCAACTGATGTCTTACATTACAAAGAACAGCAAAATCAAAGCCCACACATTGAAGAGACTCTCCATGGAAGAGCTGACAAGAAGAGCTCAACTTATTGTAGACAAACTTGCAACAAGTAAAGACACAAAGCCAAGAGAGCTCAGATGATAGAAGAATTGGTAGCTAATGGTTATGGTTCAAAAGCCTCTGTGTCCAAATGGAAAGAAGAAATATTAGTGGACACTTATAGAAAATATAAGGCTGCAAGGGCTGCAAATCCAGAGAAGTTTCAAACTGCTGAAGTATCAACTTCAGTAGTTAGAACTTCTGGTGTTCAAAGAAGACCAGCTACTCAGAAGAAGAAATCAGAGGAAAATGTGAAGACTGATTTCAGAATGGTACTACTAGAAGGTAGTATAGTAGTCCATTCTGACTTTGACATAGAAGAAAAGCCTCTGATCACACAATTCAAGGATCCTTCCACCTTTGCATATCAAATCCAGAAGACCATCAAAGACAAACTGCACACTAAGGTAATAACTGAACATCATTTGCCAACTTTTCAGATACCTAATGTGATGCAACAAGAACAAGGAAGTGAATCCCACCTGAGAGTCACTGAAGTTGAAAACATCCAACACTCAGGAGAAACCCAGGGTACCACCATGGTTCCCTACACTTTAGACTTTGACAAGTCTAAGGTACCAATTATCAGATGGTCCTTTACTGATAACAACTCAGTACTTGTGACAAGAAGAGATCAGACAAGCAGGGCCTATAGGTCGATGAATGATCTGAAGAAGCTATCAACTAAAGACCTGCTTACAATCCAACACTTAGAACCATAGAAAGGGTCTCTCACTGATGAACAGCTGAACCAGCTGAAGAATTCCATGTTTAAAGGAATATGGAAAATTATGAAGGACAGAAAAGAACAATAAGGAATTAGTAAGGTTTTGGCTTCATCAATCCAGGGGGACATTGTTAGGACAAAAAGGATTGATGAAACCACTTTTGCAAACCTTAGTCTAATTCACTTCTGTCAAAATATTCTAAGTATAGAACTGCTGAAGAAGAGATTCATAAGTGCTGAAGAAGATAAGTCATCAGAAGTTCTGAAGTTCAAACCAGACACTTCTACTGAAGAACTACTGAAGACAAACTACTCATCAGTAGTTTGTCATTCATCAGTACTTACATGAAGATCTTTTCCACCGCCTTTTTGTATCAGTAGTTTATCAACTATCTTCACATTCACTATCTCTCACAACCTTGATTCTGCTTCAAGATTTTTTCATCATCCTCTCAAGAACTAAATTCATATCCTTCACCTTCTCACACATGAGCTAGTTACCCATGATAACCAAACTATTGAAACTTGATTGTGTGTTGCATCAAACTTAATCCTTAGTTATACATGAGGATTCAATTATCTACTATATTTGAACAATTGATACTAGAAGTCATAGAATATAAACTATTTGCTATAGACACACCTAGAGTCATTAACCTTGTCTAGGGCAACTCTATTACAACTCGTATGCTATACTTGATACTTGATTGCTTACATGTACATATTATCAATTTGCAATTCATGTGTGTAATAATTGGTACACTTAATCAAACAACTGATAGAGGATGAAGTACTTGCTCAACAATTAGTAGAGTACCAAATAACCCACTCAACGATTGGTAGAGGTCATCATGCCTGCTCAACAGTCGGTAGAGGCCCTACAACCTGCTCAACGACCGGTAGAGGCTATCGCACCTGCTCAACAATCGGTAGAGGTTCTTACTCACTGACTGGTAGAGGTCTTTTTCCTGCTCAACAGTTGGACTTATTTTTGGATACATTGTATACGATTCAATCACAAGGCTATTTTGCATTACTTACATGTGTGTTTAGAGTCGTAGAAGGACACAAAACCCTAATGTAAGGTAAATTGGTGATTGCGGTCCGGAACATAATCATGAATTTACAAGTACATTAAGGTAGTGTGAAATTCTATTAAGGTTTTGGGAGATACTATAACACCCCAACCGATGGCGGAAACATCGGGATGTCACGTAGTGATGATTGTTCAGTAGCTCATGGTGAATAATAAATTTCATTAAATAATTTTAAATACGTTACATACAATCATTCTAAGAATTTGTACATCAAATCAAATTAAACTATGCAAACATCTTCAAGCATCAATTCAAATCCTCAAGCAAGTAGAACCTGAAACATGTTAAGTTGAAAATATTTTGGGTCAACAAAAGTTGGTGAGAATTACATAGGTTTTGATAATCGAATAAAATTGTTGTGCAATTCATGTGTCATGGCAATCTAGTCCATATGCGAAAACATACTAGAAGTAAATCGAGTGCATAATCAACCTTGTGACTGTTGTATTGTGGTACATCCCATACGCTCATGGTTCACTCGTTTAAATTGCAGTAACAAACACCCACGCTACCTTTGTAGGAGGTACGTATCCGGGTGGGATTGTCAGTCCAATAGATCTATCAATGTATACCGTTTGGCTGATGAATGTTTATGCTAGAATTGTGCTTACCCTAGTCATGTTCAAGACATTATGCAACATAGAAATACACATAGACACATTGATGTTTGAATTGCATGAATAATGTTGTAACATGTTTCACCCCAAAAATGGTGATAAATAAAAAGGGGCTATGTAAAACTCACCTTGGTAAAATGTTATATCTGTTGAAAAATTGAATAGTGGTGTTGCCCAAATGTGTCAAGTATCACCCTATAATAAGGTAATAAATAAGTCTATCTAGTCTACAAATGTATGCGTTCTAGGGCTTCGAATTTGGGGATAAATGCTTGTTTGATTAATATTAAAATTGTTTGATAATTGAGAGAATTTTTGTAAATAAATAAGCAAAAATTCTTTTTATGAAATTTAAATTTAAGATGGTCACAATAATGTGTTTAAAGTATAAAAATAATTTTTACAAAATTAGTTTCCTTAAAATAGAATATTAATTCTATTTATAACAAATTGTCAAATTTTAACTTTAATATTTAAAAATATTAAAATTAAAGAATTATTAGCTTAAAAATTATATTTCTATTCTAAATATTCAGAAATAATTTGTATAAAATTTTGGTGCAAAAATATTAAAAATTGGATTTATTATGATTTAATTATGATTAAAACTAACAAAAATTGATTAAAAATATTAAATAAATGATTTTTCAGAAATAAAAATCATTTCTGAAAAGCTTAATGTTATAAAAACTCAGAATAAATTTTGTGGAATTTTATAAATTTGTTTTGATATTTTAATGGAATTTTATAAATATAATAGAATAAAATTGATTTATTTATTATATATATTAAATAAATAAATTTTTGAAAACTAAAAATTGTAAGTTAAACTTTTTCATCAGAAAAATTCAAAATACTTTTTGTAGAATTATTAAAAGTGTTTTAGTATTTTAAAATGAATTTATAAAATGTATGTAATATATATTTGGTTTTTGGAAACAAAAAAAAAGAAAAGAAGAAAAAGGGTGCTGCTAAGGGGACTCGAACCCAGGCCCTAAGCCGGTTCCGAGTTTTCAGCAACGAAGGAATCACCAACTAATCTACCATCAGTTTTGGTGATTTCTTTAAATTTGTATTAATTATATATCATAACTGCGAAGCTTATCTTCCCCAAAAATCCACCTTCTAGCCCTAGAATTTCAAATCAGACAATCCACACAATGTTAATCTAATTAACCATAGGGCAAACATTGTGCAGATGCCGATTAAAGGAACCCACTAACAAAATTAGACTTACAACGTTGTTTCGATACTGAATCGTTTGGTCAAGGCTCGGTTCAAAAGACGAACAGAAATCCAAGAACAACTGTTAGTGAATAGAAATTGGAGGTTGAGAGAGATTGAGTGGCGAGTTGTGAAGGTCTGGGTTGGTCCAATTTATAGTGATGATGTCTGGTTCGTATTATTGGAAAGTTTGACCCGTTTTGAATGGTCACGCGTATAATGGTTAAAATTGGTATGAATTGATGATATTAATACGTGTATAAGACTCGTGACAGGCCGATAATCACGACTCCAAGTCAAACCATGGTTAATTTTGTGTTAATAGTGCCAATTAGACTGGTCAAAAAAAAATGGAAGCTTCTTTGTGGTCAAACCTGCTGCTGCTGCTCGTCGTCTAGGAAAGGAAGGAGGAGGGGAATCATTTGTACATTAATAGGTGTGGCTCAGCTGGTTGGGTGGTTGTGTTTGGTTGGCTCGGTGCGCGAGTTCGAAACCCGGCTGGGACAGATTTTTCTTCTTCTTTTTTAAGCAGAACAAGAGAGGTGGGAGAGAAGGCTAATGGGCCGGTTCTTTGGGCTTTTGGGCTGGGCTCCGGGTTTTAAAGGAAATAATGGGGTTTTGGGCTTTGGTTTGTTGGGTTAAGGGGGGGGGGTTAACAAACTAGTTTTATTATTGTTATTATTATTATTATTATTATTATATATATATATATATACATATATATATATAAGTTGTGTGGTCGGAAAAAAAAATAATACTTAAGCACATTATGAATGATAAAAATAAATATAATATACGTATTAAAATTTGAAAATTTTGCGATGTTACAGATACCCCGTATGTTTTCGAAGTATCAGAGGTATGATGGGTTAGCTGCGGTACACCCTATATATAAACACTAATGATACGTGGAAAGGGATACTATAGGGTCAGACCAATAACAAACCCTAGTTATTTGGTAGTCCATCTAGCATTTATGGTTATCTTATACATTCCTTAAACTCTTACCCTACTCTGAACCATAGTCACCCTAACTATCCTCAACACGATTCAAATGTTTCTTCTTAAAATAAACTTCGGGACGAAGTTCCTAAAAGTAGGGGAGACTGTAACATCACACAAATTTTCTTTTATATATATATATATATATATATATATATAGAACTCCCTCGTTTATTCATCCGATTCATGTTTACAGTATCTTTACCATCCATTTTGTTAATTTTTTTTGTTTAAATAATGACGTATAATCAATATTAAATTGGATTGTATTAAATTCTGATTTAAAAACGTTAAAAAAAATGTTTGCCTGTGCCAGGATTCGAACCCGAGCACTACAAAAAAGATCGTCATCAAGGACTGAAAAATTAGTCTTTGACACTCCTAAATCAGTCCCTAATGGCTATCGGGGACTGATTTTGCCAGTCACGAGTCAGTCCTAGTTGGTTAGTCCTAGATACTTTCATTAGTAACTAAATTTCAGTCCTAAATATATGATACCTACAAGGACTGACATTCAGTCTCTCTTACTCATAAAAATCAGTCCTTATTCTATCCCCCTATACCACATCATTTCAGTCCTAAATACATTTCGTGTGTGACTGAAGATCAATCCTTGAACCAAAGCTTTTTGGGAATGAAAATCAGTACTAAAATGTTGTGTATTTTGTCACAAATACATTTAATTAGCCTTAGGTTCTATGACATTCGGTCTCTAATTAGACGTTATAGAGACTAAGAATTAGTCCCTGATAATATGCTATTCTGTCTTCATATATTCGTTTAGGGATTGAAAAACAATCTTTGTTAGGACAAGAGGATTGGTGAAACCACTTTTGGAACCTTAGTCTAATTCACTTCTGTCATTTTGGCTAAGTATAGAAGTACTGAAGAGAAGACAAGAAACTGCTGAAGAGAAGATATGAGAAGTGCTGAAGAAGAAACTTCATCAGAAGTTCTGAAGTCCAAACCAGACAAGTTCACTTCAGAAGTACTGAAGACAAACTACTCATCAGTAGTTTGTCATTCATCAGCACTTAGCATCAGATATTTTCCACCGCCTTTTGTATCAGTAGTTTATTGTTTATTATTACTTTTAGCTGTAATTGTTTGTTTCAATGTTGCAACTTGTGCAACTTGTTTCTGATATTTGTATACTTGCTTTATGGGCAAGTTACATGTATGTAAACGTCTATAAATAGGAGGCTTCAACCTTCTATTTTAGACATTGATTTTAATAGAAAAATCCTTCAAACACTTTCACTGTTCTATTCCATTTCAGTATTTATTGTGAATCTGCCTAAGTATCTAATTCTCATTTACTGCTTAGATTCATAATAAATACTTGTCATTATTTAGTTTCAATCATCAAGAGGGGAGTAATAACTCCTCTCTAAGTATAAAAAGTGTTGCTTTAACTTATACATTCCGCTGTGCTTACAATCTGATATACAAGAGCTTGCTAAACACTTAAGTGTCAAAGATAGCAAGTTCTTACTAAAAGAGCATACTGATCCAACAATTGGTATCAGAGCATTGGTTTATCTGATCACATATCAATCTAACAAATTGAGAATCAGACACAAAGCTCTTATTGATACTCAATAAAAGATCAAAAGTTCACTTTTTATCAACACCCATCACTTAAAAGAGTCATCTGACAAATCAATACTCTTTAAAATGGATCCACATAATACTGGTTCTGCTACTAAACCTGCCATGCTTGTAAGAAATGAATACAACATATGGCAAAAGAGAATGGCACATACCTTGTCACAGACCAACACAGGTTGTTGGAGATCTGTGATATATGGTCCTCACAAACCAGTAAACATAAATCTTGAAACTAAAGTTGAGGTTCCTAAAGAACCAAAAGACTATACAGATGATGATTTCCTAAAACTTGAGCTAGATACAAAAGCATTCTCTATGTTGGCAATGGCTCTCCCAAATGAGATATACTCTGGCCTTTTACATTGTGAAAGTGCCAAAGAACTCTGGGATTGTCTTAAAGAACAGTTTGGAGGAACTGAAGAGGTGATTGCCAACACCAGAGAGATTTTAGCTCAACAATATGAGACATTTGCTCATATTAATGGGGAAACTTTAACTCAACAATTTGAAAGATTCTCCTCATTAATATCTGAGCTAAAGTTAAATGGTCAGACCTATACAACAGTATCTATGCTACATAGATTTTTAAGGTCTCTACCAGACAAATGGGAAACATACTCCCTTGTTTTAAGATCCTCACCAGATTTTAGCTCCCTCACTCTTACAAAACTCCATGGGAGATTACTTACTTTTGAGAGAGAAATTGATCAAAAGAAGAAATTGCAATCATCTGGTAAAACTGCTGATGACTACCTACCAGGTAGTACAGCACTTTTGGGACAAGACTCACCAACTTGTTCCTATGGATCTTATGACAACATTGACATAACAACTGGGGATCTCATCAGAAAGATCTTTCCCAGGTTATGACAATGATGACCAAAGTCAAACTGCTGATAATCTATGTTTTATCATGGATGATTTGAAAAACTTTAGCAGTGATGACTTAGAAGAAATGGACATTTTACACCAACTGGCCATGCTAAGCATTAAAACTAACAAGTTTTATAAAAGGTTAGGAAGGAAATTTCCAGGATTGACCAGTAATACAAAAATTGGTTTTGACAAATCTAAACTGAGATGTCACAAGTGTCAGAAGTTGGGACACTTTGCTAGAGAGTGTAGAAACTCTAGCTTTAACCAATCACAATCTGGAAATAACTTTAACCCCAATTATAATAGGAATAATGGAACTCAAGGGAGTGCTCATTTTGTACAGGCACAAGCTCCTCAACAGCAATACATGTCACAAGTACAATATGTTCAAATGCCTGCTCAACAGATGCAGAGCCAACAATCAATCCCTCCCTTTCCAGCTTCTCAACAACCTCCACAGCCTCAACAACCCTCTCAACAAAGTCTTTTTACCTCAGGGTATGTTGACTGGAGCAGTCTTCCTTTTGATACCACAGAGTGCAATCCTGATGCAGACAACAAGATGTTTGACATCAACTGGGGAGAACCAGACAATGGCAGAAAGAACTTTGCCTTAATGGCATTTGAAGGCTGTACTTCAAAATCTGCATTGTCACAGGTATCAAAAGAGTCTTTGACAAAACTTTGCTCAAATTCTTGCAAAGAATCTTTTGCTCTCATAAGAGAGACAAATGTGCACTTACAAGGAAAAGCCAATGATTTAGAAAGAAAATACACTTGATGAAGTGTGATTTAGAGAGAAAACTTACTGCTAAAACAAAAGAAGCCTCTAAATTAACTAACTCAGCTATTGAAACCCAAGCACAAATTAAAATGATGATAGAAGATCTTGGAAATGTCAGAAAAGATCTTGCTGACACCAAGATCAGTTGTGAAAAATGGGTGGATTCTTGTAAGGGGTACCAGCTATTGCTAAACAAACAGAGTGCTTCAAATGTTAAGTTTGGCATAGGGTACCATCATGTTGAAACACCAACAGATTTCTCTCCCAAAACTACTGAAGATGGGAGAAAAATTGTTTCAAATGAAACTTCTGAAGGGAAAGACTGCACATCTTTCCATGAAAACTTTTTAAACAGAAATCCTGGTATTTTCAAAGAAAGTACTTCAGAAGTATTAACAAAATCTGACAACAAGCCATCAGTAGTTTCATCTACATCAGGAGTTGAGACTCTGAAACTACTGATGAGCAAAATCTTTACACTAATGTCAGAAATTTGCCTTTAGATCAAAAACAAAGGCAAAAAGAGTGTGAAATTTGTGGTCTGTTCAACCACAAAACAGAGTTTTGTAGATACAGAAAAGGAATTCAGTTCAATCATAAAATTAAACAACAGGTTGTGGGAAATCAAATCAGAAATGATTATGAAAGAACCTTTAATCCCAAGAAACAACAACCTGAAAACACCTTTTCTCAGAAAAAGATAAAATCTCAACTAAAATCTTTTTCTCAAAATTCTTTGTCAGTAGTTAGACCTGAATCATCAGCAGTTTCACAAAATGCTGAGATACAAAAACTAATGAACTTGGTACAACTACTGATGACCAAGGTTGATGGTGGTCCTGAAAAGGATACCACCATGGTTCTTAATGAAAAATCCATTGCCAAAAAGACATGGATTTCTCAACCTGGTCAAGAACAAACTGTAACTGTTCTCAAGAGCAAACCCAAAGCCAAACAGGCTTGGGTTCCTAAATCTAACTAATTTGTTATTGTGTGCAGAGAGTTTCTAGGGGCTTAAACAGCATATGGTATGTTGATAGTGGAGGCTCTATGCACATGACTGGATGCAGATACCTGATAAACAATTTTATCAGCCAAAGAGAAGGATCTGTATCCTTTGGGAACAATGCTAAGGGATATGTGCTAGGACATGGCAATGTCTCCTCTGGCAAAATACAGTTTGACAAGGTCAATCTGGTGGAAAACCTTGAATACAACTTGCTGAGTGTGTCACAAATGTGTGATAAAGGATATTCTTCCTTTTTCACAAAGACAGCATGCAAGATCATCTCACCAGAAGGCCAGAAGTTGATAGAGAAGATCATTGAAGATCATACTTTGCTGATTGCCAAAAGATGTGGCAATGTCTATGCAGTGGACATTGAGAAAGACAAAGTATTGAACAACACTGCCTGTTTCTTCTCAAGGGCATCAACTTCAGAAACTGATCCCTGGCACAAGAGACTTGGCATGTGAACTTTAAAACCATAAATAAAGTCACAAAAATGGGCTTGGTCAGAGGTTTACCTTTGAAAGTATACCAGTGTCAAGAACACTGTGTATCCTGTTTAAAGGGAAAACAGCATAAGTCCTCCTATAAGTCTATTGAAGAATCAAAAACAACTGCATGTCTTCAACTACTCCATATGGACTTATTTGGACCTGTCAAGATTATGAGCCTTGGTAAGAAGAAGTACTTCTTAGTCATCATTGATGACTACTCAAGATTCACATGGGTATTCTTCTTATTCTCCAAGGATGAGGCTGCTGAAATCATCAAGTTCTTCATTCTACAAGTGGAGAAACAATATTCTCTACCTGTCAAAACCATTAGAAGTGATAATGGGACAGAGTTCAGGAACAAAACTCTGGATGAATTCTGTTTGTCTAAAGGGATTATTAGACAATACAGTGTTCCCAGAACTCCTGAACAAAATGGTGTAGTAGAAAGGAAGAACAGAACCTTAATAGAGGGAGCAAGAACAATGTTAGCTGATTCTGGACTACCCTTGTACTTTTGGGCAGAAGCAGTTATGTCACACCACGACAATGGCGGAAACACGTGGCGCGACGGTTCAAAAGCATAAAGTCAAGGTTATTGCTAAACACAAGTAATTTAAGAAAATGGGTCATTTATTATGACGTCAAATCTTGTTCAACATTACACAAAAGTTAATTGTTTTTAAGATGAACATAGAGGTTTCTCATATATATCCCAAATGCCTTGGGAAATAAAAGTGAAACCCCGCAAAAGTTCGACGTCGCATTGGAGGATTCCTTGACCCAGCTTGCCCGGTGCTCCTTCATCTAGTTACCTGAAAGATATGTTTAAAAGTTTCGTCAATATAAAATATATTGGTGAGTTCACAGGTTTTTAGTTTCCAAAACTTGATTACTTGGGAAATACCATGTTATGACAATGTATAGGAGTTGCAAATTCCTATAACTCTACTTGAGACTATAATCAAACCAAGACGTATAAATAAATATGCCCCGCTCCAAGTCGTTACTCGGTTTCCCACGACTTAAGTTCAGAATATATGCACCCAGGCATAACCTAATGCATAATCGACGCTATCGATTAGGGGTGGGCCTTGTCAGGCACCAATAGTACTATTCAAATATTCCACCGGTTTCATTTCCCTGAACAAATGATTATAGAGGCGAGGACTCAACCCGAGTGGCGGTCACACCTCAAGTAATAAATCCGTCAAACATTTTCCCTAACATATCTTTCCCCGGAAAACGTAAAAATAGTTTAAAATGGGGCCGTGAAACTCACCTGAAACTGCGTCTGGCTCAAAAGGTAGATAGCAAGTGGGTGGTCTCGCACCTACAAACGTCCTAGACGTATAAGTCACTATTCCTATAGTGCATGTGCCTTGGCAAGTTGTACACCCAACTCCCGACCACAAGTTGTTCCAAATCCCGTTTAATTAAGCGCGTATCCTAGGTTTTGTTGGCGTTACATTACCCTTTGTACTACAAGTTATATATTACTCTTGTTAATATTTCCATAACTTGTATCTTATTATCATCGACTCGACTTCACTTAACATATAATTATTTTCCCATTTAAATAATTATACTTAAGATCGCATCGCTCGATATAATATATATTTCAACCCTCGACCCGACTCACTTTGCCGCACATTTGTTTTCCCATTTAAAACAAATATACTAAGATCTTGTCATTCGATTGTATATTCTTAACGTCCCATTTCAACTCACCATACCGTATATTTATTTTCCATTCAAATAAATATACTAGGATTTCGTTGGTACGGCATACACATATATATATATCTTGTCTTCTCGTCGCAGCTTTCCTTCCCACATATCTACTTTCCCATTAAGTAGATATACTAGAATTTTGCCGAGACGAGCGTACATATATATATAAATGTGTAATTCTTCTCGTTAAGTATATACGTTTGTTTAACGTCTTATTTGTTTATGTCATGTGTTTCTCCCACGAATAATTCTCTTAACACTTAGGAAAGTGTTTATTAGTTTTCACCCAATGTATATATATATTTTACTTCTTAAAATATATATTTTTCTTATCTTGCCGCAATGGCATTTTTCTCATGTTTTGTCCGTGTACGGTTCGTTAACGCGTCTTAGTTCGATATCTTAACTCGATTAGTTAATTTTTCCAAGTTTTTCCCAACATGTATTTTATAGAAATATTATCCATATTTCTTCCTCTTTTCACATGTTACTTGGATGGTTTAAAATACTTATGTATTTTTAACCCAACTTGTTAACTTAACTACAAAAATGTTTCCAACACTTTTATATTCCATTTATATAAAAGTATTCATTTTTGTATAAGTCTTCCAAGTTTGTTTAATATTTTTATAAAATCTCTATTTTATAAAAATCCTTATGTTAAAACCCTCTATATTTTTATAACTTTCAAAAATACATTTTTATACAAAATACCCAAGTATTTCTACTAGTATTTACCAAAATCATCCTTAGAAGTTTATTACTTACACTTTTGACACCAAACTTTCCATTATTGTATTTTTGGACTAATAGTTTCTAAAATATCCATTTTAGTCCTCTAACTTTCAAAGTTACAATTTTAGTCCCTTAACTTACAAAAGTTGCATTTTTCCACTCTAACTTCCAAAGTTAACATTTTTCACTCAAAATAGTAGACTTTGAAGATCCAACTTTTTATTGGTAAGTTATTTTTGTATCAAAACACTCTTGTTAGTCTTATATTCCTTATGTAAGACTACTTATATGTGTGTTTCATGTATTACCTTAACATAATCAAATTTCATTCATCTAAGTGAGTTAACTTTAATTTTCCATCTTCTTTATTTATGAACTTCTAACATGTTTTACCACATATTATAACATGAATGATCATAATAAGATGATTTAAAGTTACTTTTAACATATTCAAGTTCATTCCATAAACTTAACCAAAACATCATCCTACTTAATTTTAAATGCAAACTTTACATATTTTCAAGATTAATACATCATCATCATCAAATCCATGGTTTATTTTCATATCTTTAATCATCCATTTTACACATGTAAAACCTATTAAAGATTATGTTCAAACCTCTTTTTAAACCCTTCATGTACAACTTGCTACTAGGAACACATACATGAATAATAATAATCAAAAACAAGATTAAGAATGCTTACTACTAGCACAAGGCTAGGGAAGACAAACACCTTGGATTTGAGAGGGGTTTTAGTGTGTTCTTCCAAGTGGTTTAGCTCCAAGCTCTTGAAACACACAATAGGGGTTTGGATGATGGATTGTTTAGGAGTAATTTGGAAGTGTTAAACTTGAAGAATAATGTGTGTATGTGTGTGAATACCTACGGCCTCAAGAAGGAAGAAAAGAGAAGTGTTTTGCTTTGTTATTCAACCTTCTAACACATGTTATTTATAACCTTATCACATGTAATCATGCTAAAGATTCAAGAGATCTTATGGAGGATTGTATGTGTACTTGGGAGATTTTTGAAAATATGATATGTGTGTGTGTAGAGAGTGCCGTGTATGTATGTATGTGTAGGTGAGATTACTTGCAAATCTTGGTTAATCTTTATAAGGTATCATGATCTCTACATACAAGACCTCACAATGCATGCATACACTAGTGTCATGAGTGTTTAGATTTGTGTCTTGGATTTATGTGGCCCTTGG
This sequence comes from Ambrosia x helenae, assembly GCA_030844895.1. Lineage (NCBI taxonomy): Eukaryota > Viridiplantae > Streptophyta > Magnoliopsida > Asterales > Asteraceae > Ambrosia > Ambrosia x helenae. The sequence continues at coordinate 90,390,828 of CM061226.1, read as the reverse complement.
CCGAAAATCTTACCAAGGGGGACAAGATTTGGGCTACTTTTGTACTAGTGTTTCTTACACCTTTATCTTACACCTTTTGCATGCTTTAAGCTAAGTATGGGTGATTATTATTACCAACACAAGATATGGATATATCAAGGCCCTTAGGCCGGCCCCCAAGTGGGTTTGGTGGGGTCCACAACTTCAAAATTTACCCATTGTTTGTTATGTTTAATCCCCCGTCGTTCGGGTGTTTTTCGGGTTTTAATCACGCGTTATCCGGACATTAAATATACCTTTAATAACCCTTAAATATAGTCTAATTTAAGCGTTGATTGGTTATTTAGGCCTTTGCCGGGTGAATTTATGAGTTATACGCGTATCGGGTGCGGTACGCGCGTTTTATTCGTTACCGGGAGATTTGTACAAGACGTTTTCATTTATGGTTTTGGAGTTCCAAAACTCATTATATTTCATGAAAATACCCTTTATTTTATATCCTGGGTGTCCGGGATCCGTTTCGTTTATTTAATTATTACCGGGTAATTGCCAACGTCCATACCGATAGCTTACTTACACATGATCCAATCATGCTTTTACCATTAAACGTATGCATTCCTATGCACTATTTGGAAATTGCTATCCCCTAAGGCCTTGATAATTAAATCACACATAATTGCATTTAATTACGTTAATCATATATTAATTAATTTGTACGGAATTACCTTATTTTTGCCGGTTGTTACAAGTTAACACCTCATGTTATGTTCAGAATAGAGTTCTTGTGGTCAAGAGACATTCCAAGACTGCCTATGAAGTTCTTCATGGCATGAAGCCCCTTATCTCCTTTTTCAGGGCTTTTGGGTGTCAATGTTTCATCTTGAACATCAAGGAATCTATTTCAAAGTTTGCTGCCAAAGTTGACTCAGGTTACTTTCTTGGTTACTCTTCCACTAGAAAAGCCTACAAGGTTTTTAATTCTCACACCAAGATAGTAGAAGAAACATTGAATGTCAAGTTCAATGAGTCAAAACACACTCTTATTCCAGCACATCCTGCTGAACTTTTTGACCTTGACAACTTCCATTTTGGACCTGAGAAGGCTGTTACTTCATCAAAACCTACTTATTATGGTGACAAAAGGTTTGATGATGAGGATCCCACACCATGGACTCCTCAAACAGTTATCAAGTCAACTTCAAAATCATCAGAAGTTCCCCAAACTTCTGATCAAACAAGTACTGAGGAACAAACTCAAACTTCTGGTTCAGTAGATCCAACTACTGAAGATCAAGGAACATCTGAACCAGATATTATAGACCTCAGTAGTTTGTTTGAAGAACATGAGCCACCTACACCTGTCAGTGGTTTACAACAACTGATTGAACACAGAGATCATCCACTTGATCAAATCATGGGTGATATAGCTTCTGGTGTTCTTACCAAAAACCAGCTCTCCAACTTTTGCCTATTTTCAGCCTTTATCTCACAGTTGGAACCAAAGAAGTACCAGGAAGCCCTCAAAGACAATAATTGGGTGCAAGCTATGCAAGATGAACTGCTTCAGTTCAACAAGCAACAGGTCTGGGAAATCTGTCCCTTACCTCCAAACAAGCAACCAATTGGCACAAGATGGGTTTTCAGGAACAAGCAAGATGAAGCTGGTATGATAATCAAGAGCAAGGCAAGACTGGTAGTTCAAGGGTACTCTCAAGAAGAGGGAATTGACTATGATGAAACCTTTGCTCCAGTTGCAAGGCTTGAGGCCATCAGGTTTTTCTGGCCTATGCCATTTCCAACAAAATTAAAGTTTATCAAATGGATGTAAAAAGTGCATTTTTATATGGAAAGATAAAAGAGGAGGTGTATGTCTGTCAGCCACCTGGGTTTGAGGATCCTTCTCATCCTGAGTGGGTGTACAGACTGGAAAAAGCTCTTTATGGGCTCAAACAGGCTCCAAAAGCCTGGTATGATACACTCTCCACCTTTTTACTCAAAAATAACTTTACAAGAGGTGCCATTGATAAAACTCTTTTCATTAAACATGTTGGAAATCATGTCCTACTTGTTCAAATTTATGTTGATGATATCATTTTTGGTTCAACAAACACAAAACTGTGTGATGATTTTAAGAAACTCATGCAATCAAAATTTGAGATGAGTACCATGGGAGAACTGCAGTACTTTATGGGACTGCAGATCAAGCAACAAACAAATGGAACTTTTATACATCAATCAAAATATGTTAAAGAATTATTAAACAAATTTTCTTTAAAAGACTGTAAATCATGTTCCACTCCCATGACACCAATCACACAAGTTGAACCTGATGATCAAGGAAAACAGGTTGATCAAACCATGTACAGATGCATGATAGGTTCCCTTTTATATCTAACTGCTTCTAGACCAGATATTATGTTTTCAACATGTGTCTGTGCTAGATATCAATCAGCACCAAGGGAATCACACCTTATAGCAGTCAAAAGAATTTTCAGATATCTGAAAGGAACTCCAACACTTGGAATTTGGTATCTTGCTTCAAGCAATACCAAGTTATCAGCTTTTTCAGATAGTGACTATGCAGGGTGTAAGATGACAAGAAAGTCAACATCTGGTGGTTGTCAATTCTTGGGTAACTGTCTAGTGTCATGGCAATCAAAGAAGCAAACATCTGTTGCAACTTCAACTGCTGAAGCTGAATACATTGCAGCTGCAAGTTGTACATCACAGATACAATGGCTCCAATATCAACTTCTTGATTATGGAATCAAAGAAACCAAGACACCTTTGTTAGTAGACAGCAAATCTGCCATTAGCATCATTCAAAATCCGGTACAGTTCTAAAAAACCAAACATATTGAGATCAGGTACCATTTCATAAGAGATTGCTATGAAAAAGGCAAGATTGAGGTGAAGCATGTAGCAACAGCTAATCAAATAGCTGACATCTTCACAAAACCCCTTGACACATCAACATTTCAGAAGTTAGTATCCATGCTTGGGATGCTAAATTTGTAAGTGTTTATTTTATTATTCTGCACATATTTTTCATTTTTCACTTACAAAAAGACAAAAAGTCTGAAACAAAACTTCTGAAAAGAGAGAAACTACTGATGAACAAAACATCAGTATGGGGATAATTTCTGAAAAGTGTATAACTTCTGATAAAATAACCTTCAGAAGTTATGAATAAAAGTATTTATAAAACATTTCTCATCAGCTGTTAAAACTACTAAAGAGGAAATGGGAACTACTGATGAAGATAATCCTTCATCAACAGTTTAGTCAAAAAGGGCAAATCTGACTTTTCCCATCATTAGAGGTTTTGACCTAGTCGGTTTAAAACTTCTGATAAAGAGATTTTTAACTGAGGCGGTTTAAAAACTTCTAATAAAGAAGATTCAAGCAGTTAAAAACTTCTGATAAATACCTTTTTTCAACACTTATCCTTTCAAACTCAAAAAATCCCTCTTTCTCTCTCAAAAACTCTCTCAATAACCTAAACCTGCAAATCAACTGTTCGATCAAAACACAAACACATGGCTCTCGTTCTAAAACAGGGACACAATCAAAGGGCCTTTCTTGAAAAACAAGAAGGCTGGTCCCAATACGACGAGATCATTGATCTTGTCGTAAAATCCCAATATTTTACTGCTCTCACAATCGACCCACCAATTCATACTGAAACTCTAAATGAGTTCTGGGCAAATGCTGAGACGGTGACGGCTGATGATGAAGTTATCTCCCTCAACTCAAGAATAAAAGGGAAACCACTGACCATCACACCGGCCACACTAGCAACAAGACTGGGCCTGGATGATGTAGCTGCCCCTGATCAAGTTGCTAATTCTGATATTCACTTAACCATGACAGAGTGTGGTTATCAAGGTACTCTCTCCCATGCTACTATCTTCAAAAAATATTTTGAACCAAAATACAAGCTTTTGTTTCATTATATTATTATCTGTTTGAGTCCAAAGACAGGGTCTTATGACCAGATGCCCTCCACTTTTCAACCAATATTTCATTCCATAGTGAATGAAACCAAATTCAGGGCATCAAAATTATTTTTCAATGAGTTGGTGTTACATCATAATAATACCAAGAAAAAGTTTTTGTTATACCCAAGGTTCATTATGCAATGCATAATAGGGGAACTGGGTAATGAGGTGCTTGTGGGAAAAGTTTCAACTTTAAATCCATTAACCTCACAAGCATACTCTAGGCATAACAAACCGGCTACCTGGCCAGAAGATGATCAGGGAGAACAACAACAAGTCCCCCTGAAGCCCACATCTTCCAAACTCACACCACCAAAAGCCAAAAAGCCCAAGCCAACAAAAACAAAAACCCACCAACCCAAAAGAAAAGCTGTTCAGGAGGTTGAGATGCCTGAACATGCTCATGAGCAATCTGCTCTTCAAATAGGTGAGACTGAAACACCCTCTCAGTCTCATCCATCTCAAACCCCACCAAGAGCACCCATAACAATCTTATTCAAAAGAAAAAGACTTAGAAAAACTGTTGCAACTCATACTTCTTTTGAAACTGCTGACCAACCTATTTCACCTATTGCCCAAACTTCTGAACCAACCCCTCAAATTTCTGAAACAGAGGCAATAGAGATTGCCAAACTTCTCTCTAGGCTAAAAGAGAAAGTCCCATCTGATAATGTCAGTCCCCTACAACCACAACAAACAGGGGACATAACCACAGCATCAGACATGGATGTGGACATCACTAGCCCTAACCCAAGAGATGAGGGTGGACCAGAGTCTTTAAGCCCAATCTTAGAGACTCTTGCGGCATCTGAGGCTGCTACTACTCAGTTACCACCTAGTGGTGGATCTGAGGATAGAAGTAAAACAGCTAAGACCTCAGATGTGGCAACTACTGATGAAGGCTTAATGCCTAAAGTAGGAAATCCTCAGAACCAAGAACAAGAGGTTCATGAGAGAACTGAGTTGGGCTCAGCTCATGATTTAACTGAGACAGTCCTCAATGAGGACAACATCAGGGATTCAGATGATTCCATTAATTTGGATGATGTTTCAAAAACCAAAACTACTGAATTGACGGCACTTTATGAAGGTCCTGTTTCAGGGGTATCCAAGCTCAAGAAGCTAGTCACCCCTGAACAGGTTAAAGTCCACTCAATCCCTAAAACCCCTAGAGTGGCATCCTCTGTACAACATGGGGATCTCCCAAAAACACACCCTTCACATCAAATGGCTACCCAATTCCCTGGGCAAACAAGCATAGACATGAACCAGCTATGCAGCCCAGAGGGTCCCCTGTACCACATGATGAACACTCTCATCAAGAATCACTTCCAAACATACACAGCTAACTTGGAGCTGTCAATCAAAAACCAATTTGGAGTGATCAAGACAAGATGAATGATCTGTCCAACAAGATTGAATTCAACAGCAAACAGATTGCTCATCTTCAAGGTCAATTCTCCCAACCCTCAACCTCTAAACTTGATGAATCCAAAAGGGGGAGAAAATTAGGGAACCTAAGGAGTCATTCGAAGCCAGGATAAGGGCAAGAGTGGCCATCCTTGAAAGAGATCAGAAGAATCAAGCCAGAAAGGAAAAACTGGCCAAACAGTTTGGTGTCTCTATTCAAGAAATAGAAGATGCTGAAAAATCTAATGAATCCCAAGGGCATAATGAAGAAACCTCTGATGGCCAAAGTTCTGATGAAGAATCAGAAAGTACTGAAGACAATCCTTCAGTAGTTGACAAACCATCAGCAGTTGTCAACCCATCAGAGGTTAACACTTCCAAACCTCAACACACTAAACCTTCCAGATCCACTGAACAAATTAAACCAACTTCTGCTCCTCCAAGGCCTACAACAACCACTACCATGACTGTCCTAACCCCTGCTCCAATCTCTCAATCAACTAAACTTCTTGAGCAGAGGTTAAAGGCAGTTCAACAAAAAGCCAAGGAAGACCAGATTTGGAAAAGTCTGGAACAAAGGGATGATTTAGAGTTTGAAGAGAAGCTCCAGGCTTATCAAGCTGAACTGGAAAGACAGGCTGAAATTGACTATGTTGCTGAAGAAGACAAAAGACAACAACTGATGTCTTACATCACCAAGAACAGCAAGACTAAAGCCTACACACTCAAGGGACTCTCTATGCAAGAGCTGACAAGAAGGGCACAACTAATTGCAGATAAACTGGCCACAAGTAAAGAAGGAAAGGCCAAGAGAGCCCAAATGATAAATGAATTAGTAGCAGATGGCTATGGTTCAAAAGCCTCAGTATCCAGATGGAAAGAAGAAAGACTGATGGATACTTATCGAAAATACAAGGCTGCCAAGGCTGCAAATCCAGAGAAGTTTCAAACTACTGATCCTTCAAGATCAGTAGTTAGAACTTCTGGTATGTCAACAAGAAGGCCTGCTACTCAAAGAAAGAAAGCAGAGGACAATGTCAAAACTAATTTCAAAATGGTACTACTTGAAGGAAGTTCAGTAGTTCATTCAGATTTTGACATTGAGGAGAAACCTCTGTTAACACAATTCAGGGATCCTTCCACTTTTGCCTACCAAATCCAAAAGACTATCAAAGAAAAGATGCATACCAAGGTAGTGACTGAACACCATCTCCCAACTATTCAGATGCCTGATATGCAACAACAACAAGAAGGAAGAGACTCCCACCTGAGGCTTACTGAAGTAGAAAGCATCCAACACTCAGGTTCATCAACCCAAGGGACAAGTTTGGTTCCCTATACCTCTGACTTTGACAAGTCAAAGGTGCCTATCATCAGATGGTCACTTACTGCTAACAACACAGTATTATTGACCAGAAGAGACCTTTCAAGCAGGGCTTACAAGAAGATCAGTGATCTAAAGAAACTGTCAACACAAGACCTGCTCACAATTCAACATCTGGAACCACAGAAAGGATCTCTATCTGATGGACAGTTAAACCAGCTCAAGAACACCATGTTCAAAGAAATATGGAAGATTGTTCAAGACAGAAGAAGATCATAAGGAATTAGTAAGGTTTTGGGTTCATCAATCCAGGGGGAGATTGTTAGGACAAAAAGGATTGGTGAAACCACTTTTGGAAACCTTAGTCTAATTCACTTCTGTCATTTTGGCTAAGTATAGAAGTACTGAAGAGAAGACAAGAAACTGCTGAAGAGAAGATATGAGAAGTGCTGAAGAAGAAACTTCATCAGAAGTTCTGAAGTCCAAACCAGACAAGTTCACTTCAGAAGTACTGAAGACAGACTACTCATCAGTAGTTTGTCATTCATCAGCACTTAGCATAAGATATTTTCCACCGCCTTTTGTATCAGTAGTTTATTGTTTATTATTACTTTTAGCTGTAATTGTTTGTTTCAATGTTGCAACTTGTGCAACTTGTTTCTGATATTTGTATACTTGCTTTATGGGCAAGTTACATGTATGTAAACGTCTATAAATAGGAGGCTTCAACCTTCTATTTTAGACATTGATTTTAATAGAAAAATCCTTCAAACACTTTCACTGTTCTATTCCATTTCAGTATTTATTGTGAATCTGCCTAAGTATCTAATTCTCATTTACTGCTTAGATTCATAATAAATACTTGTCATTATTTAGTTTCAATCATCAAGAGGGAGTAATAACTCCTCTCTAAGTATAAAAAGTGTTGCTTTAACTTATACATTCCGCTGTGCTTACAATCTGATATACAAGAGCTTGCTAAACACTTAAGTGTCAAAGATAGCAAGTTCTTACTAAAAGAGCATACTGATCCAACAATCTTAGATGTCATGTTATTTAGTCTTGGATGTGCGTTTTAGAGAGTGAAAACATGTATCTTCTAGGAACTTTTTCAGTCCTAAATACGTTCTTTTAGGGACTGAAATTTAGTCTATGTCAACATATCATTTTATTCCTTAATTATCTTTTAAGGACTGAAAAATAATCTTAAAAGTTATTATTTAGTATCGAATATGTTTTTTTAGAGACTGAATTTTTTATCAAGTAAGAACCTTTTCAGTCCCAAGTATGTGTTTTAAATACTAATAATCAGTCCCTAATATGTTAACTTTGTGACTAAAAAACTAGTCTTTAATACTATGACTTGTTTCCGGCATGTTTATTAGAGACTGAAAATAGTCTTTGATACTATATTTAATAGTCTATAATGTGTATGCACCAATTCATAATTAATTTAACGCATAACATTATAGCTTGTTAATTCTAAAAATTAAAAAGAGTAAACAAACATATAACTAAATAGTACTAAACAGATTAAAGACTGAATATTAGTGACCTATACAATGGCGCTATTTCTCATTAGTGAGGGCACTTATTTGAGACTGAATTTCAGTAACCAATTACATTCCCTCCAAAAAAAAAATACTTGATAGACATATTTGTGACTAAATTTTAGTCTCAAATATGTGATCAAAGTATTAAGGACTGATTGTTAGTCACGAACATCAGTCACAAAAAAATTAGTCACTAATACAATTAGTAACTGACATATTAGTCCTAGATACTGTGTATTCAAGACTGATAGATCAGTCCCTTATACCTTAGTTCCCAATTGTCACAATATTGAGAACTGATTTTTACTTTTTAATATGTTCCCTCTTTATCAAAGACTGAATATTAGTGACCTATACAATGACGCCATTTCTCATTAGTTAGGGCATTTATTTGAGACTGAATTTTAGTAACCAATTGCATTCCCTCCAAAAAAATATTTTTGACAGACATATTTGTGACTAAATTTTAGTCTCAAATATGTGATCAAAGTTTTAAGGACTGATTGTTAGTCACGAACATCAGTCACAAAAAAATCAGTCACTAATACAATTAGTAACTGACATATTAGTCCTAGATACTATGTACTCGAGACTGATAGATCAGTCCTCTTACCTTAGTCCCCAATGGTCACTTTTCTTGTAGTGGAGTCCCTGGCGGACTAAACCTTAACCACACCACACCACACAAACCACTACACCATTTGGTGTTTTGTGATGTTAATTAAAACCAATTAAACTTAAACCCTTTCGAGGTCCCTTAGTCAAACCTGAAAAGTCAAACGTAGTCTCCTAGTCAAGTCAAGTCAAAGTGTTAGTAAATATGGTCTCCTAGTCAAGTCAAAGTGTTAGTAAATATGGTCTTCTAGTCAAGTCAAAGTTGTTCCTAAATTCTAGTCTAGTCAAAGTAGTCCCTAATTACAACTCCAAATTATACACTATAAATACACTAGCATACCATTCAACTCTTTATACCATTAAAAAAAAACATTATTTTTCCCATCTCCCATATGCTAAAGTTTTCATCCGCCATTATCTCCTCTAGCTAGTTTTGAGTTTTCCAAGGCATTATTACTAAGTGTTTGCACGCTCAATAAAATGCACGAACTCATTATGCACCTAAGGTGAGTTTACATAGCCCCTTTTCCATTCACTATTATTTTTTTTGGGTGAAACATGTTACAACATTCAATTTACAATTCAATCACAAGTGTCTATGTGTTATTCTATGTTGCATTATGTCTTAAACATTACTAGGGTAAGCACAATATTCTAGCATAATCATTAACATTGATCAGCCGACGGTATACAATGATAGATCTATTGGACTGACAATCCCACCGGATACGTGTACCTCCTACATAGGTAGCGTGGGTGATTGTTATCGAATTTATAACATAATCGAGTGAACCATGAGCGTATGGGATGGACCACAATATTCTAGTCACAAGGTTTGATTATGCACTCTATTTACCCGATTGTTTTGTTTTCACATATGGACTAGACTTGCCATGACACTCGAATTGTACAAGTTTTTATTCAATTATCAAAACCTATGTAATTCTCACCAACTTTTGTTGACCCAAAATATTTTCAAACTTAACATGTTTCAGGTTATGGCTTATTCGAAGATTAGAGTTAATGCTTAAAGATGCGTAGCTAGTATTTTTCATTTTGATGTACAAATTTTTAGAACAATTGTATGTAGTTCATTTAAATCATTTATTGAAACTTATTATTTACCATGTGCTACTGAACAATCATCAATACGTGACATCCCGATGTTTCCGCCATCGGTTGGGGTGTTACAGGTTACGCCTCTATACTTGGCCGGATTATTTTTTGAAAGCAACTCGGGAATTGGTTCATACACCTTCGATGTCTCAATGGGACCCGTGGTAAAGAATGATACCACTGATATTCTTGGCCCAACCTTGTTTGCCACCACTTTGTGTTGCGAACTCACAAACCTGTCGTTCGTAATTAACTGCAAAATTCAACTAAATTTATTTTAATACACTATGCATTAAAGTCTAGTTTAAAAACTTTATGGAGCAAGTTTGAGATACCGGTTAATACACTACAATAGATCAATAAAACAACATTGAAACTTGATACTTTGAGAGAAAGAAAGAGAGAGAGAGAGATAAATGCCTGTAAAAAATCTCCAGCGTTCACTACAAGAGCTCCCGGTATAGGCGGAACATCAGTCCATTGATCCTGATAAAAGATCTTGAGGCCACCAATATGATCTTGTAGAAGAATCGTGATAAAGTCATTGCAGTGTGCTCTCGTGTCCCTATTGTTAATTCAGGTTGTGGGCAAGAAGGATAGTAATGTCCAAGAACAGCAAGTCCATCAACACATCCTATGTCAACAAGGTAATTGCGGTCGAGCCCAAGAGCCTCAGACATCAACTCAAATAAACAACCCTGAGTTTCATCACTTGTTTCGAATACTCCAACAAAATATCCCTACACAATATCCAATCAAATCTAGTGATCAAACTTTACCTTGCAAGCATTGACGCAATAAACTTATTTAGCCAGTTAAAAAATTATTTATTTATTTTATAGTTCACTAGATTATATCTCGAAAGCTTTCCGGGATAGACAAAACTAATAAGTGACAAAATGTGTGTTTCGATATAACATAGAAATTAATCTACAATAATAGGAGAAAACAACAATTTTAATCATATGAATAAGAATAAAAATATATATTAAAGGGAGAATGTATGTTTGGATGAGCAACAGAGCCAGAAGCAACCATTGTAGAGCGCGATTGAGGCGGTGGTTTTTAAGGTGTGTTTTTTTAGAAACGATTGATTTTAACATTTTCTGCCCTAGATAAAAACAAAACTCCCATTTACAGTTCATTTAGTATAGCGAATTCAGTAGAAGTTGTGTATCATATGGGTGATAACATTTTTTTGTTATTTTTTTATTATTAAGTTGGAAATTTTAGTAGTAATGAGGTAATGGCTTTTAATAAGCGAAAATATAAAAAGAATTTATTAAGAAAACAAATATTAATTAAAAAAGAGATAAACGTGAAATTATAATTTAATAATATTATTTTATATGAGAGATAATTGAGATAATCATAAGATTTTTATTTATTATATAGTAAAGAAATATTAAAGATAAAGATCAAATTAAAATTATAAATTAATAAATATTGGTTTAATGTGGGTTACTCTTTAGTGTATAAACAAAAACCAGTAAAAATCATTTTTTTTTGTTTTTTGTATAACACCATGGTACTCATTGGAAAGATAATAAAACACTTGTTAATTTGGTGTGATTTTTTTTAAATGTCATATATAAAAGTCATTAACGATTAAAAATTATGAGAGAAAACATAAGAGATAAAAAGACTTTTAGATGGAAATTAAGGGGAGAAAAGCCCACCTTGTCATGTGTCATTCAAGGGGTGCGGCAACCTAATCTAATGTCATGTGTCACACCATACTTTCGGTTTTACCTGATAAGACCATGTGTAGTGAAGGGGTTTTATGCGTTAAAATATTAAAAAAAAAGTGAAATGTGAGACTTTAGATAAAGAAGGTGTATAGTGGTAGGGGCTTTATGAGTGTAGAAGTTGATTTTGATTGGGTGTGGAATAAGGGGCATGGCGTGAGCAGCATAACGCCCAATTTTTTTTAATTATATTGCCCAGGGAGGGCGGTGTGGTGGGCTCCATGGGGCTCAATGACGCCTCTCATCAAGCCCACTACGGGTTGTCTAAAAGCCATGCCAATAATGTGATATCCGTCACCCTCGTCTTTCATTTAATTAACAAAAATAGCCCTTCAAATATTTCTATTATAGACCCTGTAAGTGTCGTCGTTTTCAAAATTAATTTTAAAGCAAACTAAAATTTTATCATTTATATTTATGCTAGATCGTACCTTCGTTTTAATTAGGTGCTAGTGTTGAAACGTTATTCGGCATAAATTTTATAAAAAAATTTCAAGTTTATAAAGCGTAAAAACATTATAGAATAATCTAGTTAACTTGGTTATGTTTTATAAAAGAAAAACTAACTTAGTTTTATAATAAACTAACAAGGTTAAACTTTAGGGACCTTTTCTGCCAATTAAGAAAACTTTAAATCTGATTTTTTTTTCTTTCCCCCTTCCCACGCGTTTCCGGCCAAGATTCCGGCAGCCGGAGTTGTTTTCCGGCGAGATTAAATTATTGGGTTTAAACGCATTTTATCTCAATTAAATGATTGGGTAACGTTTCTCCATGTTATTTAATCGTTTTCCCTCATACTAGTGCTCATAACCGCTCGTTTTGATTGAGTTTTAAGACCGATTATATCATGAAACGGCCGGAAATATTTATGCTTCAATTAAGTCGTTTTTAGCGAGCATTAGTATAAATTGTTTATGCCAAACTGTTTCTGCACGTTTATACCTCTCAAACCCACAACAAAAACCTGCAAATCGCGACCAGAAAGCTCAAAAATCGAGTATTATAGTCGAATATTAAAAGCTTCGTGTGCGATCGTATACCATCTTGTAAGTATGAATTCTTTATGCCGTTTTGATTCCTATTAAATGCCGATTAGAAGCCCTCTATCACAGATCGTTCATCGTACCTGTATTGGGTTCATTGGATTTTGATTAAGGATTAGGGTTCTTGTCTATTTGGGGAAGAAGATGATAGAACATGTGAAAATTATAAATACATTGTATTTTGATATTGAATAACAAAAGAAGCTTGTAGCCTAGTGGTATAGTGTGTGTTTGTGTTGGGAAAGGGCCCAGGTTCGATTCCAGCTACCCACACCTATTTCAGTTTTTTTTTAATTTTTTTTCCTTTTTATTATTTATGTTAAATTTATAAATTCATTTAAATTTAGAATATTCACAATAAATTCATTTTTGATCCAAAAATTATGAAAATTTAGGTGTAGCTTCTTGACATCTCATAGAAAATTATCATATTTTTTATTTCTGGAAAATATTTTATTTTCGTGATTTTTATTATTTTATTTTTTTTAATCATATTTAATTGATTAAAAATTCATTCTTAATGGTTTTAGTCTCAAAATTTGTCATAAATTATTTCTATTCTTTAAGAACTGAAATAAAAATTATTAGCTCAGAAAACATTTATTTTTATTGGTTTTCCCATTTTTAATCATTTAAACATGATTTAATACCATTAAATCAGTTTTAAATATAAATAAGTTTATAGAAATTATGGAAATATTATTTTTAGTATTTCACATCAGAAAATAATTATTTTTCATAAAAATAGCATCTTTTGATCATGTCTTGTATTATTAACATTATTTATGTTTAATTAGACATAATTAAACATTTATTTATTTACACTATTTAAACATTTATTTATAAATATTTTTCTTATAAAATGGAAATGTTTTATGATTGAAAATCTTAATTACCATTTGTTGGATCATGGTATAACTCATGATTATTTATTTATACATTTATAATTATTGTATTTATTTACAATAGTTAGTGAAAGTAATTAACTACATTATATTGTTTTAATTATTCAAACATAATTTGTATCTAAATATTCAATTGGTAATAATTAGATTACCTAAATCGTATTTACAAACTTTGGTATGTTATTATACAACTTTTACATTAACGGGATTTATCCTAAAAACTCTAATTCCCCAAATCGACTTAGCAAACCCTAATGCCCTAGACCCTAGTTACCTTAGACTTTTAGACATTTCCTTATTAGTATTCTTTTACATTATAGGTTGAATTCCTCGGAATTCCCATTACTTAGCTCACGATCGCTTAAGTTGGATTTTGATCGCTTTCGCAACTGTGAGTATATCTTTCCCCTTTTTCATGTTTTACACTTTTGGGGTGACTCATGTACGCTTATTAATTCACTCACCTAATCATGGTTTATCATATATTTACAATCGCAATTCTTGTATGTGTTTTACTTGTTGATTCGCTGATAGTGTGTACTTATGACCTGAATCATTAACCGTTCTGCGGCCTAGCATAGCAATAAATAGTACTTAATTATTGTTATGTGTGAACGATTATTCATCGCCTACTATGAGCGAATACTATATATATGTGTGACTCTTGATTCATTAAACAAAGGTTTGATTTTGGGTAGCATTTGTACACAGCTTGAACACTAAATTGTAGACAGTATAACACGTGAATTGCGAAACACTTTTTCTACTATATGTATTCAAAACAGGGTATGCTCACCAATACATTTTTGTATTGACATATACTATTTTCGTACATGTTTCAGGTTATTTATGAGATGACTTTTAAGCTTTTGGGAATTTTTACTTAGATTTTGGATTCGTTGTATTTCAGTATTAGTTGTCACTTTAGAATCATTGTATCTTGTATTTTTCTTTCAATGTAATAAACTAGTTAATCAATATATCAATATCTACACTTTTAGTCCATGAGCTATTGAACAATCGTCACTACGTGACACCTCGATGTTTCCGCCATCGGTTGGGGTGTTACATATTGGTATCAGAGCCATGGTTATAGGGAATTAGGTTATTAGAATGCCTTTTAGCCTAGTCTATAACTAAGTTTACATTCACGAGTCCTCTCGTGTATATTCCTCTTTATTCTTATATTTTATTTCTAAGTATTTTTGCTATGATACTTTCTCGTTATTCTTTCGGTATTTTGCTTAGAAAAGAATACGCTCGTATTTCACAAACGAAACGATAGCGCCAAGTTAGGAGTGACATCCATACCTTGGTGATTAGTTTCACTCCTCTATATGTTATTTATCTTAAGAGTATGTCTTTGAGATAGGAGTGACATCCACATCTCAAAGAGTATTTCCTTAAAAAAGAAACTTAACCACTAAGCTGGGAGTGATATCCTTAACTTAGTGATTGGTTTCATTCCACAATAATTTTCAATTTTGAAATAACACCTTTGAGTTAGGAGTGAAATCCACATCTCAAGGATCTATTTCTATATCTCGTTTTTAATCCCGCTAAAGTTTTGGAATTACTAGTAATGGGGCACGTGCAATCTGGAAGGGTGAGCGCCTGTATCCTGAGTTTTCTGTCTAGGCCTGGCATTTCGCATAAATCCCAATCAGACGAGGGACCCGTATGCCGACCTGGGAACTCTTGGGATGAGCATTCACTTATAGGCTAAAGTACGCCCCCACAAGTCACTAATAACAATTCAATTACTTTAGTTAGTCAAAGTTTCCTATGGAAACAATCTCAATGTTTTATGATATTGATAGTTATGTTTTGTTCATCATTCGTAGACTCAAATGATAAATTATGAATTTTCTTAAATATTGGTAATCTATTACATACGTTAATTTTATCATTCACGTCATTTTAAATCCCGGTCTTTTAAAACACTTTCGATTTACACATACTTCATGAAATGGTTTCATTTTGCATTTTACAAACTTGTATTGCATATTTTAAAGACCAAATGTAAACCTTTTGTTTTCATATGACGTATCCAATATATATTTTCGGGAGAAATTTACAACTAATAATATACCTTATAACATTTTTCAAACTCGACTTTTCGTAAACACATGAAAATGTGTAATTACGAAGATTTTGCAAATGAACCTGTTTTGAACCTAAAACCCACTTCGATTTCTCAAAATTTATTCTCATGCATTACTACTATTCTTTCAACAATATCACAAAGTCGAGTAAACTGCGAAAATTTACCTTTTACACCTGTACTCATTCAGTCGCAAAACTTTTGGTTTAAACAATGGACATATCCGCTTATCAGAATGTTGGTAAATGTCTTTTATTTTATAATACATATATGTAAAATTACTAGATTACGCCTATCCTGTGCACTCTCACTTGCCGTAAATTTCATTATTTTATTCTTGCACCATTTTTATTCATAGTTATTTCTAAACACGTCATTTTTGATTATTTTCACATTGCCTATTTGCATTAATTCAACTCGTTTACTTTCAATTTGTGCAATTGTGCGATTTATTCGATTTATGTTATACGATTCTTTCAGTCGAAATTTTATGATATACTTATATACTTACTTGAACGCATATTTGGTATGCACATTTTCTTTCCTGTTTTGAGCAAAACCCTGTTATACATACTTTATTTTTGTTCTTCATCATGGCCAATGAACATACTAGTTGGTAACTCATATGAGATCTAAGCCAGTGCCCACGTACGACTCGGATTAGAGTATTTCTTTAATCCGAGGGGAACAGTGTAAATCTCGGAGTTTATCAATATAGGTGTTTAGAGCCCAACGATGTGAACAGAAGTTACCGGTTAAGGGTGAACCCGAAAGGGAAGAACCTCTAACTATGTCTATTACTTACTTGTTACTCTCATTACGGTTAAAGGGTAAACCCGAAAGGGCCTTACCTCTAACCATGTCATTGTTTCATTGCAATATCAATTACTTAACATATCCTGATTGCACGCATTTGTTTCTAGTATAACTTAGGATAGGGTTATGGAAAAGCATAACACCCTAGTGTAAGGTAAATCGATGATTACGGTCCGGAACGCAATCATGGGTTTACAGGTACATGAGGGTGGTGTGTAATTCTAATCAGGCTGTTAGTAGACAATCAGTACGAATCCAAAGTATCGGGAGTGTGGTGGGTCAGCTGCGGTACACCCTATATATAAGCATAAACGATACTGCGGGAACGGACTGGGAGTCTAACCAAGAACCTACCCATTACTTTATAATTACCACTTCGTTAGATCATTGACTAATAGCTAGCATTTCGATAAGAACATTTTACATAAGCTTCAATTAGTTATGTTGGGGCCTTCCTTGTTGACCACCGCTACAGAAAACCTTAAACTTTATATACTTTTACACTCTCTGTTAGTCGAAATCTCGTTGCATGTCCTTAGCAAAGTTCGGTCAGGAACCTTTCTAAAGTAGGGGAGACTGCTTCATTAGTACCTCTGCCCTCACTCGTTACACATTCCCAAAACCTTACTCATCTAAATTTTCAACTTTCTAACTTTGGGTTAACCGTCAAAGATTTTGGAACTTTTACTTTGGGTATTAGATAACTATTTTAAATTGTGTCGAATCATAAATGATGAAATTTTCTTTTAAAAACCTAGTTGACTTTTACAACGTCTTTTATTTCACAGTAACCTCCGCTTGAAAGAAATTTCGAGATGAAATTTTCTAAAGTAGGGGAGACTGTGACATCCGTCACCCTCGTCTTTCATTTAATTAACAAAAATAGCCCTTCAAATATTTCTATTATAGACCCTGTAAGTGTCGTCGTTTTCAAAATTAATTTTAAAGCAAACTAAAATTTTATCATTTATATTTATGCTAGATCGTACCTTCGTTTTAATTAGGTGCTAGTGTTGAAACGTTATTCGGCATAAATTTTATAAAAAAATTTCAAGTTTATAAAGCGTAAAAACATTCTAGAATAATCTAGTTAAGTTGGTTATGTTTTATAAAAGAAAAACTAACTTAGTTTTATAATAAACTAACAAGGTTAAACTTTAGGGACCTTTTCTGCCAATTAAGAAAACTTTAAATCTGATTTTTTTTCTTTCCCCCTTCCCACGCGTTTCCGGCCAAGATTCCGGTAGCCGGAGTTGTTTTCCGGCGAGATTAAATTATTGGGTTTAAACGCATTTTATCTCAATTAAATGATTGGGTAACGTTTCTCCATGTTATTTAATCGATTTCCCTCATACTAGTGCTCATAACCGCTCGTTTTGATTGAGTTTTAAGACCGATTATATCATGAAACGGCCGGAAATATTTATGCTTCAATTAAGTCGTTTTTAGCGAGCATTAGTTTAAATTGTTTATGCCAAACTGTTTCTGCACGTTTATACCTCTCAAACCCACAACAAAAACCTGCAAATCGTGACCAGAAAGCTCAAAAATCGAGTATTATAGTCGAATATTAAAAGCTTCGTGTGCGATCGTATACCATCTTGTAAGTATGAATTCTTTATGTCGTTTTGATTCCTATTAAATGCCGATTAGAAGCCCTCTATCACATATCGTTCATCGTACCTGTATTGGGTTTATTGGATTTTGATTAAAGATTAGGGTTCTTGTCTATTTGGGGAAGAAGATGATAGAACATGTGAAAATTATAAATACATTGTATTTTGATATTGAATAACAAAAGAAGCTTGTAGCCTAGTGGTATAGTGTGTGCTTGTGTTGGGAAAGGGCCCAGGTTCGATTCCAGCTACCCACACCTATTTCAGTTTTTTTTTTTCCTTTTTATTATTTATGTTAAATTTATAAATTCATTTAAATTTAGAATATTCACAATAAATTCATTTTTGATCCAAAAATTATGAAAATTTAGGTGTAGCTTCTTGACATCTCATAGAAAATTATCATATTTTTTATTTCTGGAAAATATTTTATTTTCATGATTTTTATTATTTAATTTGTTTTAATCATATTTAATTGATTAAAAATTCATTCTTAGTGGTTTTAGTCTCAAAATTTGTCATAAATTATTTCTATTCATTAAGAACTGAAATAAAAATTATTAGCTCAGAAAACATTTATTTTTATTCGTTTTCCTATTTTTAATCATTTAAACATGTTTTAATACCATTAAATTAGTTTTAAATATAAATAAGTTTATAGAAATTATGGAAATATTATTTTTAGTATTTCACATCAGAAAATAATTATTTTTCATAAAAATAGCATCTTTTGATCATGTCTTGTATTATTAACATTATTTATGTTTAATTAGACATAATTAAACATTTATTTATTTACACTTTTTAAACATTTATTTATAAATATTTTTCTTATAAAATGGAAATGTTTTATGTTTGAATATCTTAATTACCATTTGTTGGATCATGGTATAATCATGATTATTTAGTTATACCTTTATAATTATTGTATTTATTTACAATAATTATTTGAAGTAATTAACTACATTATATTGTTTTAATTATTCAAACATAATTTGTATCTAAATATTCAATTGGTGATAATTAGATTACCTAAATCGTATTTACAAACTTTGGTATGTTTTTATACAACTTTTACATTAACGCGATTTATCCTAAAAACTCTAATTCCCCAAATCGACTTAGCAAACCCTAATGCCTTAGACCCTAGTTACCTTAGACTTTTAGACATTTCCTTATTAGTATTCTTTTACATTATAGGTTGAATTCCTCGGAATTCCCATTACTTAGCTCACGATCGCTTAAGTTGGATTTTGATCGCTTTCGCAACTGTGAGTATATCTTTCCCCTTTTTCATGTTTTACACTTTTGGGGTGACTCATGTACGCTTATTACTTCACTCACCTAATCATGGTTTATCATATATTTACAATCGCAATTCTTGTATGTGTTTTACTTGTTGATTCGCTGATAGTGTGTACTTATGACCTGAATCATTAACCGTTCTGCGGCCTAGCATAGCAATAAATAGTACTTAATTATTGTTATGTGTGAACGATTATTCATCGCCTACTATGAGCGAATACTATATATATGTGTGACTCTTGATTCATTAAACAAAGGTTTGATTTTGGGTAGCATTTGTACACAGCTTGAACACTAAATTGTAGACAGTATAACACGTGAATTGCGAAACACTTTTTCTACTATATGTATTCAAAACAGGGTATGCTCACCAATACATTTTTGTATTGACATATACTATTTTCGTACATGTTTCAGGTTATTTATGAGATGACTTTTAAGCTTTTGGGAGTTTTTACTTAGATTTTGGATTCGTTGTATTTCAGTATTAGTTGTCACTTTAGAATCATTGTATCTTGTATTTTTCTTTCAATGTAATAAACTAGTTAATCAATATATCAATATCTACACTTTTAGTCCATGAGCTATTGAACAATCGTCACTACGTGACACCTCGATGTTTCCGCCATCGGTTGGGGTGTTACATATTGGTATCAGAGCCATGGTTATAGGGAATTAGGTTATTAGAATGCCTTTTAGCCTAGTCTATAACTAAGTTTACATTCACGAGTCCTCTCGTGTATATTCCTCTTTATTCTTATATTTTATTTCTAAGTATTTTTGCTATGATACTTTCTCGTTATTCTTTCGGTATTTTGCTTAGAAAAGAATACGCTCGTATTTCACAAACGAAACGATAGCGCCAAGTTAGGAGTGACATCCATACCTTGGTGATTAGTTTCACTCCTCTATATGTTATTTATCTTAAGAGTATGTCTTTGAGATAGGAGTGACATCCACATCTCAAAGAGTATTTCCTTAAAAAAGAAACTTAACCACTAAGCTGGGAGTGATATCCTTAACTTAGTGATTGGTTTCATTCCACAATAATTTTCAATTTTGAAATAACACCTTTGAGTTAGGAGTGAAATCCACATCTCAAGGATCTATTTCTATATCTCGTTTTTAATCCCGCTAAAGTTTTGGAATTACTAGTAATGGGGCACGTGCAATCTGGAAGGGTGAGCGCCTGTATCCTGAGTTTTCTGTCTAGGCCTGGCATTTCGCATAAATCCCAATCAGACGAGGGACCCGTATGCCGACCTGGGAACTCTTGGGATGAGCATTCACTTATAGGCTAAAGTACGCCCCCACAAGTCACTAATAACAATTCAATTACTTTAGTTAGTCAAAGTTTCCTGTGGAAACAATCTCAATGTTTTATGATATTGATAGTTATGTTTTGTTCATCATTCGTAGACTCAAATGATAAATTATGAATTTTCTTAAATATTGGTAATCTATTACATACGTTAATTTTATCATTCACGTCATTTTAAATCCCGGTCTTTTAAAACATTTTCGATTTACACATACTTCATGAAATGGTTTCATTTTGCATTTTACAAACTTGTATTGCATATTTTAAAGACCAAATGTAAACCTTTTGTTTTCATATGACGTATCCAATATATATTTTCGGGAGAAATTTACAACTAATAATATACCTTATAACATTTTTCAAACTCGACTTTTCGTAAACACATGAAAATGTGTAATTACGAAGATTTTGCAAATGAACCTGTTTTGAACCTAAAACACACTTCGATTTCTCAAAATTTATTCTCATGCATTACTACTATTCTTTCAACAATATCACAAAGTCGAGTAAACTGCGAAAATTTACCTTTTACACTTGTACTCATTCAGTCGCAAAACTTTTGGTTTAAACAATGGACATATCCGCTTATCAGAATGTTGGTAAATGTCTTTTATTTTATAATACATATATGTAAAATTACTAGATTACGCCTATCCTGTGCACTCTCACTTGCCGTAAATTTCATTATTTTATTCTTGCACCATTTTTATTCATAGTTATTTCTAAACACGTCATTTTTGATTATTTTCACATTGCCTATTTGCATTAATTCAACTCGTTTACTTTCAATTTGTGCAATTGTGCGATTTATTCGATTTATGTTATACGATTCTTTCAGTCGAAATTTTATGATATACTTATATACTTACTTGAACGCATATTTGGTATGCACATTTTCTTTCCTGTTTTGAGCAAAACCCTGTTATACATACTTTATTTTTGTTCTTCATCATGGCCAATGAACATACTAGTTGGTAACTCGTATGAGATCTAAGCCAGTGCCACGTACGACTCGGATTAGAGTATTTCTTTAATCCGAGGGGAACAGTGTAAATCTCGGAGTTTATCAATATAGGTGTTTAGAGCCCAACGATGTGAACAGAAGTTACCGGTTAAGGGTGAACCCGAAAGGGAAGAACCTCTAACTATGTCTATTACTTACTTGTTACTCTCATTACGGTTAAAGGGTAAACCCGAAAGGGCCTTACCTCTAACCATGTCATTGTTTCATTGCAATATCAATTACTTAACATATCCTGATTGCACGCATTTGTTTCTAGTATAACTTAGGATAGGGTTATGGAAAAGCATAACACCCTAGTGTAAGGTAAATCGATGATTACGGTCCGGAACGCAATCATGGGTTTACAGGTACATGAGGGTGGTGTGTAATTCTAATCAGGCTGTTAGTAGACAATCAGTACGAATCCAAAGTATCGGGAGTGTGGTGGGTCAGCTGCGGTACACCCTATATATAAGCATAAACGATACTGCGGGAACGGACTGGGAGTCTAACCAAGAACCTACCCATTACTTTATAATTACCACTTCGTTAGATCATTGACTAATAGCTAGCATTTCGATAAGAACATTTTACATAAGCTTCAATTAGTTATGTTGGGGCCTTCCTTGTTGACCACCGCTACAGAAAACCTTAAACTTTATATACTTTTACACTCTCTGTTAGTCGAAATCTCGTTGCATGTCCTTAGCAAAGTTCGGTCAGGAACCTTTCTAAAGTAGGGGAGACTGCTTCATTAGTACCTCTGCCCTCACTCGTTACACATTCCCAAAACCTTACTCATCTAAATTTTCAACTTTCTAACTTTGGGTTAACCGTCAAAGATTTTGGAACTTTTACTTTGGGTATTAGATAACTATTTTAAATTGTGTCGAATCATAAATGATGAAATTTTCTTTTAAAAACCTAGTTGACTTTTACAACGTCTTTTATTTCACGGTAACCTCCGCTTGAAAGAAATTTCGAGACGAAATTTTCTAAAGTAGGGGAGACTGTGACATCCGTCACCCTCGTCTTTCATTTAATTAACAAAAATAGCCCTTCAAATATTTCTATTATAGACCTGTAAGTGTCGTCGTTTTCAAAATTAATTTTAAAGCAAACTAAAATTTTATCATTTATATTTATGCTAGATCGTACCTTCGTTTTAATTAGGTGCTAGTGTTGAAACGTTATTCGGCATAAATTTTATAATAAAATTTCAAGTTTATAAAGCGTAAAAACATTCTAGAATAATCTAGTTAACTTGGTTATGTTTTATAAAAGAAAAACTAACTTAGTTTTATAATAAACTAACAAGGTTAAACTTTAGGGACCTTTTCTGCCAATTAAGAAAACTTTAAATCTGATTTTTTTTCTTTCCCCTTCCCACGCGTTTCCGGCCAAGATTCCGGCAGCCGGAGTTGTTTTCCGGCGAGATTAAATTATTGGGTTTAAACGCATTTTATCTCAATTAAATGATTGGGTAACGTTTCTCCATGTTATTTAATCGTTTTCCCTCATACTAGTGCTCATAACCGCTCGTTTTGATTGAGTTTTAAGACCGATTATATCATGAAACGGCCGGAAATATTTATGCTTCAATTAAGTCGTTTTTAGCGAGCATTAGTATAAATTGTTTATGCCAAACTGTTTCTGCACGTTTATACCTCTCAAACCCACAACAAAAACCTGCAAATCGCGACCAGAAAGCTCAAAAATCGAGTATTATAGTCGAATATTAAAAGCTTCGTGTGCGATCGTATACCATCTTGTAAGTATGAATTCTTTATGCCGTTTTGATTCCTATTAAATGCCGATTAGAAGCCCTCTATCACAGATCGTTCATCGTACCTGTATTGGGTTCATTGGATTTTGATTAAGGATTAGGGTTCTTGTCTATTTGGGGAAGAAGATGATAGAACATGTGAAAATTATAAATACATTGTATTTTGATATTGAATAACAAAAGAAGCTTGTAGCCTAGTGGTATAGTGTGTGTTTGTGTTGGGAAAGGGCCCAGGTTCGATTCCAGCTACCCACACCTATTTCAGTTTTTTTTTTCCTTTTTATTATTTATGTTAAATTTATAAATTCATTTAAATTTAGAATATTCACAATAAATTCATTTTTGATCCAAAAATTATGAAAATTTAGGTGTAGCTTCTTGACATCTCATAGAAAATTATCATATTTTTTATTTCTGGAAAATATTTTATTTTCGTGATTTTTATTATTTAATTTGTTTTAATCATATTTAATTGATTAAAAAGTCATTCTTAATGGTTTTAGTCTCAAAATTTGTCATAAATTATTTCTATTCATTAAGAACTGAAATAAAAATTATTAGCTCAGAAAACATTTATTTTTATTCGTTTTCCTATTTTTAATCATTTAAACATGATTTAATACCATTAAATTAGTTTTAAATATAAATAAGTTTATAGAAATTATGGAAATATTATTTTTAGTATTTCACATCAGAAAATAATTATTTTACATTGTAGGTTGAATTCCTCGGAATTCCCATTACTTAGCTCACGATCGCTTAAGTTGGATTTTGATCGTTTTCGCAACTGTGAGTATATCTTTCCCCTTTTTCATGTTTTACACTTTTGGGGTGACTCATGTACGCTTATTACTTCACTCACCTAATCATGGTTTATCATATATTTACAATCGCAATTCTTGTATGTGTTTTACTTGTTGATTCGCTGATAGTGTGTACTTATGACCTGAATCATTAACCGTTCTGCGGCCTAGCATAGCAATAAATAGTACTTAATTATTGTTATGTGTGAACGATTATTCATCGCCTACTATGAGCGAATACTATATATATGTGTGACTCTTGATTCATTAAACAAAGGTTTGATTTTGGGTAGCATTTGTACACAGCTTGAACACTAAATTGTAGACAGTATAACACGTGAATTGCGAAACACTTTTTCTACTATATGTATTCAAAACAGGGTATGCTCACCAATACATTTTTGTATTGACATATACTATTTTCGTACATGTTTCAGGTTATTTATAAGATGACTTTTAAGCTTTTGGGAATTTTTACTTAGATTTTGGATTCGTTGTATTTCAGTATTAGTTGTCACTTTAGAATCATTGTATCTTGTATTTTTCTTTCAATGTAATAAACTAGTTAATCAATATATCAATATCTCACTTTTAGTCCATGAGCTATTGAACAATCGTCACTACGTGACACCTCGATGTTTCCGCCATCAGTTGGGGTGTTACAAATAAGATCCATGTCATCTATGTCAAATAGAATAAATAAATATGAAAAACTTCTAAAAGAAGTCATGGGAAATCATAGTCCCTGAAAATTTGTTAAAAAAATATATATATGTCTCTTATCAAAATAGAAGACCTATTAGCAAAGTAGAAAAAATTTCTGCAAATGAAAATTTAGAAGCTATTGCAGCAAAAAATTATTAAAGACATTTCAGAAAAACTTGATAAAAAGGAAACTCAAGATTTAAATCTTGAAAAACATTAAGAAAAGAATTTTTAAGAACCAAGAGGTCTTCAAAAATATTCTTTACCTAATTTCAATGTGGGGAATCCTTCACTCGAAAGTTCTAAAAGTCCAAACGCATTTAAATGGCCTTTGGATCAACTTCAAATGACTAATAAAAGTCAAATAAAAAATTCTTTTAGAAATATCCATAATTTATTTTTCCATAAAAAAAATTATCAATTCATACTAATTGGAGTATCCATCCGTATAATAAACTTAAAGAATTAACTGATTTAAATCAGAAAAATTATCTCCTTAAGAGAGACATACAAAAATTAAGAGATACAAAAATTATTTTGTCTTGTGGATAAAATGGTCTCTATTACTCAAAAGTTAGAACAAATTTTTAATGAAAAATTAGAAACCTTATCTAGAGAATAGATAAATGAACTTGTTTAGCTTATGTCACCTAGTAACAATGAATGCGAACAAAATTTTTTCTGAAAATAAAGAATTAAAAGAAAAATACTTTCCAGAAAAGAAAGAATCAGTTTGATGTACAAGATTCTAAAACTGAAGATGAAGAAGAATCTCCTTCGGAAGAAGAAAAACCAACATATAGGATAAATCACTCCGGCGCTAGTTCTAGTAACAGAAGAACGTCTCAAAAAGAAGAATCAGAATTCTCTATGCCATATCACAAAGGTATTCCAAATTATGAAAAAAGATTATAAAAATGGAAGTTCAACTGCTATTGACACCGTAAAATTAAACTGTATCTTTGACCTCAAAAAAAGAAAATAGGTAATTGATAAATGGAACACTGAAATAAGCTTGATTATGAAATCTAATGCAGAAAAATTTTCTAATGCCAGAGCTATCCTACTTCTAGTATAGCTTAAGTCATAAGGGATAATCCAAGCTTTCATTAAAGGAACATCTTGATCTTAAGCTAATTATTCCTAGTAAATTACTTTACATGTCACTAGCATTTTTAGTTGAAAATGAGGCTGAAATAAGAAGAGGTAAAAATCGTATAGTTGTTAATTATAAAGCAATTAATGCGGCTACCAAAGGAGATAGTTATAATCTCCCTTGCATGCAAGAATTATTAACTATTCTAAGAGGAAAAACCATTTTTCCAGCTTCTACTGCAAAAGTGGATTTTGGCAAATTTTGTTAGATGAAAATCTCAACTCTTGATTGCATTTACATGTCCAGATGGTCATTATCAATGGAAAGTAATTCCTTTTGGATTAAACAAGCACCTAGCATAATTCAAAGACATGTAAAAAATTTTAAGAGGACTAGAAAACTTTTGTACCGTCTATGATGATGATATTATAGTTTTCTCAGATTCTAAAGAAAAACACTACTTTCTTGTTTTATCATTTTTAAAATTAATTTAAAAATATGGAATTATGTTGTAAGAAAAAGAAAGCCACTCTTTTTAAAACAAAAAATATTTCTTTTGGTCTTGAAATGTAACATCGCGTGATTTTTACTTTTCTTATATTTTAAATTCTATACTTAACAAATTCCAAATTCACCTTTATTCGCTTCTTTTATACTCTTACCAATTCGTGACGGGTCGTCATTATAATTTATCCTAAACAATTTAGACGTCATAACAAGAAACTCATTTAGTTAAGATCTTAATATATTTATTTATTTATATATCTATACTATATATAAAGCATGAGGGAAGGATGACGGTAAAACTTAAGTAAATACAAGTATTTATGCTTATGGTACAATACTAAATAAGGTTAGTTTAAGGGCAAAGTTGTCTTTTCTACCCTCTTTAGTGTAACATTTGTGATAAAAGGGTGACTTTGAAAACTGAAATGTGGAGTTGAAAAGTTTTGGATGCTCCATTGTTGAAACGGACAGAGATTTTAATAGCTATCATAAATGGATTTAAAGCCTCAACTATTGTTCGATTTCTTCCTCCCTCACCCCCTCCCTCTGCCATTGTTCTTGCTAAACACCTCTGCTGCCGTCGTCGAGGAGAGGGACAGAATCAACTGCTGTTGTTGTTGTTTGGTTGATTCGGCTTCTATGACCCGTTTCACCTTCGATTGTCTCCAAAGTTTCATCTTTTTTTCCCAGTCAATCAACATTATGATAAGGTAATTGTGGACCACTAATGATTTGTTTTTAGAATTCATAATTTGCTGCTGAATCTTTGCTTAATTTTCATAACATCTGCAGGGTGGTAATGTTGGAGAAGACGATCGCCCTAACACTTCAGGTATTGGAATCAAGCTTCTGTTTTGTTTTCATGTTCATGTTTTTATTTAAATAAACATACCATGGACAAAGAGCAATATTGATTTGAAAATATAAAAGACTACTCAGAAATTAGAGATTAGTATAAAAGTATGTTTGATTAAATGTATAGGTTGAAACTGAGTTTGTAGTTGCTTAAGATGTGTGAGGTTATATTTCTAAGAATTAGGATTTACTATGTAAAATTACGTCTTTATACAAATGTTGATATTAGTTCCTTTTTTATTTTTTGTCATTGATTTTTAGCATTTGCACATATACAAAGTGATATAAGATTGCAAGTTGTTAAATATTAGAAAAATACGTGGTTAAATACTTAGTTGACTATATAATTCGGCATAGAATAAGACCGTGATTATTGATATCAAGTATGCATTATCGAGGGACAAATTAAAGCTTAACGACTTGCTTCCTTCCCGTCATCTCTTCCTGAAGTTCAATGTAAGCTACCTAACTTTATTGTTATTCATAAAATGTTATCTATTATCTAATGATTTTATGTTTAAATTGGTATGCATTGATGTCACACATTTTGATACAATAGTTTTTGCAGTTGAACTTCTTTGAAGTTATAAAATTTGTTTTCGTTTTTAGGAACTAGAAGAGGAGAAGAAAAGGTTGAAACTGCAGAAGAAAACTGAAGAGGCAGAACAGAAAAGGCTTGTCAGTGAATTTGAAGAAAGGAAGCCCGGGAAATTAAGGAGGTGAGCGGCAAGATGCAGTTAATTTATTGAAGGATGTTAAGCATTTGAAAAAGAAAGCAAAGAAGCTTCCTATCGTCGAGGGGGTGAGTTCTCTTCTATTTTAGCTTTAACAAAGTTCAGTGTTCGTCAACTAGAGGGTCATAATTGGTTTGTTTCAAAAGGAACTATGTCCATTAAGTTCTAAACAAATTTAGTGTAATTCCAAATGAGTTTTATACTTGAAACGAGAAGATTCACTACTAGAAAAAAGCCCTTTCTTGACACGCATTGCGTGTCAAGAAAGGGGTCTGATGACAGGGAAAAGAATGTCAAGGATGGCGGTGTCATAAATTTAACATGACATATTTTCGCGTGTCATCTGTTTATGACACACATTTATGACAGCATTTATTGACACGCGTTATGACACTTTTTAATGACACATTTTTATGACATAATTTATGACAGAATTTTATGACATTCTTTGCGTGTCATAAATTTTTAATCTAACAAAAAAAAATTCCTGTAAAATTACATATTTACCCTCCTGGATTTATTGTCATTTTATTATATGCAAAATAATTAGCAAACTAATAACAAAAATATCATTTCATTATTTAATCCATAATTATCTAATTACAAAGTAATCCGAGACAACGTTTAACGTTTACAAAAATATATTGTATCGACATTACATTGCCTTCATCGCTTGAAAATAAATGCCGCGGCGTAGCTTGACCATTCCTCGCGAATGACATCCATGTCTTCATTTGCGTAATAATCCGCTCCTCCCTCAACCTGAGACAACAATAAAATTAATACATTAGTCGAGGCCGGCCAAATATTTTACATAAATCATAGCGCATCGCTACGTTTATTTTGCCTTAACTTACATCATAGTCTACACCTAAACCATAGTGTCGCTGAAAGATGTTGCTAACGCTAGATTGTCGCTAGCATACGTCTGTATGAGATATGAGTTGTGTCAAATTCTGCAATACATGTAGGATTTTAAGTGACTGTTCAACTTAAAAGAGTAAACAGAATAAACATGTAGGTATTTAACCAATCGCCTGAAATGAGATTGTATGATTGTTGCTGCATTTTCTAAAAACCAAAACGAAAATTTACATCAGTCATAGAAAAAACAACTTGCCCTGAATATTTAAGGACTAAAAGATGAAAATAATTCCATCACATAAATAATCTAGACAAAAAATAATACTGAGTTGTGAAAATTAAAGATTGCTAATATTAAAAAAAAAGAAAACAAAAAAAACGTGATATAAGTTCATATTCACTTTGACCTTTGACTTTTTTTGATAACAACAATAATCTTATATTGTTATACATTCGTTGCTTTTTTTTTTTTTTTTTAAAGGTCGATTAGTAACAATAGCAACTAGGAATATTATTACTTAACAACCAAGTTTAACCCCATTAATCTCTTCCTAACCACTCCATTAACTCTATTTAATACCCAACCAACTTACCCCAACTATAAATACACCACTCCCTACCCATTCTAACACTTGCTCAATCCTAAATCCTCTCTAAATCTCCAAATCTCTCAAGAATAAGTGAGTTTCTCACTTCACCTTCAACCTCTATTCTACTTTCTTCACTCTCCTCTTCTTCAAACCCTTTGAGGAAACCTCTAGGACCTCTCTCCTATTTGCCATGGCAAATAAACATGAGTAGGGCACCAATTTGAGGCCTCAAATGTGGTCATCTTCTATTATCTTTTATGCACTAGGTTGTTAATAATACCAACCAAGTTCACCAACAACTCAATGATGGAGGGACTTGTGTTATGGTTCATGGTTGACAAAAGGAAGGCCAAGGCGCATCCAAACTAAGTCACCATACCCTACTTCCTAAGTTATATTATATAAATACTAAATTATATAAACTCTACTAATTTAATAACTCGGAAAGGTTTGTGGAGACATCCCTACCTTACCAATGTTTGACTCTCATAACCATCCGAATCACCTCTATGGTGGTTTGTGTTTTGGTTCGCCTAAAAGGCTTGCTTGACTCTTATGACCATCCGAATCACCTTCATGGTGGTTTGTGTTTTGGTTCGCCTAAAAGGCTTGCTTGACTCTCTTGAATCTATAACCTAAACTCGAATCTAAGACCCTTTATTTATTTTTATTTTTTTTTATTCTAGTTAACCAAGGCTAAGGAACTAATCCCCCAAGACTCATTCTTTTGGAACCTTGCTAAAACGCACCCAAAGGTGAGTTCATACTTGTCCCCCTTTTATTCTTTATTCTTTGGGGCTCAACATGTATCACTATCAAAACTCAAACGATTTTAAACTCTACAATCTATTATGTTTAGTCTAAAGTCTATCATATTCTAAATTCTATCATGCGCAATCTAAAGTCTATTATATGCTTGTACGCTATGCTATGTAGAATTATTTACTCTAACATACAAATGTTCATATAGTTGACAACCCACCTTGCATGTATAGCGCTATAGGATTGGCTATCCTCCCCCTACATGGGTCATGTTAAGCAAAATTCTTCGTGGCTAGTCGCCGTTTGTATGGTTCTCTTGTATATGCCTATAAGCAAAACTTTATTATACTATGTATGTATGTCAAAACTAGTATGCTCACCAATGCTTTATGTGTTGACGGATATTTTATACATGTTGCAGGAAATATTTATTGCATGACATTCAAGAAAACTACTTAGGATTGGACATAGAAACTCACTCTAGTTTAAGTTAGCATATTCTTGTTGTTGTATTTTTCGTTATTTGAACTACTTGTATTTCTATTTTTAGACAATAAATGAAATTCTATCTTTAAACTATATTGTCACAAAATCTAGTGTCATGAAGTCTTTGAACAATCAACACTAAGTCTCGCCCCGATGTATTCCGCCATCGGTTGGGGTGTGACATGAAATAGATCAAAGAACTCATTGTCCACAAAAACATATCTTTGAAAATTTACACAAATTTCCAGATACGCTTGAAGATAAAAAAAACATCTTCATAGATTTTTAGGTATTCTAACCTATGCAGAAAACTACATTCTAAATTTAGCAGAGCTCCAAAAGCCCTTACAGGTACAACTGAAAAAAGAATATGCATGGGAATGGAAACGGTCGATAGTGACTATGTTAAAATGATAAACAAAAACTTAACAACTTTTCCTAAGCTTTATCTTCCTAAGGAAGAAGATTTCCTTATAATAGAAATTGATGCCTCAAATAACTTTTGGGGAGGGGTTTAAAGGCCAAAACGAATGAAAAAGAAGAAATATGCAAATATGCTTCTGGAAGCTTTAAAGAAGCCAAAAGAAATTACCATAGTAATGACAAAGAACTAATAGCGGTAAAAAATACGATTTCAAAGTTTTCTACCTATCTTACTCCAGTAAAATTTTTGGTAAGAATTGATAATATAAACTTTACTTATCTCCTAAAGACGAAAATCTCGGGAGATAACAAACAAGGTCGTCTTGTCGGATGACAGATGTGGTTTTCAAGATATTCCTTTAACATTGAGCATCTTGAGAGGGCCAAAAACATGCTTGTTGATTGCCTGACACGAGATTTTCAGAGTACGTAAGCAATTACGTATCATAGCTTAAAAATTGCCTATTTATTAAAGCAAGAACCATTTAAGCAAACTATCAACTCTAAAAATAAAAATCAACATTTGAAGACATGGAGGATCTAAAGGCCTTACGCCTCAAAGAAAAAATTTCTTCTTATAGAATTAAAAAATCCTTGTGAAAAAATAGCCGTTTATGACGAAAGTCTAGAAACAACTGTTAATTCAGTACAGGAAACTGTATGGTTACAAGCTAAATCTATTCCTATGCAAACGACAAAGGGTAAAGAAAAATTAAATCCGTTGATTCATTTTGCTTTGGAAAAAAGCAAAATACATGAAGAATCACAATCATCATCTAGCCCATAAGTAAATGGCTCTGGTAAAGGCATATCAAATCCGTTGATAGCTGACAGTTTGCTAAAAACTGAAAAGGTCTCTCTTACACCAAGTTATTCTCATATTATTCAAGAACCCATGAAATTTAGTAAATCTAGATTTTATGTTATCTTTGATGAAGAACACGAAGACATTTATGAAGACTGGTCTATAGTCTCACAGTATGTTTTAGGAAATTCTTTTCCATTCAAAAAGTTCAGGACTCTATTACAAGCCCAACAAGAAGCTACTTGATATTCAGCAAAATTTGGAAAGAAGGAGATACCTTTAAAGGTAATACTCTTCCCTGAACCACTGAAGGTCAAGGTAAAAGAAAGAATTGTAGGATTCAAGAAAACTTTCCCAAAACTTTTGAAAATGAATAAATTGAAGAAAGTGACAGTATTATCTCTATAGATGAATTCAGATTAATCTGGTCCAAGCTAGATCCCTAAGTCAAAATGATTTCGAGAATGAACAAATCTATACAGAAGACAAGGCGACTAAAAGTCTTATTATTTTTTGTCCATGTGTAGACTCAGAACTTGTTTCTCTAGCATTCAAGGTTGGATTAATAAAGTTTATCTATCTTTCTCCCAATCTATTAGAAATTATCCGTTTTTCGAAATGAATAAAGAAAGCCATTAAAAACTTTCGCAAAAAGATTGATGCAGCGAGAGATGCAGCGAGAGATGCAGACATTTTCATTAAGTGTAATTCTACACTTCTAGACTGGTATCAAGGAAGTTCCTTCCAAAGCTATCATCATCTAGAAATAGGTTTTGCCAAAACAAGAACCGTCAGTCCTTCTAAAAATATGGAGGAAAGCTTAGAAGACCCAGAAAATTGGGTAGAAATTAGAGTAACAGGATTCTTAAAAATCCTTGACAACTTACAAAAAATCAAGATAGGAAGCTTTAACAAAGTAAATTATTGCAGCCACAACTGCATTATTACAAGTTACAGTGAAACTCCACTACCACAACATGAAAAAGAAGCTTTAGAAAAAATGGAGCAAAGAATTATTTTCAACAAAGTGGAAGCAGGACTCATCACCAAAGAAAAGCTTTGCCAAAAGCTACAACGCACTTATGAAAGTCATAATTGCTAATACTGTGCAAGTAGTACAACTAAAGAAATTAGTAGCTTTCATTTAGACAGCTAATCATCAAAAGAAGACAAAATATAATTGGACCCAACACATGGGTATGTACACTAGAAAAAACGTTATGCATGACAAATTTAGGAAGACTATTTTAGTCTTTTGTACAAATCTTCTCGTATTATATAAAGGAGACTGATTTTAGTTTTTAGCATCGAACCATCTCCCCCATAATTCGTATCTTGTAAACTATCTAGCATGTGTGAGTAAACTCACTCTCTTAAAGGGAGATATGTAAATACTATCAAGGAGTTCTTCCTTAGGGAAGAATAGTTATGAAATAAAACTTTCCTTTCTTTAAAGATAATTTTTGCAAGGATCAATACAACCAACATTTTCCCATGGTTAAAGATAATTTTTGTAAGGAACCAATCTAACCAACATTTCCCTACAACCACCCGCCTAAGCAGTATTCTTCTATGGCTCTGGGATTCCAGATTTTGCAAAACTTTATGATAAACATATTTGAAATATAAAGAAAAGAAATTTTTATTTCATAACTGTTCTTCCCTAAGAGGAGATATGTAAATACCATAAAGGAGTTCTTCCTTAGGAAGGAAGAACTCCTTTATGGTATTTACATATCTCCCCTTAAGAGAGGGAGTTTACTCACACGTACTAGATAGTTTACAAGATAAAAATTATGGGGGAGGGGGTTCGATGCTAAAAATTAAAATCAGTCTCCTTTATATAATATGAGAATATTTGTATAAAAGACTAAAATAGCCTTCCTAAATTCGTAATGCATGACGTTTTTTCTAGTCAGCATACCCATGTGTTGGGTCCAATTTTCTTTTGTCTTATTCTGAAGAATAGTTGTCTAAATGAGAGCTACTAATTTCTTTAGTTGTATGACGTGCCGAAAATTTAACATGTTTTTACATATGTAATTATCCTCCTTTTTGTACATTTATTATGCTTTTATCTTTATAAAATATAGCTAAATCATTCCTATAAGATAAATGCAGGTTTTTGGAAGCAAAAATCAAAAAGGAAGAAAAAAGAGCACATTTTGAATGGAGAACAAGCTTCTAGAGGACAAAATGGTACATGGTACAACAACCTTGTCTCCCACATCCAAGTTTTGAGTCTAGGAATGAAAAAAGGCACAAA
This sequence comes from Ambrosia x helenae, assembly GCA_030844895.1. NCBI lineage: Eukaryota > Viridiplantae > Streptophyta > Magnoliopsida > Asterales > Asteraceae > Ambrosia > Ambrosia x helenae. Next base: position 90,356,287 of record CM061226.1, on the reverse strand, counting down.
AGATGAGGAACTGAAGACTTAGAAAGCTGTTTCAGATGCAGCACGGTCGCGCTCCGGCCGTGCACCTGTCCCGGGTCAACAAGTCAACATTTCCAAGTCAGCAAGAGCAAAACGTCAACTGTACAGACCTACACGGGCGTGCACACCCTTGTGCACGATCGTGCCAGCTTAAACGTGCTTCCCTAGGTTCCAACAGACCAAGACTGACAGACATTCGTGCAATACTGACGTGCACGGGCGTGCAGAACCTGACGACGGACAATTTCTACGCGTAAGGACTCTTCAACAGTACCAGATTTTGGGCACGGGCGTGTCACCCTTGTGAGCACGGGCGTGCAGCTCCTGGAAGGTCTATAAATAGAGAGCTCCACTCCTCACTTTGGCATCCCTTCATCCATCCCTTCTATCCCATTCCACCTGAATCTCTCCCACATTTATGCCATCTCAGGGTCTTGTAAGTGACCTTTGGAGCTTGGGATCACTCCATAAGCACTACACGAGAGAGAGCTTGAGAGAGATCACTATAAATCATCCCGAAAACCCTCTTTAACCTCTAGCAACCACCACTATGTTTTCTTTGAAAAACCAACTTAGTGTACATGTTGTAATGCCAATCTTTGGCTAGGATTCTTGGGTGTTGTTAGGTTGAAGACTACTTTGGTATGGATTATTTATTTTTATTTATTGAGTGGCGTTTTTTGTTCTCGTTTAATTCTTTCTATTTTAAACTTTGTTTGATCAATTAATCAAACTATCACTTAGTATTTGGTCTTGAGGGTGTTTTGATAAGAAGTGGAAGGACTTATGAGTGTACCCATGATGTGTAACAACCCATGCACTTGTAAGCTAACCTAATTCCACAAGTAGTGATTGGCCCATTTGTGTTTGAAAACACTCACACTTTGTGGCTTAATCCTCTATTGTCAGAATCTCACTTAGGGTCGGTACGGTCTTTATACTTGGTCCTAGTGATAAGCCAAGGCTTGTTCATGCGACTTAGCTTCATGGTCTATGTGTTAGCTTTGACGCAAACCAAGAATTGGTGAACTCGTGTTGGAAGCGGGCGGTCTTTATCTTTTTTTCGTTACTATACTGTCGTACAGTTAGTAATAGGCCAATCACTTTTTGAAAAGATAAATAATTCTAGTAAAGGATGAGCGTGAGCTGGTTGGCCACGACTCCTTTATGAGGTCAAGTGGTAGCTTGTTCGGCCATGCTCCGGCCGCCAATAAGTTATTCAAAAAAGTCTAAAGTAGTCTGATGTCATTATTGCAACATTGGGAGGTGGGTTCTTCGGGGTTGGGTTAACACAGTCTTGGGTGATCCTCCTCTCATTGTTGAGAGGTGAGCTTACCGGTTTGGGAGACCCTCAACTTAACAAACGAGAACACAAATTGTTTATACAGTTATGCGATAACAGTCACCTCTAGAGTATGCAGTAATGCGCATCTCAAAGTTAAGCAAAAGTGTGCAACTTAAACACATCACTCAACTAAATATTAATTACTGTTAGTCCATCCCAGGGTCAGTTGGATCCCCAATCAACACTTCTCTTCGGATATTTGTTTCTACATCGGTTATTCTCGCTCTTTCTCATTTTTATCTTTACTTTTATTTTGAGCAACTTAAGGCTGAGTAGGGGAATTGTGTCTTTGGGTTCGATACTCGGTACTTGCTTGAGTATATACTACACTCGATAGGTACACTTGCCTATTGTATGGGTTTAGAACGATCAGCATTTATCGTTTTATTTTTATAAATTTAAAACTTGAACAAGTGTCTTAACTTAAAGTCCCAACTTAATTTCCTTTTTCCTCTAAGTTTTGGCATTTCCATCGGGGAATTGCCAATTTAAGAAAAAGAGTTTTAAGTGCTTTAATCCACACAGAATCATTGTACTAATTGCACAGTATTGGCAATTATGATTTTCATAAGTGCGTTGTAGCTTTTGGCAAAACTTTTCTTTGGTGGTGGGTCCTGCTTCCACTTTGTTGCAAATTATTCTTCGCTCCATTTTTTCTAAAGCTTCTTTATCCTGTTTTGGTAGTGGAGTTCCACTATAACTTGTAATAATGCAGTTGTGGCTACAATAATTTACTTTGTTAAAGCTTCTTATCTTGATTTTTTGTAAGTTGTCAAGGATTTTTAGAATCCTCTTATTCTAATTTCTACCCAATTTTCTGGGTCTTCAAAGCTTTCCTCCATGATTTTAGAATGATTGATAGTTCTTGTTTTAGTAATACTGATTTCTAGATGATGATAGCTTTGGAAGGAACTTCCTTGATACCAGTTTAGAAGTGTAGAATTACACTTAATGAAAATGTCTGCATCTCTCGTTGCAGTAATCTTTTTGTGAAAGTTTTTGATGGCTTTCTTTATTCCTTATAAAAAAATGGCTAATTTCTAATAGATTAGGAGAAGGATAGATAAACTTTATTAATCCAGCCATGAATGCTAGAGAAACAAGTTCTGAGTCTGCACTTGGACAAAAGATAATAAGACTTTTAGTCACGTTGTCTTCTGTATAGATGTGTTCATCCTCGAAATCATTTTGACTTAGTGATCTAGCTTTGGACCAGATTGACCTGAATTCATCTCAAGAGATAATACTGTCACTTTCTTCAATTTCTTCATTTTCAAAAGGTTTTGAGAAAGTTTTTTTGAATTCTACAATTCTTTCTTTTATCTTGACCTTCAGTGGCTCAGGAAAGAGTGTTACCTTTAAAGATATCTCTTTCTTCCCAAATTCTGCTGAATATCAAGTAGCTTCCTGTTGGGCTTGTAATTGAGTCCCAAACTTCTTGAATGGAAAAGAAGTTCCTGAAACATACTGTGAGACTATAGACCAGTCTTCATAAATGTCTTTGTGTTCTCCATCAAAGATAACATAAAATCTAGATTTACCAAATTTCATGGGTTCTTGAATAATATGAGAATAACTTGGTCTAAGAGAGACATTTTCAGGTTTTAGCAAAATGTCAGCTATTAAAAGATTTGATATGCCTTTACCAGAGCCGTTTGCTTATGGGCTAGGTGATGATTGTGATTCTTCATGAATTTTGTTTTTTTTCCAAATCAACAGGAATCAACAGATTTAATTTTTCTTTACCCTTTGCCGTTTGCAATGGAATAGATTCAGTTTGTAACTGTACGATTTCCTGTACTGAATTAATAGTTGTTTCTAGACTTTCGTCATAGACGGCAATCTTTTCACAAAGATTTTTTTTAATTCTATAAGAAGAATTTTTTCTTTGAGGCGTAAGGCCTTTAGATCCTCCATTTCTTCAAATGTTGATTTTTATTTTTAGGGTTTATGGTTTGCTTAAATGGTTTTTGCTTCAATAAATAGGCAATTTTTAAGCTATGATACATAATTGCTTACATACTTTGAAAATCTCGTGTCAAGCAATCAACAAGCACGTTTTTGGCCCCCTCAAGATGCTCAATGTTAAATGAATATCTTGAAAACCACATCTTTCATCTGACAAGACGGCCTTGTTTGTTATCTCCCGAGATTTTTTTCTTTAGGAAATAAGTAAAGTTTTCATTATCAGTTCTTACCAAAAATTTTACTTGAGTAAGATAGATAGAAAACTTTGAAATCATATTTTTTACCGCTAGTAATTCTTTTTCGTTACTATGGTAATTTCTTTCAGCTTGTTTAAAGCTTCCAGAAGTATATTTGCATATTTCTTCTATTTTAGTCGTGTTGGCCTTCAAAACCCCTCTGCAAAAGTCATATGAGGCATTGATGTGCCATCATTTATACATGTTTTACACATGTCTTTCCCAGTCTTTTTGTATGTTTTTGGGCCTTTATCTTTGCAAAACAGAGCTAAATCGTTCCTTTGAGTTAATTGCAGGTATTTGGAGGCAAGCAGGCAAAAAGGAGAAGAAACTGGCACAATGGGAAGGAATTTGAAGACTTTGAAGACTGCTGTAGAGTGTGTACGGCCGGGCTCCGGCCGGGCTCCTGCCCAAAGTCAACCTGTCAACGTTTTCAGCCATCTAGATGAGAAAGTCAAGGTGCACGGTCATGTCATCTAATACGTGCTCCCCAAGACTCCAACAGACCAAGACTGACACACATTCGTGCAAAACTGAAAGCACGGGCATGCCCCACATAGTGGCATGGGCGTGCAGGGTACAAAACCTGCTCAGAAGGACTTCCAGTACCAACAGACAGTACCCGACCATTGAGCACGGGCATGCACGAACTGGGAGCTCTATAAAAGGAGACCAGCACTTATCATTTTAGCATCCCATTCCACCCGAATCTCTCTCACATTTTTGCTATCTTAGGGTCTTGTAAGTGACCTTTGGAGCTTGGGATCACTCCATAAACACTTAGAGAGTGTGAGCAAAAAAAAAAAGTCGAAAACCATTGTGTAAGACACAATGGAGATAACGTAAAACACAATGAGTACCAATTAAATATGCAATGAACAATAGAGTATAAAACACAATGAACAGTCTAATAAAACACAATTGACGACATATTAAAAACACAATGAACAATATATTAAAACACAATGGACAGTGGACTAAAACACAATGAACAACATAATAAAACATAATGTATACCATAAACACAAAACCCACTTGCGTAAATCACAATGAACAATGTAAAACACAATGGAAATCATACAAAAAAACACAATGGACAAAGTTAAATCATGCGTAGTCTAAAAGGCACAATAAACAGATTTGTAACATATATTTGCATACTATAACACAATGGACGAGCATAAGACACAATGAAGTAAGAAAACCCGGTTAACACGTATTTTTTTTCAAGTTTAATATAGCAATGTGGTACTCATATTAAAGATAAAAAACGCTCGTTAATATGGTGATTTTTTTTTTTTTAAAAAAAAAGAATATCGTACGAAAAAGTTATAGTTGTTTTAAGATGATGGGTGAAATTGCATGTGCCTTCATGTGGAAAGAGAAAATCAACAAATATTGTTTTTTCCTTTTATGCCCTTTCCTTAATTAATATTTAATTTTTCCATCAAACTAATCTCAACCATTTAAATCTAAAATCAATGAACCAAAATCATTATCATCTTTCCTAGAAAAAATGTCCTTTATATTTGATCCTAACCCTGGAAAAATAATGTCTAGATATTTCTAAATTTATCTTTCTAAAAGAAAATTTTATTTTATTTTTATTAGTCATTTGAAGTTGATCCAAATGGCCATTTAGGAGCGTTTGGACTTTTAGAACTTCCCAATAAAGGATTCCCCACACTAAAATTAGGAAAAGAATATTTTTGAAGACCTCTTGGTTTAATTTTTTTTTTATGTTTTTCAAGATTTAAATCTTGAGTTTCTTTTTTTATCAAGTTTTTCTGAAATGTCTTTAATAATTTTTTCTGCAATAGCTTCTAAATTTCATTTGTAGAAACTTTTTCTACTTTGCTAATTAATTCTTGAATTAGTTATTCTATTTTGACACTGTCGTGCCTTTGGGCGGGTGGGGCTTGGGTTTCCGCGCATCGGGAGAAGGCGGGGGTTGCTGGAGGTCGAGTAGTCGATTCTTGGGCACGGCGCCCCGCAAGGGTGGTTGCCACACAGTTATTCGCCGATAAAAAAAAGTTATTCTATTTTGACAACAGACATATTTTTCTTGTTTTTAAATTTTTGAGGGACTATGATTTCCTATGACTTCTTTTAGAATTTATCCATATTTATCTATTCTATTTGAGATAGATGACGTGTATCTTATTAGTTGAATTTCTGATGAACAAGATTCTCTTGATGTTAAAGAATTTCCTGAGAAACTACGTCTTAGTCTAGAATCCATAATTTGTTTATCTCGAGCTATGTTAATTGTCCAATTTTCTTGTAACTGTGAGGGTTCGGTGAACCTACTTTCTCCAACAGTACCTATTTCTAAAAATATGTCATCTAAAGTTATAACTAATCGTAAAAAGCTTTGTTTCTTGGTTCCATAACATCAGTTCTTTCACACTGATGTATGCAACTTAGGATTTTATCAAAATCTTTTGAATCTTGATGTAAGGCAAACTTAGGATATACAGTGAACATGAATTTTCATAGGCTAAGTTTTCACAGGGCTCTATAACGCCCCTCATAAAGCCCATTACGGGTAGTGTAAAAGATTGTTAAAAATATATATTTCTTACTCAAATGAATATGAGTTGTGACCCAGTCTCTTGTCACATTCCAAAAATAAAATATAAAAATCATTATTTTCTCCTAGAAGTTATAATATTAATAATCCTGGACCCATAGGGCATAGCCATTTTGGACTGTCACCCAGCGGCATCTTGGTGGTGAGATAAGACTTAGAGCATTCATAACCCATCCATCAAATCTCCTCTATCAAATTACACTAAAAATCACTACTTCACCTCTAAATTTTTTCTCTCCTAATTAAAATAATCATACTTTTATCATTACATTTTCTCTCTCCTCACTCACAACTACTTACAAAAATATTAAAATATATATAAGGGTGAACAGTAGCTTTTCATATTTAGGTTGGAACAGTGCTTCCACCAAATATTTTCTCCCTCCTCCACTCACAACCACTTACACTCACCCCGTATAATTTAGTGGACACACTCACATACATTTGATGGATGGGATGTGAGTGCTCTTAGGGATCATAAGGTCCTGGGTTCGAATCTCACAAAGGGGTTTTTGTCATTATTATGAGTTTCCTCCTGAATTGGTGACTTGGTGGTGGAATATGATCGCGTGGCAACATTGGTGGCACGGTCATACTCCAGTATTCCGTGAGTGATTCCAATTTGTTGGCCGTTAAAAAAAAAACAATTCACAAAGTAAATTATTGGATGAATTAAATAATAAAAAATAAAAAGTAAATTAACCTGCACGGCGGTGGCAGCTCGTTTGGTTCAGGAGGGTTAGGAGCCATGGTGCAGTAAAATGAGTCACGCCAGTTAGTCACCGGTGCAGCATACAAGTCAAAGTTGCTATTATACACCACCCTACTCATATCCCTTTTGTACCACTGCTTCTTCACCTCAGTATCTTGCTCATGAAAATCCATCACTCCTTTCATCATCTCATCCAAAACACTAACTGGGATTCCATGATTCACCATCTGAAAGAATCCCCAGCTCTCCAACGCATCCTTCACTTGCTCGATCACCTCCTTTCGCCTTATCGGATCGTTATCGATTCCTTGAAGGTCAATAGTGGGAAGTGTTAGCTTTGGTTGTTGGGAGTTAAGGTTTTCAGGTGTGGGTAGATGGAATATTCGAGGTACTTGTGTTATTCCAGCATCAACAAGTCCTTTGACGCCGGTTTTGGTTTCGTCGAACGCGGTTAGCTCGGCTTTCCGGTCATAGTCGGGTTGGGTTGATGGAGAGGTGCCGTTGTTTACCATTTTGTTTGTCATATGTAAGGAAAAATGTTGTAGTGATATATAGTTTTAAATCTGTATTGTATGATAAAAGATATATTAAATGTTATCTGGACCCAAACTTTTAATTTTTTGAACTTGATTATATAAAAAAGATTATTATTTATTCAATTTTCCTTGTGCAATGATTTGCATGTAGCATACAATATGGCAATCAAACAAACTTTTATGAGAGTCACACAAAAGGATAAAAAACGTGTCAAGATATATTACATTTACGATATGATGAATTACATGAAACTAATAGCTTTAACTCATAGTGATGATTATCAGACTGACTTCTAGAGGAGTTAGATCTTGAAATGTGGAAGAGCAGAAGTACCATCAAGTCCCTTTGCCCTATAATAATCTACGTATTCTTTGAGGGTTACGCTTCTATACTTGGCCGGATTATCTTCTGAAAGCAACTCGGGAATCGGTTCATACACCTTCGATGTCTCAATGAGACCCGTGGTAAAGAATGATGCCACTGATATTCTTGGCCCAACCTTGTTTGCCACCACTTTATGTTGCGAACTCACAAACCTGTCGTTCGTAATTAACTGCAAAATTCAACTAAATTTATTTTAATACACTATGCATTGAAGTCTAGTTTAAAAACTTTATGGAGCAAGTTTGAGATACCGGTTAATACACTACAATAGATCAATAAAACAACATTGAAACTTGATACTTTGAGAGAAAGTGAGAGAGAGATAAATGCCTGTAAAAAATCTCCAGCGTTCACTACAAGAGCTCCCGGTATAGGCGGAACATCAGTCCATTGATCCTGATAAAAGATCTTGAGGCCACCAATATGATCTTGTAGAAGAATCGTGATAAAGTCACTGTCAGTGTGGTCTGGTGTCCCTATTGTTAATTCAGGTTGTGGGCAAGAAGGATAGTAATGTCCAAGAACAGCAAGTCCATCAACACATCCTATGTCCACAAGGTAATTGCGGTCGAGCCCAAGAGTCTCAGACATCAACTCAAATAAACAAACCCCGAGTTTCATCACTTGTTTCGAATACTCCAACAAAATATCCCTACACAATATCCAATCAAATAATATATCCGGTGATCAAACTTTACCTTGCAAGCATTGATGCAATAAACTTATTTAGGGGCTGTTTGGTTGATTAATTAGTGCTGAATCATTAAGATAGTCTGAATGGTTAAGAGGCTCTGAATGGTTAAGAGCCGAATCATTCATCATCCCTTATTAGCTTAGAGCATTCACATCCCCTCCATCAAACCTATCATCATCTCTAAAATTTAAAAAAACTTACTAAAACCACCCTACATTCCATCCACCATTTTATACCCCATCTTTATATTTTAAAAAATTCATCTTCTAGTTTTTTATATATAAAATGCTACTATTCACCCCCATCAAATTATTGTGAGTGCATTTTAACGAGGAATATAATAAAATAAGTGTTTGTGAGTAAGATAATTAAAGGTAAATATGGTGGAGGGGATGTGGAAGGTTTTTTTAAAATGAGAGATGAATTTTGAAAAGTATGATTTTTTGTTATATTATAGGGTATAAAATGGTGGAGGGGATGTGAATGCTCTTAATGGTTCAACACTTAATCATTCCATTCAGATGATGCTGAAACAAACAGTCTGAATGCTGAATGATTCAGACCTTAATGGTTAAGAGGCTGATTAAGAGGCTACCAAACAGCCCCTAGCCAATTAAAAATTTATTTATTTTTTTTATAATTCACTAGATTATATCCTGGAAGCTTCCCGGGATAGACAAAACTATTAAGTGACAAAATGTGTGTTACGATATAGAATATAAATTACTGTACAATAATAGGAGAAAACAACAATTTTAATCATAAGAATAAGAATAAAAATATATATTAAAAGGAGAATGTATGTTTGGATGAACAACAGAGCCAGAAGCAACCGTTGCAGAGCGCGATTGAGACGGTGGTTTTTAAGGTGTGTTTTTTTAAACGGCTTATTTTAACCTATTTTGCTCTAGATAAAAACAAAACTCCCATTTACAGTTCATTTAATCTAAAAAATTTACTAAAAGTTGTGTATAACATGGGTTATAACATTTTTTAATTGTTTTTTTATTATTAGGTTAGAAATTTTAGTAGTAATGAGTTAATGGTTTTTAATAAGCGAAAATATAAAAACAATTGGTTAAGAAAATAAATATAAAATAAAAAAGAGATAAATGTGAAATTATAATTTAATAATATTATTTCATATGAGAGAGAATTGAGATAATCATAAGATTTTTATTTATTATAAAGGAAAGAAATAATAAAGATAGAGATAAAGATTAAAATTATAAATTAATAAATATTGGTTTAATGTGGGTTACTCTTTAGTGTATGAACAAAACCAGTAAATATCATTTTTTTGTATAGCACTATGGTACTCGTTGGAAAGATAATAAAACTCTCGTGAATTTGGTGTAATTTTTTAAATGTCATATATAAAAGTCATTAACGATTAAAAAATTAGGGAGAGGAAGGTCCCACCTAGTGCCATGGGTCATTTAAGGGGTGTGATGACCTAATCTAATGTCATGTGTCATACCATACTTTCGGTTATTGTATATATAGAAAATGTTACCTGATAAGACCATGTTTAGTGGAAGGGCTTTTATAGGGGGTTAATGCATTAAAATATTAAGTAAGTAAAATATGAGGCTTTATACAAAAAAAGTATGCAGTTATAGGGGCTTCATGAGTGTAGAAGAAGGTGGGTGTAGAAGTTGATTTTGATTGGGTGTAGAATAATGGGCATGGCGTGAGCACTATAACACCTAGATTTTTTTTTTTAATTATAAAGCCCAGGGAGGGCGGTGTGGGGGACTCCATGGGCTCTATAACGCTCCTTATCAAGCCCACTACGGGTAGTCTAAAAGCGTTGCAAATAATATTCATGTCATTTATGTCAAATAGAATAGGAGAACTTCTAAAAGAAGTCATAGGAAATCTAGTCCCTACAAAATTTAAAAACAAACAAAATATGTCACTTGTCAAAATAAAAGAACTAACTAAAAAAATTAATTAGCAAAGTAGAAAAAGTTTCTACAAATCAAAATTTAGAAGCTATTGCAACATAAATGATTAAAGACATTTCAAAAAAAACTTATTAAAAAGGAAACTCAAGGTTTAAATCATGAAAAACATAAAGAATTTTTTTTAAAGAACCAAGAGGTCTTTATAAATATTCTTGTCCTAATTTCAATATGAGGAATCCTTCATTGGGAAGTTTTAAAAGTCCAAACATTCGTAAATGGCCCTTTGGATCAACTTCAAATGACTAATAAAAGTCATATAAAAATTTCTTTTAGAAAAATAAATGAAGAAATATCCAGACATTATTTTTCCATAGAAAGAAATAATCAAAGAATTTTTTAACTTCATACTAATTAGAGTATCCATCCGTATGACAAACTTAAAGAATTAACTGATTTAAATCGGAAAAATTATCTCCTTAAGAGAGACATACGAAAACTAAGAGATGCAAAAAGTATTTTGTCTTGTGAATGAAATGGTCTCTATTACTCATAAGTTAGAACAAATTTTTAATGAAAAATTAGAAACCTTATCTAGAGAATAGATAAATGAACCTGTTCAGCTTATGCCACTCAGTAATAATGAATGTGAACATAATTTTTTTGACATCAAAGAATTAATAGAAAAATACTTTTCAGAAAATAAAGAATCAGTTTTGCGGTACAAGAAAAAGTATTTTGTTTTGTGGATGAAATGGTCTCTATTACAAATAAGTTACAACAAATTTTTAATGAAAAAAGTAGAAACCTTATCTAGAGAATAGATAAATGAACCTGTTTATGCCACTCAGTAACAATGAATGTGAACACAATTTTTTTGAAATCAAAGAATTAATAGAAAAATACTTTCCAGAAAAGAAAGAATCGGTTTTGCGGTTGAAGAACCTAAAACTGAAGATGAAGAAGAATCTTCTTCAGAAGAAGAAAAACCAACACACAGGGTCACTCTGGCCGCTAGTTCTAGTAACAAAAGATCGTCTCGAAAAGAAGAATCGGAATTCTCTATGCCATATCACAAAGGTATTCCAAGTTCTGAAAAAGATTCTAAAAATGGAATTTCAACTGCTATTAACACCGTATAATTAGACTGTATCTTGATGAAAATTTTATATAATGATATTATCCATGACTAAGAAAATTACATCAAGATAGCGGGCAGACGAGCAACAAGCTGCGCCGCCACCCCTTTCTGAATAGCAAATCCTAATCTACTAAAAACGTAACCCTGCCCACCCGGAGCCGAAACACTACTATGAATAACACGCTAGACCCTGGTCAGGAAACGGGTAGCCTCCAGCACCAATGAGCTAAAGGTATCAAAGGCCAAGGGTACAAAAACATTTTGGTTCTCCTCGCAGGCTTTAGCATGTTTTTTTCTACCTTCGTTGCCTCCGCTTTCCGCACCGCTTGCCCTGCTACAAAGGCATTATCCCTCAACTCAACTAGAGGAGATATACCGGTCAAGTCAACACAAGCATGCTTCCCCTGGCCCACCCAAAGACAAGGAGATCTGCTGGTCGTAGGGTGGATTTCCCTTCTGCTGGATCCGAGAGGAAGTTCATAGGGGCCTCCTTCTTGGCTGAGATCCCAGCCCATCTTAAAATGTCCCACGGAATATCTCGAACCCAATCATGCCGATATTTGAAACCGGGTAACTCCTTACAATGAACCGCATGTTTCCCGTATTCATCTAGGCAGGCCTTACGGCAAATCGGACAGATTTCATTCTCCTTGTACATGGGGATCATCAAACGATATTTAAGACTGAATCTTTGACCTCAAGAAAAGAAAATAGGTAATTGATAAATGGAACACTGAAATAAGCTTGATTATTCAATCTAAGGCAGAAGAACTTTCTAATTCCAGAGCTTTCATACTTTTAGTAGAGCTTAAGTCATCAGGGATAGTCCAAGATTTCATTAAAGGAACATCTTTGAACGAAGATTTACATAGGATTGATCTCTTTGAAGAAATCATTAATACCATGATTATGATGTTTTTAGGTCTTGATATTTTACTAATAACGGCCTCGAAAGTAAAAAAAAACTGCTTGAAAAAGCATGACAAGTTTTAACAAAATCACAACTTTGTGACACATGTCTTCTAGATGATTTTACTGGCGAATACCACTCTTGGATAGAAGCCCAACTTATGAAAATTCCTATTGTTGGTGAAAAAAGCCAAAGAAAGATGGAATAAAGAAAAGAATGTTATGACAATGCATTCTCTTAGATTTGCAGCATGAATTCTTAAATAAGAAATTGCAGTATGCTGTGATTTTTCTAACAAAAAAAAAACAATTAAATTAATTTAATAAAACTATTGTGAAAACCTCACAAAAACAATTAAAGATAACAAAAACTGTTGTTAAATAAGAAATTTTTGCAAAACCAAGAGAAGAAAATTTATTCCCGGAAAATACTTTTCTAAAGAAAAATCTAAGGTTTGTCCTCAAGGAAAAAAGAAATGTCGTTGCCGGATAAGTTCAAAAGAAGGACACTTGACAACGAATGTCCCAAGAGAAAAAATTTTCCCGAAAAAGTAAAACTTATCTTTATAGCAGAAAATGAAGGATATTTACCTTCAGAAAACATTTTAATGATTAAAAACAAGCTTATTCATTAGAGATAAAAGAAGATTCATCAACTTCTGATACCTCTTCTGAAAACTCTTCAGAATGAATGAAACAAGAGTTCAAATTTCTAGCAATTTAATATGCTATAATTTACAAAAAAAAAAGGATAACGAATTAGTTTATTCAAATCTAATTAATCCAAATTCTATTTATATCAAAAGAAAATGTTTCTTTACTGGATATAAAACAATAACTCTATACTGTTACGTAGATTCAGGTGCAAGCTTTTGTCTTGCAAGCAAACATGTTATTCCTGAAGAACTATTATAAAACACTCTCAAAGAAATCAAGGTAACAATTGCTAACCAAGAAACTATTAATTTAGACAAGGTTTGTAGAAACCTAATAGTATATTTTTCGGGAGAACCATTCCCTATTTCTATAATTTATCAGCAAGAAACAGGAATAGATCTTATCATCAAAAATAATTTATGTCAATTATACGGTTCTTTTATCCAATGGCTTGATAGAATATCTTTTCATCTTAATCAGGAAATGATTTTGATTTAAAAAGTAAGAAAGGCCTTTCAAATATGAAAGTCTAGTTTTCTTGAATCTATGAAAAAAGATTCAAGAATAAAACAGATCCCTGGAACTAACATAACTCATGAATTTATCAAACTAGAAGAAAGATATTTTCTTGAAATACAAAAATATCAAAAAATTGAAACTTTACGTGAAAAAGTTTTCTTTGAAAATCCTATTGACCCTTAGAAATCCAAAAAATGGATGAAAGCATCTATAGAATTAATAAATCCTAAAACTATAGTAAAGGTAAAACTTATGAAATATAGTCCACGAGATAGAGAATAATTTAGCAAATAAATCAAAGAGTTACTTGATCTTAAGCTAATTATTCCTAGCAAATCACCTCACATGTCACCAGCATTTTTAGTTGAAAATGAGGCTGAAATAAGAAGTAAAAAGCGTATGGTTGTTAACTATAAAGCCATTAACGCGGCTACCAAAGGAGATAATCATAATCTCCCTTGCATGCAAGAATTATTAACTCTTTTAAGAGGAAAAAACCATTTTCTCCAGCTTTGACTGCAAAAGTGGATTTTGGCAAGTTTTGTTAAATGAAAAATCTCAACTCTTGACTGCATTTACATGTCCAGATGGTCATTATCAATGGAAAGTAGTTCTATTTGGATTAAAACAAGCACCTAGCATATTTCAAAGACATATGCAAAATTCTTTAAGAGGACTGGAAAACTTTTATGCCGTCTATGTTGACGATATTATAGTTTTTTCAGATTCTGAAGATAAACACTACTTTCATGTTTTATAGTTTTAAAATTAATTGAAAAATATGGGATTATTTTGTTAAAAAAGAAAGCAAATCTATTTAAAACAAAAATTAATTTTTTTGGTCTTGAAATAGATCAAGGAACTCATTGTCCACAAAAGCATATCTTGGAAAATTTACAAAAATTTCTAGATATGCTTGAAGGTAAAAAAACATCTTCATAGATTTTTAGGTATTCTAACCTATGCAGAAAGCAACATTCCAAAGTTAGCAGAGCTCAGGAAGCCCTTATAGGTAAAACTTAAAAAAGAATATGTATGGGAGTGGAAACAGTCTTATATTGACTGTTAAAAAGATAAAGAAAAACAGAACAACTTTTCATAAACTTTATCTTCCAAAGGAAGAAGATTTCCTTATAACAGAAACTGATGTCTCAAATAACTTTTGGGGAGGGGTTTTGAAGGCCAAAAGGACTGAAAAAGAAGAAGTATGCAAATATGCTTTTGGAAGCTTTAAACAAGTCGAAAGAACTTACCATAGTAATAAAACATAACTACTAGCGGTAAAAAATACGATTTCAAAGTTTTCTATCTATCTTACTCTAGTAAAAAATTTGGTAAGAATTGATAATATAAAGTTTACTTATTTCCTAAAGACAAAAATATAGGGAGATAACAAACAAGACGTCCTGTCAGGTGGCAAATGTGGTTTTCAAGATATTCCTTTAACATTGAGCATCTTGAGGGGGGCAAAAACGTGCTTGCTGATAGCCTGACACGAGATTTTCAGAGTACGTAAGCAATTATGTATCATAGCTTAAAAATTGTCTATTTATTGAAGCAAAAACCATTTAAGCAGACCATCAACTCTAAAAATCAAAATCAACATTTGAAGAAATGGAGGATCTAAAGGCCTTACGCCACAAAGAAAAAATTCTTCTTATAGAATTAAAAAATCTTCGTGAAAAGATAGCCATATATGACGAAAGTGTAGAAACAACTGTTAATTCAGTACATTAAACCGTACGGTTACAAGCTGAATCTATTCCCTTGCAAACGGCAAAGGGTAAAGAAAAATTAAATTCTTTAACTCCTGTTGCTTTGGAAAAAACAAAATACATGAAGAATCACAATCATCTTCTAGCCCAGAAGTAAACGGCGCTAGTAAAGGCATATCAAATCCGTTGATAGCTGACAGTTTGGTAAAAACTGAAAAAGGTCTCTCTTAGACCAAGTTATCATCAGATTATTCAAGAACCCATGAAATCTGGTAAATCTAGATTTTATGTTATCTTTGATGGAGAACACAGAGACATTTATAAAGACTAGTCTATAGTCTCACAGTATGTTTTAGGAAATTCTTTTCCATTCAAAAAGTTCATGACTCTATTACAAGCCCAACAAGAAGCTACTCGATATTCAGCAGAATTTGGAAAGAATGAGATACCTCTAAAGGAAACACTCTTCCCTGAACCACTAAAGGTCAAGATAAAAGAAAGAATTGCAAAATTCAAAGAAACTTTCTCAAAACCTTTTGAAAATGAAGAAATTGAAGAAAGTGACAGTATTATCTCCTTATATGAATTCAGATCAATCTGGTCCAAAGCTAGATCTCTAAGTCAAAATGATTTCGAGAATGAACACATCTATACAGAAGACAAGGCGACTAAACGTCTTATTATCTTAGGTCCAGGTGCAGACTCAGAATTTGTATCTTTAACATTCATGGTTGGATTAATAAAGTTTATCTATCCTTCTCCCAATCTATTAGAAATTAGTCGTTTTTCAAAAGGAATAAAGAAAGCCATTAAAAAAATTTGCAAAAAGATTGATGCAGTGAGAGATGCAGACATTTTCATTATGTGCAATTCTACACTTCCATACTGGTATCAAGGAAGTTCCTTCCAAAGCTATCATCATCTAGAAATCAACATTGCCAAAACAAGAACCGTCAATCCTCCTAAAATCATGGAGGAAAGCTTTGAAGACACAAAAAATTGGGTAGAAATTAGAGTAAGAGGATTCTTAAAAATCATTGACAACTTACAAAAAATCAAGATAAGAAGCTTTAACAAAGTAAATTACTACAACCACAACTGCATTATTACAAGTTATAGTGGAACTCCACTACCAAAACATGAAGAAAAAAAAAAAAAAAAAAAAGCTTTGCCAAAAGTTACAACGCACTTATTGTAAGATCCCACATCGGTTGTATAAGGGAGAACAGAACTCCTTATAAGGAAGTGGCCACCCTCACTATGACAACGCGTATTGGCCAGTCCTACGGGGCTGAGACCAATGCAAAACCGTGAGCTGCGGAAAAGCGGACAATATTGTGGTACGGGTTACCTTGGGCTGTTACAGATGGTATTAGAGTCGGGGCCCGGATCGGTGTGCTAGTCGTGCCTGCGAAGACGCTGAGCTCCCTGAGGGGGGGGGGGGTGGAATGTAAGATCCCACATCGGTTGTGTAAGGGAGAACAGAACTCCTTATAAGGGAGTGGCCACCCTCACTATCACAACGCGTATTAGCCAGTCATGCGAGGCTGAGACCAATGCAAAACAGTGAGATGTGGCAAAGCAGACAATATTGTGGTACGGGTTACCTTGGGCTGTTACACTTATGAAAATCATACTTGTCAATACTGTGCAAGTAGTATAACTAAAGAAAGTAGTAGATGTCATTTAGACAGTTATTTTTTAGAAGAAGACAAAAGAGAATTGGACCTAAAACATGGGTATGTAGACTAGAAAAAACGTCATGCATGACGAATTTAGGAAGGCTATTTTAGTCTTTTGTACAAATCATCTCTTATTATATAAAGTAAAATGATTTTAGTTTTAAGCATCGAACCCTTGATAGTATTTACAATCCAAAAATTATCTTATTAAAACTTGTGATTTTCTTAAAACTAAAATAGCCTTCCTAAATTCGTCATGCATGACGTTTTTTCTAGTCTACATACCCATGTTTTGGGTCCAAATCTCTTTTGTCTTTTTCTGAAAAATAGTTGTGTAAATGAAATCTACTACTTTCTTTAGTTGTACTACTTGCACAGTATTGGCAGCTATGATTTTCATAAGTGCGTTGTAGCTTTTGACAAAGTTTTTCTTTGGTGGTGAGTCCTGCTTCCACTTTGTTGAAAATAATTCTTCGCTTCATTTTTTCTAAAGCTTATTTTTCATGTTTTGGTAGAGGAGTTCCACTGTAACTTTTAATAATGCAGTTGTGGCTACAATAATTTGCTTTGTTAAAGCATCCTATCTTGATTTATAGTAAGTTGTCAAGGATTTTTAAGAATCATCTTACTTTAATTTCTACCCAATTTTCTGGGTCTTCAAAGCTTTCCTCCATGATTTTTGAAGGAATGACGGTTCTTGTTTTGGAAATACCGATTTCTAGATGATGATAGCTTTGGAAGGAACTTCCTTGATACCAGCCTGGAAGTGTAGAATTATACTTAATGGAAATGTCTGCATCTCTCGCTGCAACAACCTTTTTGCGAAGGTTTTTAATGGATTTCTTTATTCCTTCTAAAAACGGCAAATTTCTAATAGATTGGGAGAAGGATAGATAAACTTTATTAATCTAGCCATGAATGCTAGAGAAACAAGTTCTGAGTCTGCACCTGTACAAAAAATAATAAGACTGTTAGTTGCCTTCTATTATGTAAAGATTTGTTCATTCTCAAAATCATTTTGGCTTAGAGGTCTAGCTTTCGACCAAATTGATCTAAATTCATCTAAAGAGAAAATACTGTCACCTTCTTCAATTTCTTCATTTTCAAAAGGGTTTGAGAAAGTTTTCTTGAATTCTACAATTCTTTCTTTTATCTTGACCTTCAATGGTTCAGGGAAGAGTGTTACCTTTGAAGGTATCTCCTTCTTTTCAAATTCTGCTGAATATCGAGTAGCTTCTTGTTGGGCTTGTAATAGAGTCCCGAACTTTTTGAATGAAAAGAATTTCCTGAAACATACTGTGAGACTATAGACCAGTCTTCATAAATGTCTCCGTGTTCTCCATCAAAGATAACATAAAATCTAGATTTACCAGATTTCATGGGTTCTTGAATAATCTGATAATAACTTGGTCTAAGAGAGACCTTTTTAGTTTTTAGTAAACTGTCAGCTATCAACGGATTTGATATGCCTTTACCAAAGCCGCTTGCTTTTGGGCTAGATGATGATTGTGATTATTGTGATTCTTCATGTATTTTGCTTTTTTCCAAAGCAACAAGAATCAACGGATTTAAATTTTCTTTACCCTTTGCCGTTTGCAAGGGAATAGATTCAGTTTGTAACCGTAAGGTTTTCTGTACTGAATTAATAGGTGTTTCTAGACTTTCATCATAGACAGCTATCTTTTTACAAAGATTTTTTAATTCTATTAAAAGAATTTTTTCTTTGAGACGTAAGGCCTTTAGATCCTCCATTTCTTCAAATGTTGATTTTTATTTTTAGAGTTGATGGTTTGCTTAAATGGTTTTTGCTTCAATAAAGAGGCAATTTTTAAGCTATGATACGTAATTGCTTATGTATTATGAAAATCTCATGTCAGGCAATCAAAAAGCACGTTTTTGGTCCCTCATGATGCTCAATGTTAAAGGAATATCTTGAAAACCACATTTGCCATCTAATAAGACGACCTTCTTTGTTATCTTTAAGATTTTTGCCTTTAGGAAATAAGTAAAGTTTTTATTATGAGTTCTTACCAAAAAAATTTACTTGAGTAAGATAGATAGAAAAATTTGAAATCGTATTTTTTTACCGCTAGTAATTCTTTATCTTTACTATGGTAATTTCTTTCGACTTGTTTAAAGCTTCCGGAAGTATATTTGCATATTTCTTCGTTTTCAATCGTTTTGGCCTTCCAAACCCCTCCCCAAAAGTCATTTGAGACATCAGTTTCTATTATTAGGAAATCTTCTTCCTTTGGAAGATAAAGTTTACGAAAAGTTTTTCAGTTTTTCTTTATCTTTTTAACATAGTCAGTATCGGACTGTTTCAATTCCCATACATATTCTTTTTTCAGTTTTACCTGTAAGGACTTCCTGAGCTCTGTTAATTTTGGAATGTAGCTTTCTACGTAGGTTAGAATACCTAAAAATCTTTGAAGATATTTTTTATTTTCAAGCATATCTGAAAATTTGTGTAAATTTTTCAAGAGATGGTTTTGTGGACAATGAGTTCCTTGATCTATTTCAAGACTCAAAAAATTAGTTTTTGTTTTAAATATATTTGCTTTTTTTTTTTGACAAAATAATTCCATATTTTTAATTAATTTTAAAACTGATAAAACATGAAAGTAGTGTTTTTCTTCAGAATCTAAGAAAACTATAATATCGTCAACATAGATAGTATATAAGTTTTCTAGTCCTCTTAAAGCATTTTGCATAAGTCTTTGAAATACGCTAGGTGCTTGTTTTAATCCAAAATGAACTACTTTCTATTGATAATGACCATCTGGACATGTAAATGCAGCTAAGAGTTGAGATTTTTCATCTAACAAAACTTGCCAAAATCCACTTTTACAATCAAAGCCTGAGAAAATGGTATTTCCTCTTAAAATAGTTAATAATTCTTGCATGCAAAGGAGATTATGACTATCTCTTTTGATAGCCGCGTTAATTACTTTATAATTAACAACCATACCCTTTTTACCACTTCTTCTTTCAGCCTCATTTTTAACTAAAAACATTGGTGACATGTGAGGTGACTTACTAGGAATAGTTAGCTTAAGATTAAGTAATTCCTTGATTTGTTTGCTAAATTCTTCTCTATCTTGTGGATTATATTTCATATGTTTTACCCTTACTATAGTTTTAGGATCTATTAATTCTATAGACGCTTTCATAAATTTTTTGGATTTCTTAAGGTCAATAGGGCTTTCAGAACAAACTTTTTCAAGTAAAGTTTCAATTATTTGATATTTTTTGTATTTCAAGAAAATATCTTTCTTCTGGTTTGATAACTTCATGAATTATGTAGTTTCAGGTATTTGTTTTATTCTTGAATCTTTTTTCATAGATTCAAGAAAACCAGGCTTTCATATTTGAAAGACCTTTATTACTTTTTTTTAATCAAAATCATTTTCTAATTAAGATGAAAAGATATTCTATCAAGCCATTGTGTAAAAGGACCATATAGCTGACAGAAATTATTTTCAATGAGATGATTTATTCCTGTTTCTTGCTGATAAATTGTAGGAATAGGGAATGGTTCCATCGAAAAATATACTATTAGGTTTCTACATACCTTGTCTAAATTAATAGTTTCTTGGTTAGCAATTGTTACCTTGATTTCTTTGGGAGTGTTTTCCCATAGTTCTTCAGGGATAACATGTTTGTTTGCAAGACAGAGGTTTGCACCTGTATCTACGTAACAGTGTAGAGTTATTGTTTTATATCCCGTAAAGAAAAATTTTCCTTTGATATAAATAGAATTTGGATTAGTTAGATTTGAATAAACTAATTCGTTATCCTTTTTTTATAAATTGTAGCATACCAAATTGCTAGAAATTTGAACTCTTGTTTTACTCATTCTGAAAAGTTTTCAAAAGAGGTATCAGAAGTTGATGAATCTTCTTTTATTTCTAATGAATAAACTTGTTTTTAATCATTAAAAATATTTTCTGAAGGAAAATATCCTTCATTTTCTGCTATAAAGATAAGTTTTACTTTTTAAGGAAAAAAAAATTTTATTGGGACATTCGTTGGCATAGTGTCCTTCTTCTGAACATATCTAGCAACGACATTTCTTTTTTCCTTGAGGATAAACCTTAGGTTTTTCTTTAGAAAAGTATTTTCTTGGAGTAAATTTTTTTCTCTTAGTTTCCCAAAACTTTCTTATGGGTTTTTGTTTATATTTCGTTTTATATTTCTTTTTAAAATATGTTTTGGTATCACAACCAAAAGATATCTGTGAATTTTTTGTGAGTTTTTTCAAAACAGTACTTGTTAAATTTCTTTAATTGTTTTTGTTTGTTAGAAAAATCACAGTATACTGCAATTTTTTCTTTAACAATCCTTGTGGCAAATCTAAGAGAATGCATTGTCATATCATTCTTTTCTTTAACGATAAGAATTTTCATAAGATAGGCTTTTATCCCAGAGTGGTATTTATCAGTACTTAGTTTATAGAGATTTTGCTCAAATACACAAGTAAAATCATCTAGAAGACATATGTCACAAAGTTGTGATTTTGTTAAAACTTGTCTTGCTTGTTCAAGCAAATTTTGATTTTCAAGGTCCTTATTAGTCAAAAAATCAAGACCTAAAAACATCACAAACATGGCATTACTGATTTCTTCAAAGAGATCAATCCCATGTAAATCTTCGTTCTAAGAAGTTCCTTTAATGAAATCTTGGATTATCTATAATGACTTAAGCTCTACTAAAAGTAGGATAACTCATAGCTCTGGCATTAGAAAATTATTATGAATTAGATTGAATAATCAAACTTATTTTAGTGTTCCATTTATCAATTACCTCTTTTCTTTTCTTGAGGTCAAAGATACAGTCTAATTTTACAGTGTCTGTAGCAGTTGAACTTCCATTTTTAAAAATATTTTTCAGAATTTGGAATACCTTTGTGATACGGCATAGAGAATTATGATTTTTCTTTTTGAGACATTCTTCTGTTACTAGAACTACGTCTAGAGTGATTTACCCTATATGTTGGTTTTTCTTCTTTCGAAGAAGATTCTTCTTCATCTTCAGTTTTAGGTTCTTGTACAACCAAAACTAATTCTTTCTTTTCTAGAAAGTAATTTTCTTTTAATTCTTTATTTTTAGAAAATTTTGTTCACATTCATTGTTACTGAGTGACATAAGCTGAACAAGTTCATTTATCTATTCTCCAGATAAGGTTTCTAGTTTTTCATCAAAAATTTGTTCTAACTTTTAAGTAATAGAGACCATTTTATCCACACGACAATAATTTTTGTATCTCTTTGTTTTGGTATGTCTCTCTAAAGAAGATAATTCTTCCGATTTAAATCAGTTAATTCTTTAAGTTTATCATATGGATGGATACTACGATCAGTATGAAGTTAAAAAATTCTTTGATTAGTTCTTTCTATGGAAAAATAATTTCTAGATATTTCTAAATTTATCCTTCTAAAAGAAATGTTTATTTCACCCTTATTTAGTCATTTGAAGTTGATCCAAAGGGTCATTTAAGAGCGTTTGGAATTTTAAAACTTTCCAATGAAGGATCCCCTCATTGAAATTAGGAAAATAATATTTTTGAAGACCTTTTAGTTTTTTAAACTTCTTTTCTTTATGTTTTTCAAGATTTAAATCTTGAGTTTCCTTTTTATCAAGTGTTTTCTTAAATGTCTTTAATAATTTTTGCTACAATAGCTTTTAAGTTTTCATTTGTGAAAACTTTTTCTACTTTGCTAATTAATTCTTGAATTAGTTCTTCTATTTTGATCAAGAGACATATTTTTCTTGTTCTTAAATTTTGTAGGGACTATGATTTTCTATGGCTTCATTTAGTTCTCCATATTTATCTATTATATTTGACATAGATGACATGGATCTTATTAGTTGAATTTCCGATGAACAAGATTATTTTAATGTTAAAAAATCTCCTGAGAAACTATATCTTGGTCTAGAATTCATAATTTGTTTATCTCGAGCTATGTTAATTGCCCAATTTTCTTGTAATTGTGAGGGTTCGGTGAACCTACTTCCTTCAATAGTACCTATTTCTGAAAACATATCATCTAAAGTTACATTTTCTTTTTCTTTATACTCAATAGAACGAGTACTGTTAGTTATGGTGTATAAAATTAAATAATTAATCGTAAAAACTTTGTTTCCTGGTTTCATAGTTCAGTTCTTTCACACTGATGTATGAAACCTAGGGTTTTATTGAAATCTTTTGAATCTCGATGTAAGACAAACTTAGGATATACGGTGAACATGAATTTCCCGTTGGCTAAGTTTCCATGGAGCTCTATAATGCCCCTCATTAAGCCCACTACGAATATTCTAAAAGATTGTTAAAAATATATATTTCTAACTCAAATAAACATGAGTTGTGACCCAATCTATTATCACATTCCAAATTAAAATAAAATGTAAAAATCATTATTTTCTCCTATAAGTTATAACTAGTGTTTTAGTTACCCGTGCTTCGCTGCGGGAGGTTTTGTTTTATTGCGAGTTTGGTGGACAGTAAAGATAACATTAAGGTGAATGTTATTCTCGCGTGGGCTTCACAAAAATACTCGCGGCCCATTAAGTTCCAGACCAACCTTAAGATTACAACACTTGGGTTGCCTCTTGTTGCCTTTATTCGGAGGCCACAAATATGCCGCGCCTCGCTGCGAGGACGCTCGTATCGTTATAGGTTTGGTGGCATTAAAATTAACATTATTAGCGATAATATTAGGTAAATATTATTTGTTCAAATTATGCTAAAATAAATGTCTTTGCTAGTTATTTCCACCAACTGGCAATAGTGTCATACCGCTATCTAGCAATTTTCATCAATGACGTGGGTCAATAATCTTCAATTAAATTAACAATAACATTCTATTACGTGGGCCAATAATCTTCAATTACGTGGGCTAATAATATTGTATCACTTTGCAAAGAAATAAATTGTTAACTTTAGCCGAATGTTATGCTTATAATGCTATATCCAAACACAGTCATGAGTCATTACTCATGTGACTATTTACACTTATACCCCTGGTACTTTGTCTCATTATCCCCACACTGCCCTCGAGGCCACTTGTTGGATTTTGGTTTTTAAAACAACGTTAAAACAACTTTTTGTTTTTGGGTGGTGGCGACCCATTTTTCTAGGCGGTTATGTGGACTTTTTTGGGCGTTAGTAGACAAGCAATACACACTTGTATTCTCTGTTATATTAATTGTACGACACTGTAGAAGTGTCGTACATTTACTAGATACTATATAATATCAATAATCCTGACCCATGCCATGGCCATTTTGGACTGTCACCCATTTCACCCAACCCAACCCAACTAGCTAATCAATCACAATTCACAAAGTAAACTATTGGATGAATTAAATAATAAAAAATAAAAAGTAAAACCTGCAAGGGGGTGGCAGCTCGTTTGGTTCAGGAGGGTAATTAGGAGCCATGGTGCAGTAAAATGAGTCACGCCAGTTAGTCACCGGTGCAGCATACAAGTCAAAGTTGCTATTATACACCACCCTACTCATATCCCTTTTGTACCACTGCTTCTTCACCTCAGTCTCTTGCTCATGAAAATCCATCACTCCTTTCATCATCTCCTCCAAAACACTAACTGGGATTCCATGGTTCACCAACTGAAAGAATCCCCAGCTCTCCAACGCATCCTTCACTTGCTCGATCACCTCCTTTCGCCTTATCGGATCGTTATCGATTCCTTGAAGGTCAATAGTGGGAAGTGTTAGCTTTGGTTGTTGGGAGTTAAGGTTTTCAGGTGTGGGTAGATGGAATATTCGAGGGACTTGTGTTATTCCAGCATCAACAAGTCCTTTGACGCCGGTTTTGGTTTCGTCGAACGCGGTTAGCTCGGCTTTCCGGTCATAGTCCGGTTGGGCTGATGCAGAGGTGCCGTTGTTGACCATTTTGTTTGTTATATGGACGGGAAAATGTTGGAGTGATATATAGTTATAAATTTGTATTGTGTGATATTGGTAACCGGAACGTGTCCATATCGTTGGTCACAATATATATTAAACTTTTAATTTTTTAAACTTATTTATATAAAAAAGATTATTATTTATTCAACTTCCCTTTAAATTCGTGGAGGGTGCAATGATTTGCATTGTTATATGGACGCGTTAATAATGGGTGAATGGTCTGAAGGTAACATACAAGGCATTGCTAGAGTCCTTCGTATTTTTTACATTTGCTCCGGTCTCCGCATTAATATACATAAATCTAATACTTATGGTATTGGTGTGGAGAACGCCGAAGTGGATGCTATGATGGATTTTCTTGGTTGTAGAAGAGGAGGATACCCGTTTACTTATCTTGGTATAAAAGTAGGAGCGAGAAGATGTCTCGCCTTTGTAGTTGGGACCCGGTTCTTGAAGTTATCCGCAATCGGCTTACGTCATGGAAATCTAAACATCTCTCTCTTGGGGGCCGAATTATTCTCATAAAATCGGTTTTAGAATGTCTTCCCGTCTATTACCTTTCCATTTATAAGGCCCCTAAGGCTATCATCGAGTCTATTGAAGCTATTATGCGGCGGTTCTTGTGGTCGGGATCATCCATAGATAAGAAGATTCACTGGGTCTCATGGGATATTGTAACGTCACCCAAGAATAAAGGAGGTTTGGGCATTTCTAGATTGGAAGACGTGAACGACGCTCTTCTCTTAAAGTGGACATGGAGATTCAAAGTTGAGAGCAATGGCCTTTGGAAGAGGATTATTACGGCTTGTCATGGGCATAGTAGACCGTGGGCTTTACTCCCGTGTATCGCTTCATCTAATGGGTGTTGGAAACGTATTGTCAAGATTGGGGATAGAAAAAGTCCAACCGGCGTTTCTATTAACTCATACTTTGCCGGGGATGTCGGAGACGGTAAAGATATAAGTTTTTGGTGCGATCCGTGGTTAGCAAATGCACCTCTACGTGTTGTGTTCCCAAATCTTTTCAAGCTGGAAACAAGCAAATGGGTGAAAGTGGCTACAAGGATTTCGGTCACTAATGATGTTAAGAATTTATCTTGGGAATGGAGGTCTATGCCAAACACAAACGCTGAAGTTTCAGAATTATTCCAGCTTCTTTCGGATATTCATGACTTTCATTTCGATGGCATTTTCACAGTTAAGTCGGCTAAAGCCGCTTTTTCTGCAGCGGTTCTAAACGTGCAGCAGCCAAGTATTAAGTGGAAGAGTTGGGTGCCGATCAAGTGTAAGGTTATGGTTTGGAGGGCGAGTTTAAATCGTCTTCCTACGATTGCAGAATTAATAAAAAGAGGTGTCCGAATTCAAGATAACAATTGTAGTTTCTGCCAAGAGTTGATGGAAACGTCTCTTCACCTCTTCACAGGTTGTTCGTACGTCCAAGAAGTCTGGAACAGAATTGAGAAATGGTGTCGTTTGCCCCCATGTTTGCTATTCGATGTGGAAGACATCCTGCGAATTCCGGATGCTCAACCATTGTCCAAAAAGGCTAAGACAATTCTGCAAGGTATAGTTTATACGGCCATGTGGGTTATATGGAGTGAACGCAACAATCGCATCTTTAACAACAAAACCCGAAGACCGATAGAGACGATGGAGACTATAAAGTTTACTTCTTATTTTTGGATTTGTAATAGATCTAGATGGAAAGATTTAGATTGGCCTAGTTGGTATGTGTACCCTTTGGATTGATGTGGTTGTTTGTTACGTCGTTTGGTCCTTTATTTGAGGACTAATCGGTCGTTTTTTGGTTAATGAAATTCTTTTTCCAAAAAAAAGCATATAGTATGGCAATCAAACAAACTTTTATGAGAGTCACACAAAAGGATAAAAAAACGTGAGTCAAGAATCGGTTCATGGTCTTCATACACCTTCGATGTCTCAATCGGACCCGTGGTAAAGAATGATGCCATAGTCTTCATAATCGGTCAGTCAGTTTTGTGCAAAAACATATAAAAAACATCCACTAAATCGTTAGTGGATTTGGAGTTAAGGCTTAGGAAAACTACGGGGGGTAAAAGTGTAAAATTAGAATATAAAGTTAACCAACTTTTTTAACTTAGTTAGGCTAAAGGACAAAGGGTGTAGCAAATTGAGAAAATAAAGGACATGATGAGTGCAAATGAAAGACAATGGACAGAAGGTACAATTTAGATAATAAATAAAGGACAATCTGTGTAATTTTGTCTTTATAAAAGACATGTTGGGTGTTTTTTAAAGACAAAGGATAAAGAGTGTAATTTTGTATATAAATAAAGAACAATTTGTGTAATTTTATCTTTTATTAACTTCCTTTTACAAAAGTTACAAATTAATAAAACAAAACAATTTGGTACACGGTTTAAAACTAATTCTGACGACCTAAGAAATATAAATCTACTTGAATTCTACAACTAAATCAATAATAGTTTTAAACATAATCGCTAATTTCAAAAAGGGTGAAATGAAATATTATTTGAGGTGAAAGAAAAAAAAAATGTTAATTCTTCTTGATCTCCACTTCCCCTTCAGATCTACCGAGCCACCCTAAGACCCGAACAAAATATCGAACCTTTGAATCTGTAACTTTTAACTCAATCATGATTTAATACATGTGTATGGCATTTGTGGTTATATCTTTTATAAATAGGTTTCATTTGTTTGTTAATTTGTTTAAGTATCCAACCAATTGGTAGGTTAATGCATAATCTTAATTTAGAAACAAATAGAGATATCCATTTGTATTAACTATTTATTCAATTTTTAACTTTAAATATGTGGAGGGTGAATTCATTTGCATGTAGCATACCATATACCAAATAAACAATCCAAACAAACTTTTATGAAAGTTACACAAAAACCATAAAAACATGAGTCAAGATAGATTAATATACTGTATGATGAACATGAAACTAATAGTATTAACTAGACCTGGCAATTTCAACCCATCTAGTTGAGTTTGGTTATTTTGAGTTTAAAATTTGACCTTGTGGTTTAAAATGGGTTTAGTATAATTTTCAAAGGGGTTAGGATGGGTCGTTACCGGGCCCGGTCGGGTATAAACGGTTCCGGTCGCCAACGGTCCCGATCGGGTCGAAACGGTCTTGGTCGCTACCGGGTCGGCCGGGTAGAAACGGTTCCGGTCGCTAACGGTCCCGATCGGGTCGAAACGGTCTTGGTCGCTATCGGGCCGGCCGGGTAGAAACGTTTCCGGCCGAAACGGTCCGGGTAGAAACGGTTCTGGTCGCTAACGATCCCGATCGGGTCGAAACGGTCCTGGTCGCTATTTTAATTTTTAAACTTTTTTATTTTTTATTGTTATTTTAATTTTTTTTATTTTAATCTATTTTGATGTGAACCTATCCTAATCCAAAACATCTAGACCCAAACTCATTCTAACCTATTTTTTTTTAATCTACCCATCTTGACTCAAACCATCCTAACCCAAACTCATCCTGACCCAACAACCAACCCAACTTACCCATTTTACCACCCATAGTCTTGATATCAATACTACACTTCTGGATTTGTCTATCCAGGGATCTTTCAATTATATAACCTAGTGTTTGATAAAATATTTGTTTGATCCATTATACATCTTTAGGCCGCATATAATGTATATATGTGTGGCCCTCGGGAGGCAAAAGTAAAGTTGCACTAATTTTAGCGTTATTTTACTAATTTCGTGAAAATAACGTTAAAAATGACGGACGGTTAATCATGCATCAGGTGGTGGCGTTCATATCCAAGAGACAAGTGGGTACATGCACCAGTCGGGTTTGTCCCGATTGCTAAGTGTTATGTGCCTTATGTCTAAGGCTTGATATAAAACCACTATTGAGCCGGGGGTCTCACTGGAAGCAGCCTCTCTATTCCCACGGGGTAGAAGTAAGGTTGTCTACATCTTACCCTTCTCAGACCCTACCTTAACTTTTGCTATAGGTGGAATTAACTGAGTATGATGATGATCCATTATACATCTTGGACGTACTGCTAGTGATATATATTATTTTTCCTTTTCTATTTACAAAGATACAAAAGTCCGATAATTTTGATGGACAAATCAATAGGACACGTATCCTACATTGACACAAGTTATTTAACACACTTAACACTTGTAGGTTTACTTCTGCCAAAAAAACAAAGAAGATGGCATTCAAGGGCACGTCTGCATTAATCCAACCGGACTATGACCGGAAAGCGGAGCTCTAAGGCGTTCGACAAAACAAGAACTGGCGAGACACCTTTTACTGCACCATGGTTCCTAACCCTCCCAAACCACACGAGTTGCCACCACCATGCAGGTTTATTGTAAACTAAAAGTTGAACAATCAAAACTTTGAATTAGCTGAAATGCACAGTTTAATCCTCAGATATATTGTTTGATTGGATATTACTGTAGGGATATTTTGTTGGAGTATTCGAAACAAGTTATGAAACTCGGGGTTTGTGTATTTGAGTTGATGTCTGAGGCTCTTGGGTTTGAGCGAAATCATCTTGTGGACATAGGATGTGCTGATGGGCTTGCTGTTCTTGGACATTACTATCCTTCTTGCCCGCAACCTGAATTAACAATAGGCATCCGAGATCACACCGATAACGATTTCATCACAATTCTTCTGCAACATCATGTTGGTGGCCTCAAGGTCCTTTATCGGGATCAATGGACCGATGTTCCTCCTATACCTGGAGCTCTTGTAGTGAATGATGGAGATTTTTTACAGGCATCTATTTCTCTCTTACACTAACAAGTTTCATTATCGTTTTATTGGTCTCTTATCTATGTTACCTTATTAAGAAGGAGACATGGGTAGGAAAGTAATTTTACACCCATTTTAAGATGGGATATCAAGAGACTCATGCTTTAACATAGATATTTCATGTAAAAGTTCCCTAAATACCCTTTCTTGCATTGTGCACTTGTACTATAACATAGATTTTTTTTTTGGAAGGCTAATTTCAATAAAACACAACACAACCGGGATCTCCAAGGCGGAGACCCCAACAACCAACAAAACGTTACATTACATCAAAATCAAAAGATTGCCAATCCTCCCAACCCATTACACCCTTTTTACTTCTACTAGAAAACCAAATAAACCCAATAGCTTTAATATCGGCAACCAAATTGACCACATTCCAGTTCGTATCCTGGAAAATCTTCTCATTTCTAGCCTTCCAAAGTCGCCAACACGTAATGATCATCATCCCGTAAATCACTGTCTTCCGTTGTGCCGGCCAAGAGTTTTCTTGGAGAATATCGAACCTCGAGAAAAAGAAGAATGACGGCAATTTCATCCAATTCGCTATACCTTGCCAAACACCAACCACCATACCACAACCTGTAAATAAATGATCCACCGTCTCGTCCTGGACTTCACAGAAATTACACAAGGGATTCCCACAGTCAATGTTTCTCCTCAAAAGCGCATCCTTAGTCGGAATCCTATCTCGAAGCATCCTCCACATAAATATGTTGCATTTTAAAGGAACCCATTTGCACCATTTAAAAGTTGTAACCTGCTGTAACGACCGCTCTGTGTCTATCCATTTCTTGACCTTTTGAACAGAAAAGCCATTATTCGAACCATTATCCCAGTACCACGAGTCGTCCCTATCTTCCAATCGCTGGCCAAACAACAAAGCGCAGCAATCAAACAGCTGCTGAATTTCAGCTTCCGACTGAGGAGATCTCCTCCACTGCCACAGCAGGCCTAGACCATTCGCTCCATCCACCAAGCGATCCCGCACTTTACAGAATTTATACCCCTCCAATCTAAACAAATCCGGGTATAATCGTTTCAACGGATTTCTATCAATCCACGGATCCACCCAAAACATAATATCCGAACCATTGCCCACCCGACCTCTAATTAATTCTATACTGTTGTGATTACCAACTTTTAGCCGAGTTGCATTCTTGATAATACACGACCAAGTACCATTATATCGAGCATTGTGAGGATATGCATCCCATTTGCGACTAGAACCGTGGATAGCATCCACTACACGTCTCCATAGAGCATTATTTTCAGTTCTATATCTCCATAACCATTTCACCAAGAAGGCTTTGTTGCACTCTCCAAGCTTACGAATACCCAAACCTCCGTATTGAATTGGTTTTGTAACCTCATCCCAACAAACCCAATGAAGCTTCCTACCCTCACTATTACCTCCCCATAGAAACTTTTTTATAGAACCTTCCAACGTATTTATCACACCAATAGGAGCTTTAAAGAGTGAAAAATAATAAGACGGAAGACTAACCAAAACAGATTTAATTAACGTCACTCTACCTCCAATCGACAATGTCTTGGCCTTCCACCTGGTTAATCGGCTTTTAACTACATTTATAACTGGCTCCCAGCTACTAATTCTATTCATATTAGACCCAACCTTTATCCCAAGATAGGAAAAAGGCGCACTCCCCATTTGACAACCCATCTCATTCGCTTTAACACCCACCTCTTCAATACTTTTACCCACCCCATATAAAGTAGACTTATGGATGTTAATCCTTAAACCTGAACACATATGGAAAATACGAAGGATACGCCGTAAACACGCCAAATTATTCTCCGACCATTCTCCCATAACCATGGCGTCATCTGCATATAATAAATGGGAAACTACCAAACCACCATTCTGAAAACGAACTCCCCTAAAAGCACCAACATCACACGCCTTTTTGATGAGGCCCGAGAACGCCTCCATGACCATAATAAACAAAAATGGAGATAAAGGGTCTCCCTGACGAATACCCTTTTCACAATTAAATTCAAAAGTCGGTGAGCCATTCACCAAAACTGAAGATCTAGCCGACTTGAGAATACCATCAATCCACCTGCACCATAACTCCGGAAACCCCATCTGCCTCATAACCGAAATAAGAAAAGCCCAGTTTACGTTGTCATAGGCTTTTGCAAAATCAATTTTAAACAAAAATAACTCGGCACCAGATTTTTTTGACCAAGAAAGAACTTCACTAATCAAAAGAGGGCTATCCAAAATATACCTGCCTGCTACAAAAGCCGATTGAGTTTCATTAATAATGGAATTCATCACCGGCTTCAACCTATTCGCCAAAATCTTCGATATAACTTTACTGATTACACCTATCAAGTTGATAGGCCTGTACTCCTCCAACCTCACCGGGTCTTTTACTTTAGGAATTAAAGTAATAAAAGATGAAGAAACACCCCGACTAATCTCTCCGGTAACTGCAAAACGATTCATAATAGCCATAAAATCCGAAGAAAATAAATCCCAATACCTCTTAATGAACCGGAAATTAAAGCCGTCCGGACCAGGAGCTTTATCATTGCCACACTGAAAAACCGCGTCCTTGACTTCCTTCTCGAGAAACGGTCTAATAATCTCCGTAGCTTGATTGTCGTTCAACGACTTCAAGTCATGACAATTAAGATACGGCCGAGTATATATTTCCTCCACAAATTTCTCCTTATAAAACCGCAATACATTTTTCTTAACTTCATTCGGCTCCTGAATCCAATCAACACCCGAGAATAACCCCACAATAGCATTGGAAACTCTCCTACTATTGATAGAGCCATGAAAAAACTTCGTATTCTCATCCCCCTCGCTCGCCCACTTAATCCTAGACTTTTGTTTTAAGTCTTTAAGATTATAATACTCTATTTGCTTAATCCTCTTTTTAGCTTGTTCCAAGATCCACACCTCTTCTTCTACTAACTCCCTACCTTCCATGATAACTTCTAAATCATTCACCTCCTTGCGCAGAATATCCACTTCCTCCGATTCTTTATGACTCAATTGATGCTTCCACAATGTTATCTTCATACGCAATTTTTTAAATTTCTACATTAAAGCAATATCCGGAGGCCCTGTACAATCAAAATCATCAATCGCACCTTTTACAACCTCATCAAAATCTTCCCGATCAAGCCAAGAGTTAAAAAACTTGAATGGCTTCGCGCCAAAATTAGACGACCCAATCTTCAAGAGAAGCGGAAAGTGATCCGAACCGTCACGATCAAGGACCCGATATATCGCATTCGGCCACCTATTAAGAAACGTCCAGTCTATGAAAATTCTATCAATCCTGCTCATCTTGTTGTTAGCTAAATATGAGAATTTCCTTCCTTTAAGACCAAACTCGAAAAGCTCAGCTTCCTCCAGAAAATCATTAAACTCCCTAGCATCTACCGAATCAAAATTAGAATTTCGTCGTTCTTCCCGGTCTCTAACACTATTGAAATCTCCCGCCACAATCCACAACCCATCCCCACCCGCCTTCATAGAAGCTATTAACTCCCACACACGTCTTTTGTCTTGTAATCTTTGAGGACAGTAAACATTAATAATAGATAATTTGGACCCGTCACTTTTAACCTTACCCGAGACCACGAGCAAGTTCCGATCTTTGAGCACTGATTCTTTAACAAATAATTTCGGGTTCCAAATAGTAATCAAACCACCTGACCGGCCTGTCGCGTCTACAAAATCGAACTCAAACTCCCCCGGGCCCCAAAATCTACCAACATTAACAGAATCCAACGAGCCGAATTGCGTTTCTTGAATCAGAATAGCACCCGCCTCATTCTCCTTTTTCAACTTTCTACACCATATCCCCTTCCCCTCCTGCCCAATCCCTCTAATATTCCAAGAAATAATATTCATTGATCCACAGGTTGAAATCCTTCTTCCGTAATCTCCTTGGTCACCAAATCTCCAAAAGAATCAAACTGCTCGACTCCTAAAGCCGTACCCAATTTGACCGTTTCTGTAACTTCATCATTGATCAAAACAGTATTCTCCTCGGTTAGAGCCATACCCGAATCTACACTCTCTTCCACAACCTGTTTGCGTATAGTCACATTTTCAATAGCTTCACTATCGTTTAAAGCGTAAATGAACCTATCGATATCAAATAAATCCTCCCCTTCTCTTGCTCTTTTCTTAGGCCTTTCCTGACCCGTTGGAGATGGAGTCTTTTGTGCCCTCGGCTTTTTGCGATAACCTTTACACTTCTTGCTAACAGTATTAACACCTTCTGAAGCAGCCCCAGAATTATCTTCAACAAAAACATATTTCTGTTGTATTTCTTGATGCCGCGCCTGTTCCACATTCTCTTCTATAGCAACCACCAATGGCTCAGCTTGTTCGTGTGCACTATTATTACCATCATCTTGTACCATGTGATCTTCACCATCAACCACAACATCCGGTGGTGAACTACGTGTTTCAGAATCAACATACCCCGAACAGTCGTCAATGCATTCCGGCACCCACTCCCCCACCTCTTCTTCTATGAACACCTGGAAAGCTTCTTCATTCCAATTTACCCGAATTTGTTCATTAATCCTCGGCCCCGAATTACATAAGACTCCAATCAATACATGAGACAAATCCACCGTTGCTTCATCACATTCCGGAAGCTGAATAACCTCACCAAACTTGCAACCAATTTCCTGGAACACATTAGTATCATATAATCTTAAAGGTAAACCATGTATCTTTAGCCATGCTAGTCGTTCAACTCGTACCACCTGCCCCTCCCATCTTTCAAGACTGTCAAAACAAACTCGCCAAATTGCTGCAGCCTCAACAAACGCTTCCATGCACACCTTTGAGTCAAACAACAAAATAACCCATAAACCTCCCAAGTACCGTATACCCACCTTCACATGGCCTAACAAGTCCAGCCATATACGAAGCTTCGTCAGTTTCTGGAGATCAGACAGCCTACCAACGGCTCCACACCCTTCCCAAATCATACCCCCGCTGGCAGTCACATTAACTACGATCTCCGCAGCAGACTTCGGACGTTCAATATTGAGAAGAGTATCCCTAAACGAACGCCCATCCCCTTTATTCATTCCCACATTAACCTCTTCCGCTACTCCATCAACCTTATTACTTTCCTTGGCCGGAGCAGTATCAGGTTGATCAACAGCCGTAGGTACCCATTGTTTTGTCCCCTTCCTGATCACCTTCTCCCCATCAACGAAGCGAGCCAAAACCACAAATAACTTATACGTACCAATCCATACGTCCTTCATCTTAGTTTCCAACTCCCCCGGATCCCTAACATTAATAAAAGACACAAAACCAAACCGTTTCCCCAGTTTATCATACTTACGTGCGATGTAGGAACCCTTGATAGCCCCGAAACCTTTAAAGACAGCCATAAGATCCACAGACGAACAGCCCTCTGGTAGGTTTGAGACAAAGAACTTCGTCACCCTTTCTTCTTTCTGATTCTGCGTATCCCCATGTTCCGATCTTCTTCCTTTTCTGGTTGGAGCATTATACCATGTATCTACCTTATATCGTTCCCGTCCCGCCATGTTAGTTGCTTGAAGAAACCTTCACGCCGCCGCTGATCGCCTCCGAGTTCTCCGGAGCTCTTAGGGTTTGCTTGCCTACTTTTTTACTATAACATAGATAACTATATAACCTAAAAATGTATTAAATCTATTCTACGCAACAGACCATCATCAATTATTATTATATTGTTCACCACTATAGTAACCACCACTTTTTGACAAAAAAAACCGATTTTGAGATGATCTTGTCCGTCCAAATTTGACGGTTATTTCTCAAATTAAATCCTAGCCACAATAAAAGGGTGGTTATGGCCAAAATTTGGCAGTTTTTTTTTTTCATAAGCAGTTTAGGAGTTAGTGGGTCTTCCTTAAATAGTGGAGCATGACTCCTTAAAAACAGGGACATGGATAGACATAATTGTTTAGTCCTATATGATGTACTCAGTTGTTTTCAATGAATGCATCATCCATCCTGATAGTTCTTCTCCGTCTACCACTCTTGGCAGGGTAAAATCCGGAGGGCTCATGATGGAAATTGTTATTTCTACCGTTGAAGCAACCGTGATTTTACAGCCATGGCATTCTACCATTGATGTTTCAACCTACTCATCAATCAGTGATGTTTCACCCTACCCACAAATCAATTGAATTGCCTACTCACTTCTGAAACCACCTTTTTCATTTAGGGTTTCAAAATGGGGTTGATGATGTTCTACACAATGGTGGTGATCAATTTGTTGGATAAACATGGAAATATATTTGGGGATGATTCGAGTGACATGAAATGCATCTGTAAATTCAGATTCCAACACACTAACGCCATCAAGAAAGTTAACATCATCACGAGAAAGTGATTCTACCATACACTCGAGAAAAAACAGTAAATATATTCCTTTTTTTCTTTTCTTTTCCATTTTCATGTATGATTTTTTATTTAGCAAAGATTTATGATTTTTTTTTCCTAAGGTGTAATTGTGAGAAGTAATCATTTTGACTCAACCGTTTGTATCATATTAATTGCATTTCAGCAAACAGTTTCTAGCATGATTGATCAATTTGATTCAAAAGTCTTTTTAGGGCTTCTTTAATTCCTCTTAGGTGATGCATCTATATGCGAATTAGAGATATGGTTTGATTGCCATGGAGAAAAGAGGAATTCTCAGGATTTTAAATATATTGGATTATAATTACAGGCCAAAGGTACCGGTGATTATGATACGGTTTTGCTGATGGGATATATATGTTCAGGTTGTGGAACAACACTCTACAAATCAACCACCAAATTCAACTCCAGGTACATTTGGCCTGCTTTTATTAGGGTCTTATTTGAACAATCACGCACACAGTGAGACTCATTAACCGGGTAAACATTGAGGATTTAATCGAGGTATTTAAGGTATTTAATCATGAAGTGATTAACTATTATTTCTTTTATTCACTATTATATAATTTATAATGACTTTTTCTTGATTTGAAGTGCAGGATTCAAGGATTAATAATGGGAACAGTCAAAAGTCAACATTTGGGATGTGTATAGTTTCAGGCAAGGGCGAAGCATATGTGAGGGCCAGGGGTGGCCCTGCCCCCCCCCCCCCCCCCCGTTTTTTGGCGCAGTAGTGAAAATTTGTGATTTTCGTAGGTAAATTTAGTCCGGGTTGAGTCCGGCCCCTGCCGATTTGCCACTACCGATCGAAAAAAATTGAGTTCGGCCCCCGCCGATTGGCGAACCAAGCTTCGCCACTGGTTTCAGGTGCTCTTTCACCATGCACCTCCTCCGGGTATTTTACCTAATGTCTCAATGAATTTAAACATTGAATGTTTATTTAAGAAGAAAATATAAATTCAAAATTGTTATACAATATGTATGTAAGTTGAACATAATTTCTCAAGGATTTAAGAAACAATTCTCTAATTTATTTATGATTTAATGCTAAAAAAGGTATAGATGATTGTGGTATTGATCAACCTTTTCATGTTAGATGTATGTTGAAAAGAAGAATAGGCGATGCGGTAAAAGAAAAAACTTTCACTTATTGATTAAAATTTAAAAGTGACTATTACCTTTCTGTTGTGTGTAAAATGTTTTACATCAAGTTTTTTTTTTTGTAGCACATCTAGGTATTCTATATGTCAAAACATGTATAAACCTTATTTCTAACTATTTTCAGTGTGGGGAGGGGGGGTTGTAAAAACCTAATCAATATATATAAAAAAATTATACAATCAATTTGTGATTCTCGTGTACGAAAAGCGCACCACTTTTACACTTTGCGCCTTGGTTTTATAACTTATCGCCTCGGTGCGCTTCTCGGTTTAAAAACCAAGCACACTTCAATGACATAACACGTACACCGGTAGTAGATGGACAAAAGAAAAGAGTAGTATTTTCGATACTATTATGATAGAACCATCTTAATAATGTAGTATTAAATATTTTTACAGTTGAAAAAATAAATCTTTTTTCCATCAGTTTATTGGACCTTGCAAGGAGTCATAGTAATTGAGCTTCTTATTGGTGGAACTCTAAGAAAATAAATGGTGAATAAGCGACCAAACGAATTGGATACACGCATGTTGCGATAGGGTTCGCGTGGAATTGTTCACTGAGACCTAAAGCCAGGTAAGTTTCCTTTTTTTAGTTATATAAGTAGATCTTGTAATAGGTCATTGTAAACTTGTGATCATTTATGTTTAACTCTATACAATTCATTGCTTAATGTGTTACTCTAGCTATATATTTTTTTCAAAAAATTTGTTGCTTACAGTTGATCACAAATCAGTAAAACTTGCTAATTTTGGCCTGGCAAGAAAAGAATCATATAACCAAGATGATGACTGCAGAAACTAGAACCTATCGCTGGATGGCTCCCGAGGTAATTAGTAAATTGGGTTGACCGATAAACACTGAATCATCTTTCTATTTTATATAAATGGATTATGTACTATGATTATGGAAACTATATTGTAAAGTTGTAACCATCTTTTCTGAATACGACATGTAAGAATTTACATACATTTTAGTTGACTTTTAACATGTTCAACTTATTTGATACTTGATTAAGTTTAGCATATTCTATTATTTTCTTCATATGTCCTGTTAGAGATTAACTATAACCCAAATCAAACACATTTTTAGGAAAATCTTATCCAATTAATTTTGTGTTAGAAACTAAAAATGTAATTGTGTTGATGTAGCTTTACTCAACAGCAGCGATTAGGCATGGAGAAAGAAACACTATCACAAAGTAGATGCCTACAATTTTGCACTTGTATTATGGGAGCTCATACACAACAAGCGACCTTCGAGGGCATGCCAAATCTACGGGTTGCCTATGCAAGTGCTTCAAAGTTATTTATCCTTTTGAAAAATGGGTGGGCCGGACATTTCCACTAACGGGTCAAAATTGGCCGATTTAGATTGTGCCGACTAAACATTTGAATATACTTGAAGCGACCTAAAATCATTTTGACATGTTTTTTATTAAGTTAATTTTTTTTTAATTTTACCGTCTGACCCATTTGATAATATAATATGCTCCATGCAACCGGGCAGTTAAACTGCCAAAATGGAACTGTGAACCGAACCTTTCGACTCGCTTATGTTGGGTGGTTCACTTGGTTTTGATGGTTTATGAATGTGGAACACTCCTTGTGCTGACCTTTATTAACTACCCTTCCATTAGTTTTATCATGAATCTGATATAGGCCTGTTGTACAATATTGAAACGGTCAAGAGAGTCTTTAGAGCTCTACCTACCCAAAACCTAGCTGATATGCTTCTTTTGGATTGACTGGTTAACGGAGCTCGTGCTAATCATGTTGTTCATAAGTAATATCTTTATTCTCATTTGATATACTTTATACAATTTTTTCTAAAACTATATTGGAATAGCTTAGCAAGTTGTTGGTTATGGTGATTTCTGCTTTGATATCCCGATTGTTGACCCGTTGTTTGATTAAACATTAAACAACTTTGGTCAAAACCGGTTTAAGGAGAAACCCGTATAGGTGAAAAATATTCGAACCCTATTCAAAGCAGTTTGGTCATAAACCGGTACCCAAAACCAGATTTTCTTTGTTTATGGTTTTTGTTGTATTTGTTTCATTCTATGTTTGAAAACTATTTCGATATTGTTTATTATATCAATAAAAATGTATAGGTTATACACAACTAAACATATATGTTATATTGGGAAGCCATTTTATGAATTGCTTGCTAAAGCAGTTCGACTCTTTTATTAATGTTTCTTTGTTACAGGGCAAGAGATGTTTTCTTGAATGCAATTCAATCACCTTTGCTAGATATTAGTATGGAGAGGCCTACCGCCTACATGAATTGTTGACCTCAGATGTCTTAGAAAATGAATATTATGGCATTTGTTTCTACATGGAATCAAGTAACCATACCTAAATATAGGGATTCGGGTGAGAGGCAAGCCGAAATTACTGGAATTTGT
Source organism: Ambrosia x helenae (assembly GCA_030844895.1). Taxonomy (NCBI): domain Eukaryota; kingdom Viridiplantae; phylum Streptophyta; class Magnoliopsida; order Asterales; family Asteraceae; genus Ambrosia; species Ambrosia x helenae. Next base: position 90,316,536 of record CM061226.1, on the reverse strand, counting down.
CTTAATATTGAGTTAAGATATGTTGAATGGTTGTTCTCTTATTGGGAGAGGAGAACGACCCCTACACTCTAATGAATTATCTTCACAGGGAAGTTAACTTCCTTAGATGGAGGCCAGGTGCAAGGAAGACGCTTTCGATAACATGCGAGTTAGTATATTTGATATTCACACCTTGCACTTAATATTATTTTTTAAGGTATGAACAAGGGTTGAATATGTAGTTCGATTGCTTCTTATCCTGGCAATATTGTATGTATCTTGAGTGCTGGTATAACAGGATGTGGATCATTGTGAATAAGGAAAGTAATGAAGAGCAGATTATAATATGGAAATTCAAAGTCAGAGGTTCAAGGTTAGTGAGTTCAGAATTATAAGCAGATATGTAAAGAGCATTGGTACAAGGAATTGTGAAGGTGCAAAGTCAGATTTTGGCAAAAACAAAAAAAAAACAAATAAATTAGTATTTTGGTTCATACCAAGATTTCATATATTTTTTTTTTCAAACAAAACAAATAAATTAGTATTTTTTTTTCAATGGTTGATTTCATAAATAATATATATTAACAAAACTTTTAAAATTGATATACTTTAAGATTATATAGGGATTAGTTATCGACATTTGCTTACTCAAAATGATAACATCAACCCAAATATTTCACTCTTTCTAATCCATGTTTGAAAACCCGTCCCAACGGACGGGTATCTCACTAGTTGATCATTGATCATCAAGCATCATCAATCAATTGATCATCTATTAAATCTATTTACATTTCAAAAACCTAAATTCAATGGTGCGTATTCATAAATTGCGGTTATTTGATTGGTTTAAAGATTCAGGAATGAAACCAAGTGTGGTCATGTACACTACTCTTATTCACATTCGTTATTCTAACAATTGTTTTAAGGAAGCAATGGCTTTGGTTTAGGAAATGGAAAGGTCAAATTGTCTCTTTGATCTTCCAGCATACCGTGTGGTAATTAAACTTTTTGTTGCTCTTAATGATCTCTCGAGGGCTGTAAGATATTTTTCTAAACTTATTTGATATTTATATGGATATAATTAATATTTATTCGGTTAATGGGAGAAATGTGAAGTGTAGGGAGGTGTGCAAGGAGGCAGAGGTTGCTGGATTCAAGATGGAAGAACAAACAAGGTCCCTGTTGATGCAACTAAAAAGAATAACCATGTGTTGAGTTTTTCCTTATAAAGCACTGAATTGGTATGGTCATCTCACCCTTTGTTTTACTAAATATGATCGAGTTATTTTATTTGTCGCCTCAGGGTGTTTGTATGTACCTGCGCCTCGTAGGGCTGAGGCGGTAACAAAAATTGCGCATCATGTTTATTTTTGATGTTTTAGACTTTTTGTGTCAATTTCAACCATTTCTTTCTTTTTAATGTGTGTTTTTTTTATGTTTTTTTATGAATGTGATGATGAAATCAGTTAATATTTCATTTTCTATAAGATATATAATATTTATATTTATTTTTTAATTTCGCCTCGAGGCGTAATGGAAAAGTGTAAAAGTTCTGTTTGAGACCATAAAGAGATTTCTTTAGGCGACAAGCATGGTTAAGGTAGTCCCGATGCCGAAAACCCATGGGCTGATGCATGTAGACCGTTTCCTGTAGATGCCCATGCAAGAATGCATTCATAACGTCCAACTGATGGATTGGCAAAGACTGAGAAAGTGCCAAAGTAAGGACGGTACGAATAGTAGTGGGTTTAACGACCGGACTAAATGTTTCTCCGCAGTCAATACCAACCTGTTGACTTCTCCCATCACATACCAACCGAGCTTTATACCGCTCGAGAGACCCATCCGACCGAAATTTGTGTTTGAATAGTCACATGCAATGAATAATATTCATGTCTGGGAGATGAGGTACCAACTTCCAGGTCTCATTTTTAATTAATGCACTAAATTCGTTGTTCATAGCCGCGAACCATTCTGGGCTAGACAAGGCAACCTGTGGTGATTTAGGGATGGGCATGAGAGAGGTGGTGTTAAGGTTGAACGGGTGTTTAGGTTTGGTTATCCTGTCCATGGCGCGTGTGCGCATGGTACGAGTGGGTTAAGGAACGGGCGGTGGTTCGGGTGGGTTTGGTAATATGGGCTGGACAGGTGGGCTAGGAGTGGAGGGTGTAGGTGAGTGGGTGGGGCTGGTGGTGTGTGGTTAAATGTTGGAGTTGGGGCGGAATCGACTGGGTAGGAGTATTAGGCGGGCTGGTATGGAGCGGGCCGGGTGATGTTGGGGTCGGGTGATGTTGGGCCGGAGGTGGAAGGATGTGGGGATTGGGCGAGAGGGGACGCGGGCTGGGAAGAAGTAGATGGTTGGACTTGTGGCCATAGTAGAGGATAAATATTATGGGTGAGGAAATCATAATGTTGAGGTGTGGTGGGGTGTTGGATGGATAGAAGAAAGATGGATTCCTCGAATTGGACGTGTCGGGATATAAAGGTTTGCTTAGTGTTAAGATCATAGCACCTATATCCGCGATGATTTGGAGGATATCCAAGAAAGATACAAGGTTGGGAGCGGTTTGCGAGTTTGTGAGTGGAGGTAGAGGGAAGTGTGGGATAACACAAGCAACCAAACACGCGTAGGTGTTCGTAGGTTGGGTAGACATGGTAGAGAAGAGTGGTGGGGGTGAGGAAGTGGTGGTTCTATTTGGGAAGGATGTTGAGAAGGTAAGTTGCAGTTTCTAGTGCATAATGCCAGTAAGAGGGGGTAGGGAGGCCTGTGTGAGAAGGGTACTGATCATGTTATTTATGGTTCTAATTTTGCGTTCCGCTTTTCCATTTTGGGGGGAGGTTTGAGGGCATGAAAAGCGAAACTGCATCCCATTATTGTGACAAAAGGTTTTAAAATTATTATCGGTGTATTCAGTGCCATTGTCACATTGGAATTGTTTAATCTTTCTTTCAAATTGGGTGTGAATTAGGTTGCTAAGGGTAGTAAAAGTCAAATAAACTTGGGATTTATTTGCAAGAGGATATGTCCACAAAAAATTAGTATAGTCATCAACGAATAATATGTAATAACGATGACCACCGGTACTTAAGACCGGGGAGGTCCACAAGTCACTATGTATGATATCAAAAGGTAAATTGGTTTTATTAATTGAAGCATAAAAGGGAAGTTTGACGCTTTTGCCAAAAACACAAGATTGACAAAGCGTTTTATTTGGTTTACTAAAATTAATAAAGGAACAAGACTTTAACAATTGCAATAAATTGATGCCCGGGTGCCCAAGGCGTTGATGGCAACGGTCTTGAGTTGTAGCAGAGAAAGCAACGGGGGAGGTAGGTGACTTGATGAAGTTGGTGGTGAGGGGGTAGAGTTCTCCCGAGCTATTGCATCGTAGGATAGGCTCCTTGGTCTTGCGATCCTTCACAAGAAAACCAAATGGGTCAAATTCTATGGATAGTAAATTATCCGTCGTGAGGCGACGGACAGAAATGAGATTTTTAATCAAGTGGGGGGCATAGAGAACATTATTAAGTTTGAAAGGTGGGAAGGGAGGGGGTAAGGTTTTGTTGCCTTGTCCAACAACAGGAATGGTCGTGCCATTTCCAACAATAATCTGTTTATTAGTGCAAGAATTAAAAACAGACGGGGAGAGATTACCTGGTTGCTCCATATGTCCGGAGGCACCTGTGTCCATGTAGCCCACTGGGTCAGTCTGCTGGCTCATGGAAAGAGTGTAGAGTGCCTGAGCGATATCCGTCGGAGTGGGTGTGTAAGCGGCCAAATGGGCCTGTGCTGGTGCCGGGCCGAGAATACCTTGTCCAGGGTTTGGTTTTGGGTTTGATGGATATGGGGATGGGGGTGTGGAGGATTGGGCCGAAGGGTTTTGGAGTTGTTGGGATTGGGATTGGGCTTGGTTAAGAAGTGAGGTCCATTGGTTTTGAGTCCAATTGTTGGGGAAGACTATGTAGGGGTGTGTAGGTTGGCCCGAGAACTATGAAGACCAGGACCGGGTGTTGGAGTTCGAACCAGAGCGGCCGCCACCACGGGTTCTGGAGCGACCACGATAACGGGATTGGGTGGAAGGGTTGGGTTGGTGAACGGTGGCAGGTGGGTTGGAAGAGGAGGTGGTACGGGATTGAGTATGGAGGGCGGTAGCAGTCTGGGAAGCCGAGTGAATGGCTTGGTTTGCCTTCGTGGTTTCGTTCATGCATAATTGTGAACGAACCTCAAAGAACGAGGGGACCGGTTTGGTGTTGTGAAGAATAGTACCGACCGTTTCGTATTGTTCGGTCAGACCATCAATGGTTTGAAGGACAAGGTCCTGTTCATCGACAGGAGCATCGACACCAGCAAGTTGATCGGATAAAACCTTGAGTTCTTGACAATAGGCATTCATCGACGAGAAGTTTTCCAAGCGAGTATTGGCAAACTTTTGTTTAAGATAAAGAGCACGAGTGGCTTTATTATCTTGAAAAAGAGATTCAATGGCTTTCTACGCTTCATAGGCAGTGGAACGTTTGATAATGAAGGTTTTTAGGAGTCCGGGAGTGATGGTACCATAGATCCATTGCAGAACGATGGCATCCAAACGCTCCCAGGATTCAGAAGCAGGTGTGGCGGCAGGCTGTTTATCAGTGGAAGTGGTGGCGGCGATAGGTGGGGGACGTGGGGAAAGGTGATCAGACAAGAGGAAAGCGGTACAATGTATACGAAACAATTCAGACCATAGATTGTAATCCGAAGCTTCGTTATCAAGGGTGATTGGGATAAAGGATTTGATGTTGGAAACTGTCACTGCAGGATGCATTTTGTGATCGGCCATTGAGAAAAGGCGGTGAGAAAAGAGGGGCGGCGATGAGGGTTAAGGAAGTAGAAGGCGATGGCAGGGAAGCAAGGGGTAGGATCAAGGTGTTTTAGGATGATACCATGTAGAAGTTTGTAATTGTCAAGATCATCTCTTCATTATTCACAAGGGTCAATATATAATGTTACAACTAATCTCCTTATTTTTGGAGATAATAAATACATTAAATACAATTTAATTGAGATTAATTGAGATTCAATCATTGCTATAATTGCGCCTATAATTGCGCAGTCTATTATTACCCATTGCCAGCCCTACCGCCATTATGTACACCTCATGTCAAGGGCTTCTAGTTTAGCGCTTTAGCGATATCAAAAGGTTGGAAATGTATTTCTTTGTTGACCGTTCAAGTCTCACAGTAAACAAAATGTGTAGTTTAGACATAGGATAATAAATACATTAAATACAATTTAATTGAGATTAATAAATACAAAATGTCAAGGGTCAATATATAATGTTACAACTAATCTCCTTATTTTTGGAGATAATAAATACATTAAATACAATTTAATTGAGATTAATTGAGATTCAATCATTGCTATAATTGCGCCTATAATTGCGCAGTCTATTATTACCCGTTGCCAGCCCTACCGCCATTATGTACACCTCATGTCAAGGGCTTCTAGTTTAGCGCTTTAGCAATATCAAAAGGTTGGAAATGTATTTCTTTGTTGACCGTTCAAGTCTCACAGTAAACAAAATGTGTAGTTTAGACATAGGATAAATGTTTTTAGGAGTTATCCCCTTTTAAGAAAAATCCTACATGCATGTTTTGTTTTTATTTTTTTTTATTTTGCCGAACAATGGTGTTAAAGTTAAGTTTAAAAACTACATATTAGTATTCATGGTCTGGTGGTATTGTGTCACCCTTTACAAATGTAAAGTTATGAGTTCAAATCTTGCAAGTGCAAGATGAGATGGAATTAAGGTGTAATACAATTTGCCGTTAAAAAAATGTACATATTAATAAATATTCACACCTTTAAAACAACATGAAACATCAAAATCATTTTAGATAGGGTGGTATTATTTCGACACCCTCTTCCTTTAAATTGACACTCGCTGTACGATCCGTATTAGCCTATGATAAAATTGTTGACTCTAACACCTTAATCAAGTAGCCCATTGACTTCTCATCTAAAATTGTTGACTATAACATCTTAGTCAAGAAGTCATTTGACTTCTCATATGACATGATAAAATCACTTTTTAAGTAAAAACCGTCTATCCATTAAATCCAGACGGTCAACTTATAGAAGATGTGGGGAGAAGACCTTATAGTTTCATGTGACCTTATAGTATCACCGATGTCGGTGAAGTGTATGATTGATGGTTCTAATAATGCTAATTACCAAGTTTAAAATCAACATTTTTTATAAAAATCAACATATGTTACCATTTCTTCTTAACAAAATCAGCAAAAACCATATTTTAACTTCTTCTTACAAAAAGCAATCGAACTTCACACAACCCAAATTCCAAACAAATAGAACTTACAAAAAGATACATATACGATCCATAATACTGTATACTCCTATACTGAAGGGATATGGTATCAAAACATTACGAATATCATATCATCGCCCACCTAGAACAGGCTTCGCCAGACGCCCATCCGTCCGTTCTACGTCAGCGGATCGTTTAGCGCCCATCCGCCCGTTCTACGTCAGCGGAACATCTGGCATCCACTAGTCCGTTCTACGTCAGCGATGCATCTGCCATCTGACGCGAGCGTTAAACACTCGTTCTACGTCGACGGAACATCTGGCGTCCACCCACCCGTTCTACGTCAGCGATAGGTCTGACGCCAGGCACAAGCTTTACCAACATACTTCAAAGCTTCCTCAGCAAGCTATATCAACACAAGTGGAAGATACATTCTTGGGCAGCCTCGGGACTCACCCCTGCCCCAAGCAAAATATCTCTGACACAGCAGGCGGCCCGTCAGAGTTCCTCTCCAATCAGAGAATGCTCCCAGTCTGACAAACTGAAAGGACGATGACGTGGCAGCCTCCTAGCCAAGACATCTTCCTGACAAGGCAGACTTACTCAACCCACCTCGATGTCCGAGAAAGGGGTAGCTGTCCACCGTCCTTGATCTACCAATGGGCGGGCACCACGTGTCCACCGCCCATCAGCGTCCATTCACTGGGCGCCACGTATACATTCGTCAGGACGGTAACATCCCCCCTTAGTGTTTTACTTTCTCCTTTTTACCAAAACCCACTTGCACCAAATGGGCTTAAGGACTTGGGCCGGATTACGGAGACACCTCTACCTGGGCCGGGCCCCGTTGAGGGTAGAGGATGGGCTGAGAAAGAAGGATATCCAGGTACTATAAAAGGGGGAGCTCCTTCTCCTTTTATGGGCATCTAATATCTCGCATACTTTCACTCAAGAAGCAAACGAACTCTTTCGTATCTTCTTCAACCCTTTGTTTATTTTACTAACCTTTAGAGGCTCGGCTCTTCTAATTGGTAGTCTCTCATTCCTTGGTCTTGTTCTTAGGCCCTCACGTATTTTGTAATCACACTCTCTTTATAAAAATACAGTAGAACCACCCACTGGGTTAGCGCCTGTGCGGTAAGCCAGTATCCGTGTTTCTTCATTGGCGCCATCTATGGCCTTACCACAAAAACTCTAAACAAAACAGCTTTAACAGCTATATCCATCAAACCAAAATTCAAAAATGACTTCACCCCCAAGAGCATTTACCCCATCTGGAGCCGTCGAAGACATCACCGACGCCACTCCGGCATCCCACCCAACATCTGGGGATCACGACAATAACCAGCAAACCCTCGTCACTCCCAGAAACCTAGAATTCCGCATCACCGACCCAGCACCTCCAACCGAGGAGGAAATCGATGCCCTGAACAATGACTGGTACGAGAGCCAGAGGCGTATTCTAGACGCTCAGCTAGAACGACGCCGACGGACCAGCAAAGCTATTGCGGGTTCTTGTTCCAAACCACCCGCGCGAACATCGGCTGCCGCCCGTCAAGGGGAAGGTCCAGGGCAATCCCCTGAGGACCAGGCCCGTGCAGAGCGCAACCAGTACGACGATGAAGACTATGACGAGAGTTCATGGGAAGACGATGCCTCCAGGGACTATCGCCATAGCCCATATTACAGGCGGGAACGGCTAAACAGATACAAGAATGACGTCACCACAAACTTGTCACTTCCCTACAGGCCCACGGCCTTCGCGGACAAGTCCAAATTTACCAGGCGCATATCCCAAGCACCAATCCCGCCACGCCAACGCTTGCCGACCAACGTCAGAATATACGACGGTCTCACCGACCCGGACGATCACCTCGGCATCTTCAACCAAGCCGGGGCCGTCATCAGATAGACCCTACCTGTCTGGTGCCACATGTTCGCCCAGACGCTTACTGGGGCCGCCAGGGTCTGGTTTGATAACCTCCCCATCGGAAGCATCGACAGCTACGAACAGCTGATCGAAAAATTTTCACTCCACTTTAGCCAACAACGTCGTCACAAGCGCGACAAAAGCCAGATCTCTCTGTGCAAACACAGAGACACTGAACCGCTCGAAGACTTCATCGTACGGTTCAACAAGGAAGCGCTCCAGTTAGGAACGGGGGACGAGGCAACCCGGACCTCCTTCCTGGCCAACGTCAACGATGACGGCCTCCAACACACCCTCCAAGGGAAAGATGGCGTCCCAGATTCTTGGGAAGAGGTCGTCCGCATCTCCAAACTATATGCGGGCAACCAAAAAACGATGCGCCAAAACCAACGAGGGAGCTCCAGCAATAGCCGCAATCGCGGCAATAACCGAGCATCTGTCTGGAACCGCATCTCCGGCTCCACTGACGAAGGCCGATACTCAAGCTCTGGCGACGCTAGAAACATTATCGGTAACAAGCAGACTAGCGACCAGCGCAACAGCGGTCGCCGAAATCAAGACCGGACCCCCCTCACAAAAACGCCATCCCAGGTGCTGTCACAAGTCCTGTCAACTGGAGAGGTAACTTTCAAGATCCCAAAACCTATGGGAACAAAACGAAAAAAATGTTGACACCACCAGATTCTGTGATTTCCACAAGGATGTGGGCCACGACACTGACAACTGCTACAGCCTCAAAATGGAAATTGAGGCAGCCCTACGTTCAGCGAAGCTGGCCAACCTGGTCAAGAATGTCCGCGTCGGAGCACGCCGACAAGACGAGCCCGCCAAGGCCATCAAAGATATCAAAACACACCACATCCGCGGCACATACAACAGACATTGCAACATGACACGTAACATCAAACGGAAAACAGATCTCCAAGACATAGCGATCACGTTGCAACGATCGGAAATCACAGCAGCCAGAAACTGGAGGGAGGCCCAAGTTATCCTCCCTACAATACTAGGGGCGCAAATTCAACAACCCCACTCACCATCACAGCACTGTTCGGGCACTACCGAACTTACAAGATGATGTGCGATGGCGGTAGCAGCTTCGACATCATGTACCAATAGTGCTTCGACCAACTCGACGAAGAAGACAAAGCGCGCCTGCAACCAGATGCACCCATCGCTGGTTTCTTCAACGAGGTAATACACCCCATTGGCAAGTTTGATTTTACAGTTACACTTGATGACGGCACCCACACCCGCTCAGAAGTCTGCACCTTTCACGTCATCCCAGCCATCTCCTCATACGATATACTGCTGGGCAGACAAGGTCTGGCAAACTTCAACTCCACCGCATCAACTCCGCACCAAACCATGGGTTTTCCAACACCCACCGGGGTCGCATACATCCGAGGTAACCAGGAGTGCCTCATGACAACTAACCCGATGGACGACCCAGCTGCGCGGGCGCCAACCCCACCGAATGATGAAAACTGGGTTCTCAACCCGGTCTTCCCCAAACAAACCATTACTTTGGGGCGGACCCTTTCCCCCCAAGTAAAAGTACACCTCAAGCAATTATTGGTGGCAAACAAAGACATCTTCGCATGGCAATAATCAGACATGATTGGCGTCCCAAGACACATCGCCGAGCACCGCCTCAACACTTACAAAGACGCACGCCTGGTGGCCCAAAAAAAAGCGGCCAATGGGCCCCGATAGAGTCAAAGCCATGAACGAACAAGTCGACGATCTACTCGAAGCGGGCATCATTAGAAAATGCAACCACCAAACCTGGGTAGCCAACCCCGTCATGGTCCTCAAGAAGAACGGGTCCTGACGCATGTGCGTCGACTACAAGGACCTCAACAAAGCATGTCCAAAAGATCACTACCCCCTCCCAGAAATTGACTTAAAGGTAGACTCCCTCGCGCCATTCAAATACAAATGCTTCCTCGACGCATATCGAGGATATCACCAAATACAAATGGTGCACGAGGACGAAGACCGAACGGCATTCAGAACAGACCGAGGGGTATATTGCTACATCAAAATGCCCTTTGGACTCAAAAACGCCAGCGCAACTTACCAACGCCTCATGGACCATGCTTTCATCAACCATATTGGCGTCAACCTTGAAGTCTACGTCGATGACTTGGTCATCAAAAGCACTCAAGAGGACACCATGCTAGTAGACATCCAGCGCACCTTCGAACAATTGCGCGACATTAAAATGAAACTCAACCCGGGGAAATGCTCCTTCGGGGCTGAAGAAGGAAAATTCCTAGGCGTCATTGTCACTAATGGCGGCTTCAAGCCAAACCCGGAAAAAGTACAGACAATCCAACGCATGCCATCACCAAACTCAATAAAAGACGTGCAGACACTCATGGGACGCCTAGTCGCGCTCAACCGATTCCTATCAAACTACGCTTCCAAATCTTTTCCTTTTGTCCACACCCTAAGAAATGTACTAAAATAAACCCAATTCCGCTGGACACCAGAAGCGGAAGTAGCCTTTCGTGAAATGAAACAGTGTTTAACTTACTTGCCGACACTAACAGCACCCCTGCCGGAAGAACCACTTACACTATACCTATCTGCGTCAGAAACAGCAATAGGTGCAGTATTACTAGTAGAATGCAACAAAGTACAAACACCGATCTACTACATCAGCCGCACCCTGGCAGACGCAGAAACCAGATACTCAACCATGGAAAAACTCGTTCTGGCACTCGTACATGCGTCACGGCGACTAAGGCGATACTTCCAAGGACATCCAATCAATGTCCTAACAGATTATAGGATCAACACCGTGCTCTCTAAACCAGAACTCTCGGGACGCCTGGCGAAATGGGCAATCGAGCTCGGCGCACACACCATCATCTACAAACCAATACCCGCAATCAAAGGACAGGTCCTTGCAGACTTCATCGCAGAAATCCCAATAGATAAAATCCAAGACTGCAAAGATGAGCAAGACCCCAAACCGATCCCAGACGACCGATTAACCTGGTCATTATACACGGATGGAGCCTCCAATGATCAGGGCGCAGGTGCAGGGCTTCGCCTAGTCAGCCCCGACAAAATAGAATTTACATACGTCGTTCGTCTCGAGTTCTCAAGCACAAACAACGAAGCAGAGTATGAAGCATTTTTGGCAGGACTACACCTCGCCGACAAGATGGGCGCAAAACACCTAAACGCCCATGTTGATTCTATGCTCATAGCGGGCCACATGAACGGCGTATACGACGCCAAGGACCCAATCATGGCCCAATATGTCGACCAGGCAAAGCTCCTCGCCAAAAAATTCACAACCTGCACAATCCTCCACATCAACCGAAGCGGCAATAAAGAAGCCAACGCACTCAGCAAGATGGCCTCCACATCTTGGCCGCATATGGCCAAAGAGGTACGCATCAAAACCTTAGCACAACCTTCAGTACCGTTTAGACAGGTTAATATCACACAAACAGGCGCCGGGTCATGGATGACCCCGATTCAGACATATCTGGCAACGGGCACCCTACCGCCTCAAAAGGCGGAAGCCCGAAAATTTCAATATAAATCCCAGCACTATCAACTCATGAACGGGATCCTATACCGACGCTCCTACCTTGGCCCACTCCTAAAATGCATGGATATCGGAACAACCACCTCCCTCGTAAAAGAAATCCACGAAGGCATATGCGGGATCCATGCAGGTCCAAGAATGGTCGTTGCCAAAATTATGAACGTAGGATACTACTGGCCAGGCATGCATCAGGGCGTCGTCAAGATCCTGCGCACATGCTTCAACTGTCAGCAACACGTGCCAAATACCTTGCGCCCAAAAAACGACCTGGTCCCAGTTACGGCCGCCTGGCCATTCCAGAAATGGGCCATCGATCTGGTCGGCCCATTCCCAATGGCCCCTGGAAAGATACAATACCTCATCGTCGCCGTGGACTACTTCACAAAATGGGTAGAAGCCAAGCCGCTCGCCTCGATCAGTACCGAACAAACCAAAAAAAATTATCTGGGAATTCATCATCCGTCGCTTCGGCCTACCCATGGAGATCGTTACGGATAACGGAACACAGTTCACAGACAAAAAGCTCCAAACCTGGCTAACACAGCTAGGCGTCAGCCAGATTTGCACATCCGTCGTGCACCCCCAAGGCAATGGCCAAGTAGAACACATCAACAGGTCACTAGTCGAAGGCATCAAGACTCGCCTAGGGTCAAAGCGCACAGGTTGGGTGGACGAACTCCCACACGTGCTATGGGCACATCGCACCCTCACCAAGACCAGCACCGGCGAAACCCCTTTTAGCCTAACTTACGGCTCCGAGGCCGTAATACCCGTAGAAATAACATTCCCATCACCAAGGGTCCTCAACACCACGCAAACCGACAATGAAAGAGAACTGCGCCTCAACCTGGATCTCTTAGACGAAAGACGTGACATCGTCGCTATACGCGAAGCAAATTACAAAAAACAATTGGAGCGCTATTACAACTCCAAGGTCAAAACCTGCGCATTCGACATCGGCGACTACGTCCTAAGAGACAACTATGCTTCTCATTCTGAGCGCCCTGGAAAGCTTGCACCCAATTGGGAAGGGCCTTACAAAATTCAACAAGTACTAGGAAAAGGGGCATACGCGCTGGAAAGACTTGACGGCACACCTATACCTAGATCATGGAACGTAGCGCAGCTGCGCCCATGCTACTTGTAAACGTTTCAGTTTTCCACTACACTACTCTACATGTAAGCGCAGAAGCCACAAACTTTACTCCTAACTTATGAAGTTAATTTACCCTTCATAAATTTAGAAAAAAAAAATAATAAACCTTTCGCCCAAAAATTGAGTAGTTAATTTACTCTACTCAACGGACGCTAAGGTTACTTACAATCTATGAAGTTAATCTACTCTTCATATATAAAGCAATTAACTACGCGCATACACATCAAGATGGAGCCAAAACACCAACTTATCATTACAAAAAGAAGTCAAATATTTACAAGACAAAAGAAGGAAAAAGACAAACTACTGGGGAGGCTCATGGGCCGTCCCCGAACCACCCGCCCCAGACTTCTCCTTCTCAGCGCGCTCTCGTCCAGCGCGGTCAGACTCCTCCACCCAACGCTTGAACTTAGCGATAGGGTCAGGATCGGCCAAACACTGCCGCACAACCTGCAGCACTGGAAACTCCATCTTCTCAAGCTTCTGAATCTGCTCCATCAACACTTCGTCGGTATTCACATCCTGAAAAGGCTGCTCTTCGACCGGCGCCCCATCCTTGGCGGCCAGATAACCCTCCAGCCACCCGCTGTGAACGCCCATTGTGCGCGCAGCATCCACAACCTCCGCAACCTGCTCGCCCATCTTGGGCTCATTCCAGCAGCGATCAAACACCTGCACATCAACCAAAAATTAAACTAAGACAAAAACGAAGGACGAAACAAAGACTTAGCAAAACAAAAGGGAAAACTTACCGCAGAGATCCCATCGGACATAACCCAGAGCGATTTCTCGCAGTAGGCCCTCTGCGCATCCAACAGGAGCGTCCTCTCCAACTCCCAAGCCTCCCGCTCCTTCACAAGGACATCAATCTGACCCTCCAGCTCGGACACCCGACTGGTCATCTTCACCACATCGGCGTCCTTCACCTTCAGGTCGCCAATCGTGGTGGCATACTTAGAGGAGATCTCCTCTAACTCCTTCGTCTTTGCTGCCGCCGCCTTCTTCTCCTCAGCCAGAGCAACTTCAGCCTTCTGAACGAGCTGACGGCGACGTTCCAACTCAGTATTCACCACCGCCGTCGACTTCGCCCAAGTCTTCTGCTTTTCGGCGGCGTCAACATCCTTTTGACGCAGATCGGACTCCAACTTCCGAACCTGCTCCAAAAGGCGTATACGAGCGGACTCGTATACCTCCTTCTCCCTCACCAGACGCTCGGCTTCACCCGAAACCGACACCCACTCATCTAGAAACTCACCCTCTCCTCTGTGCAGGGCATAAAGGTTGCCCAGAGTCTGCGTCAAGTTCATGCACATCTCCGAGAAGAGGGTACCCCGGTCTTGGGCCCGGTGATGCGTGCGCTCAGCCGGCGGCAACGCATAGCTAACGAATTCCTCAGCCACAAAGGGGTTGAGGAGTCGGCAGCTTTCGGTTATACGCCACCTAGGCGTATAAACCGGAGCGTCCAGCCGGAAGGCAGGACCACTCGAAGACGCCAACGCGCCTTCAGGTTTCTTCAAATTAGGGTCTTCAACCCCACCACCCGGAGAAGACGCTTCCAGCACGTCCTTCTCACTTAAATCCACAAAGGAGGGCCAGGTCCGCGAGCCCTCACCACCCTGAGCACCCATTCCTTGGGCCTGCTCCCTCTTGATCCGCACCATATCCTCGTGCTGCTTTAACAGCACCAGGCGGCGCTCCTCCTCCTCCTTGGCGGCCAGCTCAGCCAAGCGAGCATCCTCAGCCAGCTTACGCTCGAGCTCCGCTTGGCGGACACACGCCTCTTCCTCTCGCTTCAACGCCTCCTCAGCGGCACGCCTCTCCTCCTCCTTACGAACCACCTCGACCTGACGCGCCACCTCAGCCTGGGCGCGCTCCTCTTCCAGCTTCTTCTTCTGCTCCTCCTGATACTGCTTTACAGAAGGGGGAATCGAGCCTACAAAGAAACAAAAGCGGATAAACAACTTGACAAAAAATTCAAAAATAAAGAAGAAGAAGCGTCAGAAGGTACTTACTGCTCAGCTTCTTCAGAGCCTTCTTATAAAAAGGCTCACGCACTGGCGGCGGCTCTAGCTCCAAATCTTGCGGTTAATCACCACCCAGCGCCGCCCGCTTAGGAGACGAACCACCAGCCACGTCTTCTTCAACCGTTTCCGGCTGTTTACGCTTGTGACCTACAAACAAGGTAAAAAACCTTTAAGTAAACACAACAAAGAAGAAAATCACAAACAAAGTTAGAGTACTTACTCTCAGTAGCCACCCGCTCAGCAACACTGGGTTCACCAGTCTTCTCACTACCTTGCGCCCCGGCCGCTGACGCACTTGCTCCACCGCCACCTGCAGAGCGACGCGCACGGTGAATTAGACCAGACGACGAACAACTCGACTCATCGTCCGACAAAAATACATAATCAACCCTAGCCGCCGTTTTCACGGACAACGGCTCAGGATTGATTAGAAAACCCACTTCAAGGTTAGAAGGCACACCTTCCATTGGGCCGGGGAACAGGAAGTTCTCCACCAGAAGCTCCAACTCTGACACGCCCCCATCAGGTACCGCCACATACATGGTTGTTGGGTCTGCTGACCTGGAGAAGAACAGATGATTAGAAAGCCAAAATATGCTAACAGTTGATCCTTTCAATAAACAGTCTTTAAAACTTACTTCTCCCAAAAGACTGCTGACTCTAACAACTGTTCTATCCAAACAACTGCTATGACAACTGCTGATACAAAGGACTGCTGAATAAACAACTGATGAAGAACAACTGCTGACCAAAGGTCTGATGAAGAACAACTGCTGATTCAAGTACTGAAGACTAAAGCACTGCTGAAGCCAACAGCACTTAGGCTTCAGCAGAGGATACAAGACCATCAGAGTTTTCCTACAACAGCTGTTTACTATCAGTGCTTTCAATGTAACAGTAGTTTGTAATAGGCAGATGTTTTATGTTTGTTATTCTGTTAGAGGTCACTGTCTTAGGTGACGTCAGCTTAGGTCATCAGTGGTTTGAGTCTGTCTATAAATAGAACAGTGCTTGTACTGTTCTATTGTATCACACACACAAACATTCTCTCGGACAAACACTGTGTGATCAGGCTGAGGGGGAGTATTTGTACGATTGTAATCTTTTAGATAAATGAAAGCATTCGATCTGAAAACATTTACTCTCTTGTTTTGATTAACAGTTTATTATTCCGCTGCACTTTCATTCTATATTCGTTTCACTTTTATCATATTTTGTTAAACATAATCAAAACAATCAAACTCAGATCCTAACAATTGGTATCAGAGCTTGGTCAATTAAATTCGATCTAACAAATCAATTTAATAATCAGCTCACAATTATTGATATCGTTTGTCTGTTGGATTGAAAACAGAGTAATAGTTTAATTTCGTTTCAACCGTTTTTAAACAGACTTTGTTTTTTGAAAAATCAGAGAATGGCTTCAATCAATCACGATCCACATAACACTGGCACGAACAACAAGCCACCGATGCTTGTCAGATCTGAATACAATATCTGGCAACGTCGGATGAGCCATGTTCTAGCTCAACAGAACACTGGGTGTTGGAAGTCGGTTATTTTCGGACCACATGTTCCGACTGTGCCGAGTACTGAAGATCCCAAGGTGTTTGAGCCAAAGAAACTTGAAAACTACCCCGACCAAGATTTTCAGAAAATTGAGTTAGATGTTAAGGCCTTCAGTATTGTGGCCATGGCTCTACCCAATGATATATATGTTGGGTTGTTACACTGTAACAGTGCAAAGGAGTTGTGGGATGCACTGAAAGAACAGTTTGGTGGGACTGAGGAGGTTATTGAAAACAATCGTGAAATACTTAACCAACAATATGAAACATTCAGTCATGTCAAAGGAGAGTCATTAACTCAACAGTTTGAGAGGTTTAATTGTTTAATTAGTGAACTAAAATTGGTTGGTCTTACTTACCCTCATTCAACCTTGAACCATAGGTTTTTAAGATCACTACCAGACAAATGGGACACTATTGCTATTGTGATGAGAAACTCAATTGGATTTAAAGACCTATCACTGACCCAGCTTCATGGTAAGCTCTTGACCTATGAGAGAGAGCTTAACCAGAAAAAGAAGCTCCAGGACTCTGGAAAAGTGTCTGATGACTATGTATTTGGGAATACAGCACTTTTGGGTCATGATGAGGTGCCTGGAAACACTAAGGATCAGAGTTATGATCATTTCATTGACATAATTTCAGGTTTTAACTCTGATTCTTATTCACCAAACTATGCTTTCACAGCAAGTGGTGGTGATATCCAGGCATCTGACAATATATCCTTTGAGTATGATGACCTGAAATACTTTGACCCTGATGATTTGGAAGAAATGGACATTATGCACCAATTGGCCCTTCTCAGTGTAAGAACTAACAATTTTTACAAGAAAACTGGGAGAAGGTTTCCAGGGTTAACTAGCAGATCTAAGGTTGGGTTGGATAAATCAAAGATAAAGTGTTACAAATGTCATAGACTTGGACATTTTGCTAGGGAATGTAGGGGTCAACATGGTACACCTATGATTACCTATCCAAATCAAAGACCACAGACCAATACTTATCAGAATTCCTATAATGCCCCTAGACCAAATGTGCAAAACACTGCTCATTTTGCACAGTCCTCAAACACTGTTCCTGTCCAATATGTCCAAACCACTGTTCCTCAGATCTGCTATGTGCAAACACCTGATGCTCAAGCACATGTGCAAACGACTGTTGCTTCATCCTCTGCTCCTGCAGAGACCAGTCAACAGAGCTTCTTTACACAAGGCTTTGTTGATTGGAGCAGTCTACCTGATGAGTTAACAGATGAAAATTTTGCATTAGTTGCCAAAGCTGAAAATGAACCAGAAAACTTTTGTTTCATGGCTATGGTTGATGAGGTTGAATCTGAGGAGGTGGTGACTGAATCTGATGTTGTGACTGATGATGTTGTTAATGAAGTTGTTACAGGTGAAAAACCTGAAGAAGAGGTTGTGAATCTCTCAGATCCCTGGGGTGCATCTGATGACTGTGAGTGCAAGTGTGATTGTGCATTGATGGCTGCTACTAAGGTATCTCCTCAAATTCTTAAAGAGTTGTGTTCTGATAAATGTGTAATTGCATTTGCTAACATCAAAGAGGTGAATGAAAACCTTAGAAAGAAAATTTTGGATGATGAAGTTAAATTTGAAAAACTTTCAAAAGATTTAAAAACAAGTTTAACTGTAAAAGAGTCTGAAATAAGCAGCTTAAAACATGAAGCAACCATAACCAAAGACCAACTCCAAACTATGATAGCAAAAATATCAAAGTTGTAAAAGTGAGCTTGAGTCCACCCAAGTTGAATGTGAGAAATGGGTGGAATCATGAAGAGGTTTTGAGATGCTACTCAACAAACAAACCAAAAGTCATGTGAAGTTTGGTTTTGGTTTTGAAACCACTGCTCCAGCTTTTGAAAACACTGACAAAAAGAGTCAAAAGTCTGTTGAGATAGTTCCAACAAACCTACAGGGTCAAGAGATTAAAATCACTGAACCAAATGGTAAGAAAATTGTTCTTGAAAAACCAGAAGGTTCCTCATCTTATACTGAACTTGAAA
This sequence comes from Ambrosia x helenae, assembly GCA_030844895.1. Taxonomy (NCBI): domain Eukaryota; kingdom Viridiplantae; phylum Streptophyta; class Magnoliopsida; order Asterales; family Asteraceae; genus Ambrosia; species Ambrosia x helenae. Next base: position 90,297,977 of record CM061226.1, on the reverse strand, counting down.
AGTATGAATTTAAACCTACCTGGTCTGATGAATGTGATACTCTTGAGAATTTTAAACCTGTTGATTTCAAAACACCTGAGGGAAAGACAGCTCCTCAAGCAAAAGTCATTCCCCTGGCAAAAGTCATTCCCCTGAAAAATCTTCCAGCAGATGCTCAAACATCTGCTGAAAAGAAGGCTGAAAAGGGGAAGAAGAAAGAAAAGACTGTCAACTTGTTCTGTGATTTCTGTGAAAAGAAGAATCATGTCACTAAAAACTGTTTTCTTCTAAAAGCATATGACATTAACAAAGGAACAAGTGAATGTGATTCCAAAGCCACATGCTCAATATGTGGGAAAAAGAATCACAAGACCAAAGAGTGCTTGTATCTCAAAAATTTTGATGTAAAAATACAAGAATACTGTTGAAACAACAAGAATAAGGCATGGAGATGGTATGGACGTCTCTTCGGGTTGGACCTAGCACCTTCCGAGCATGTACCTGCACCACGAACAACTCGTTAGAAGGGGTCCAGAGACCGGGGTCTCTGGACCACCCTCCAACGCTCAACATTAGTGATTTATCCCAAGAAATGTACATAAAAGTAAAGATAAAGGAGTAAATGAGGGATACGAAGTATGAGAGGAGGTGGTGGTTGAAACCCGGCGGTTAGCTAGCAGCCGAGGCGATTTTGGCTGCTTAACTCGATGGCTGAAAGTTGGTTATTAGAACCATGGATGTGTAGACTGCAAATATGGCAGCTCCAGGGCTTCGACAGGGGAGCTCGTGAGTTCAACAGGGGAGCCTAACAGCTTTATTGTGTGTAATTATGGAGAGTTCATGAGCTGCTGGTGTGATACTTTAGCAGCTCGTAGGCTCCTCTATGGGAGCTAGGCAGATTAGTTAGTGAGAGAATGTTTCTAGAGAGAGAGAGAGAGAAAGTGAGTGAGATGTCTTGAGTGGAGACCAAGACAAATGGGATGGCCTTGAGTGAAGGTGTAACCCCTCTATTTATAGAGGGTGAAACCCCAAACCCTAATGGGCTTTGTAATAATGGGCTGGGCTAGCCCATAAGTGTTGGACCCACCTTTATTATTGACCTCCTGTAAGGCAGGTCCTGTGCTAGGGAGCTGAGGAGCCGATGCAGGTAGCTTCTCTACACTAGCTTCTGGCTTTTCGGCTTCCTGACCCAAGCCTGATAGCTTCTTAAATACGTTTAGACGTGGGGGTTTGGGTACCCACGTCATCAGCCCCCCAGTCATAAGTAGTCATGATGTAGTCATGGGTGCTTGTGACTTAGTAATCTTATCTCCTTTTTTCTTACCTCTAGAAATTCATAAACTTTGGTGTAAGGTGTTTGCGCCTTATTTGTTTATGAATTTCTTATTTCAAACTCCATAATTTCTGCCTTTTCTTGTAGCTTCTACGTTTCCGGTGTTTCTTGAGAAGCTTAGAAGATGCAAAGCTTATTGGACGTCTTGGAAGTCCTTAGAGCTTCTAGTATCAAAGCTTATTTTGTAGCTTATGAGCTTTGAAACATTGTTTTTTGAAGCTTCCAAGCTTCCGGTTTTCGCTTAGCTTTCTTTTGCTTGAATTTGACTTGTCGTGATTGGACGACCGAGCAAGGGAGCTCCAAGAGACTAGGGACAACTTGTTGGGTGGTTACAATCTCACCCTTAGATGAGACGACAAGCATTTCTTGCTCATTTATAGAAGAAGTTTCTATCTCATGGGGATCGTGCATGTTACATTGACATGTTGCAAAATTTCTTGGTGATAAGCTTGTAGGTGTGAAGAACTAGGAGATGTTCATCAAGGTGGTTGGGAGACTCTACCTTCCTTATTGGAGAGGGTCCAAAAGTCCATGAATGAATGGAATTATCTTGTTGATGGACTTATCATAGACAAGCAGTGGTTGTGAACATATGTGGTGGCATGCTAGTACACGCCTTTTTACCTTGTAGAGTTCTTAGCCTTGAGGTTCATGGTAAGCTATATCACCGTAAACATCTTAGTCACGTGTCCCAAATGGGTAAGAGCTCATAGATATTTGTTTGTCAAATGGCGTAGCTTACTTTCCCAAAGTCTTTAGGTTTTTGAAGCATTTGATAAACTTTTTCTATGATAGGATTGATGAATTCAAGCAAGTAGAAGCCAATGATGTAAAAGAATGGGCTTATCTTGTGTGTATGGCACACCATGTTGGTGATCTTGCAAGACAAGTAGTGGCTTTGATCTTCGTATTTATCGTGTCACTATTAGCACCGTATATTCTAGATTATTCCAGATTAATTATGTTTATGAGATAGATTATATTTGAATTAGGAAACATTATCTGTTCCTATTTTAGTGTTTGTATAGGTTCATGATTCCTCCCTATATAAAGGGGATCGATTGTATTCATTAGAATTCATTCAAGAATAATCAATATCATGAACACTTTCATGGTATCAGAGCCTCGGTTCTGAAAACCTTATTTTCTTTTTTCTTCGTCCGTTTCTAATCAGCAGCCGGCGCCATGACTAAGGCTGCCGAACCTGAATCCTCGGCTTCCAACCCCAAATCAAACCCTTTACATCCAGCCTATTCTGTTACGAATATTAATTCGAAGATTCGTACGCTCGATGGAAAGAAAGTTACCTATTCTGCGTGGGTTAAACTGTTTAAACTTCATGTGGTGGCCTACAAGGTCTCGCACCACATAGACGGTACCGCCGCCCCCTCCCCAACTGACCCCACTTACGAAGCCTGGCTGGAGCTCGATGCTTTGGTCCTTCAATGGATCCTTAGCACAGTTTCTGATGACCTCCTCCCCCGGGCTATGGACTCTGACGGCACCGCTCGCGGGGCTTGGGTCAAACTCGAAAAGGTTTATTTAAGCAACAAGAAAGCACGAGCGGCGGCTTTAGAAACCACTTTTGTCAATCTTACCCTTGCAGCTTGTTCGTCCTTGGACGATTACTGTCAAAGGTTAAAAGAACTGGCCAATCAACTTGAAGACGTCGATCAGCCAATCACCGAATCACGTCTTGTTCTCCAATTGGTTCGGGGTTTGCCTCAGGAATTCGACACTACAGCTTCTTTAATTAATTCCACAAACGCAGATTGGGATATGGCTCGGTCGCTGCTCACCGATGAACTCATCCGCTTGGAGGCTCGCAAACCCAGCTCTTCTTCAGTTTTGGTTGCAGCCGATTCCTCTTCACAACATCAGCAGCCAACTCAGCAGCAACGACACTCTCAACAGCAGCAGCAAACCGCCTGGCCTGCACCTCAACAGCAGCAGTACTATTCAGCCAGAAGCAAGGGACGCGGCAGGGGTGGCCGTGGTGGCCGTGGAGGCAAGGGTTCAAGCAGAAACCAATCCTACTCCCCATGGCCGACACAACCACCACAGTATCCTACTTGGGCGTGGTGGAATGTCCTGCCATGTCCTTACCCATCGCAGCCTGCTTGGCCTAACCCCAGCCCCTTCGCACCCTCAGCTTCTGCCCCACGGTCCAATGCCACGGCTTCGGCCCCACCGGCGTATTATATGGCTGCTCCGAACTCGTCTGCCTACGGGCAGCAAGCCCCACCTACTGGGTTCGATGCTCTTAACCCAGCCGACTTGCAGGCAGCCTTCAATGCTCTTAATATTCGGCCGCCACAAGCAGATCCAGGGCTGATGGACACCGGTGCCGGTTCACACGTCACCGAAAACTCAGGTATGGTTTCCATTCCCAATCCTTTTCCTGTAAATCAGAAAATTATTGTTGGCAACGGGCAATGCCTCCCGATACACGGGTCAGGCACTGGCTTTTACAAAATCTTTGACCGCACCTATATCCTTCCAAATATACTTTTTAGCCCATCCGTTATAAAAACCTTAATTTCAGTTCGACGCTTTACACGTGATAATAGTGTCTCTATTGAATTTGACCCGTTTGGTTTCACTGTGAAGGATCTCAAAACTGGACGCCACCTTTCCCGCCACAATAGTACCGGAGATGTCTACCCAATCACCCCACCACAACTTCCGCCGCAAGCTTGTTTCATCATCACCTCTACTCTCCCATGGCATGATCGACTTGGGCATCCTGGAGCACAAGTCTTAGACGTTCTTAGTAGAAAGTTTAATTTTTTATGTAATAAAGACATATCTAATGTTTTTTTGTAATTCATGCCATTTATCTAATAATAAACGTTTACCTTTTTATACGTCCGGTTCCTTCACTTTTTCACCATTCGATATTATTCACTGTGACCTATGGACCTCACCTGTAGTTAGTAAAACAGGCTACAAATATTACATGGTCCTCATTGACAACTTCTCACACTTCGTGTGGGTATACCCATTAAAATACAAATCTGAAACTTTTCCCACTTTTGCCAAATTTCACCGCCTCATCCTCACCCAATTCAACCGCTCAATTAAAACATTCCAATGTGACTTGGGCGGGGAATTTGACAATAACCTGTTTAAACAATTTTCTCATCAACAGGGACTCTTATTTCGTTTCTCTTGTCCTCAAACGTCCTCCCAAAATGGGAAAGCCGAACGCATGATTCGTCGTCTAAACGACATCATACGTTCCCTTCTCATACACGCCCACTTACCACCCATGTTTTGGGTCGAGGCCCTTCACACTGCCACTTACCTTCACAACATACTTCCAACTAAACGCCTTAACTACTTTACACCCACCTTTGCCCTCTACCTTCGACACCCTACCTATGACCACCTCCGGGTGTTTGGGTGCGCCTGTTATCCGAACACCTCGGCTACCCAACCACATAAATTACACCCCCGCGCAATCCGTTGCGTCTTTTTGGGTTACCCCGCTGACTTTCGTGGTTACCGGTGCCTCGACCCCACCACTGGCAAAGTCCAAATATCCCGCCATGTCACGTTTGATGAGCAAACATTTCCCTACTCTCAACCCCTACCCACGGCCTCCTACTCCTTTTTGGAGGACTCCCCACCACCCGGATTTACATTCGGCCATACACCCATTCCTAAGCCCAACATCACAGCCCCATTCACATTTACCTATTCTAGGCGCCCACGGCCCAATGCCAATCAGCCTACCACCCAACCCTCTCCCGGTCCACCTTTACCACCCAACAGCGGCCCGACCTTGCCACAGCAGCCCACCGACCATGTCCCACCGCCCACTCCTACCCCTCGGCCTACTACTTCCACTAACACCCATCCTATGTCTACCCGCTCCAAAACCGGCTCCATTAAACCACCCGTCTACCCGACCCTTCACACATCCCCTCTATCACCCGTTCCCACCTCCTATGCCAAAGCCTTTGCCGACCCTAATTGGGTCCATGCTATGCAAACAGAATTTAATGCTTTACAGGAGAACGATACGTGGGAATTGGTTCCACGACCTCACGACAGGCCAGTTATCAGATGTATGTGGCTTTTTCGCCACAAATTCAAAGCAGATGGTTCGTTGGAACGCTACAAGGCTCGACTAGTCGTAAATGGGAAGTCTCAAACAGTGGGGGTTGACTGTGACGACACGTTCAGTCGGTTGTGAAGCCGGCTACCATCAGGACGGTTCTCTCTTTGGCAGTTACTCGTTCATGGCCTGTTCATCAATTAGATGTAAAAAATGCTTTTCTTCATGGCCATTTAAACGAGACGGTGTTTATGCATCAACCGCCAGGATTCGTTGATACACGGCGGCCTAACTTTGTTTGCAGATTAAAGAAGTCCTTATACGGCCTAAAGCAAGCACCTCGGGCCTGGTACACTCGGTTTGCTACATACATTTTACAGCAGGGATTTCGCAATAGTGCTTGTGACAATTCATTGTTTATTTATTCAAAAGGGGCCGACACCGCCTATTTGCTTTTATATGTGGATGATATTGTTCTTACAGCGTCCAACACTACTCTGTTAGACAATATCATTCAAACTTTGTCACGGGAATTCGCTATGTCTGATTTGGGAGCCTTGCATTATTTTTTGGGTATAAAAGTTTCACGCCACTCTCAGGGAATGTTTCTGTCCCAATCTCAATATGCTAAGGACGTCCTTGCACGGGCATCCATGACTGCTTGCAAACCCTGCACCACTCCTGTTGATCTTTCGGCTAAGTTAAGTGCCACAGAAGGACCGCTTTTTGGGGATCCAACACTTTACAGAAGTCTGGCCGGTGCTTTACAATATCTGACATTTACTCGACCTGATATCTCTTACGCTGTGCAGCAAGTTTGTCTTTTTATGCATGAGCCTCGGGAGCCACATTTTGCGTTTATGAAACGCATCTTTCGGTACCTTCAGAGAACGTTAGATTATGGTCTTCGAATTGTTAAATGTGCTTCACATGACTTAGTTGCTTATTCTGACGTCGATTGGGGTGGGTGTCCGGATTCGAGACGCTCGACTAGTGGATATTGCACTTTCTTGGGGGACAATTTAATATCCTGGTCATCTAAAAGGCAGCCTACTATTTCTAGATCTAGTGCTGAAGCCGAATATCGTGGGGTCGCTAATGCGGTTGCCGAAGCCACGTGGTTACGCAATCTATTATTTGAACTTCACGTGCCGTTGCAGAAAGCTACCGTGGTCTACTGTGATAATGTGTCTGTTGTCTACTTGTCGGATAATCCCGTCCAACACCAACGAACTAAGCACATCGAGATTGATATACATTTTGTTCGTGAGAAGGTCCGGGTTGGTCATATTCGGGTTCTCCATGTTCCTGCTGCACATCAGTATGCTGACATCTTCACCAAGGGACTTCCGAGGGAATTGTTTCAGTCCTTTCGTTCCAGTTTAAGCGTTTGCACACCTCCCGCTCAAACTGCGGGGGAATATTAGCACCGTATATTCTAGATTATTCCAGATTAATTATGTTTATGAGATAGATTATATTTGAATTAGGAAACATTATCTGTTCCTATTTTAGTGTTTGTATAGGTTCATGATTCCTCCCTATATAAAGGGGATCGATTGTATTCATTAGAATTCATTCAAGAATAATCAATATCATGAACACTTTCAGTCACTACGTGTCTCTTTTTCTTATACATGTATACTAGGCTTATAATCACCTTGCCAAGGTTTGCGGTAAGTTATACCAACGCGAGCGTCTTATGTGCTCTCCTAGATATTCTTTGGTGCCTGATGGTAGCTAATAGCTTCATTCCATGAGCTCATCGCTTCCATCCATTAGATGTAGCAGCTTACCAGCTTGAGATTTTGAGCTTCTCTAAGTGTTGTGGTAAGCTTATTTTATAGTAGATGTGATGTAGCAAGGCAGATATGAGCAAACATGGCAAAAGAAGGAGCCTTTTGCGTACCTATGTTGTAGATTGATAAACTTTTTCCGTAACAAAGTGGGCTTATTTGATGCGGAAGTGAGTTTCTCATACTTGGAGGTTATCCTATTACGGGATTTTTGGTATATGACGTTGAACTTCTTTGGTATGAACGTGAACGCATATGTTGGTGAGTTTCTCATGCTAACAAGTGAGCTTCTCTCGTATAAAGGCGAGTTTATTGGTGTACGCTATTGAGCTTCCTTTGCATGGATGTGAGCTTGTAGCGCAATTTAGTGAACTTCCTTTACACAAAGATGAGCTTCTTGCGAAAGCTATTTTCTTCCTATATCCATGTAAGAAGCTTCTCTTTATCAAAATGTGAGACTAAGCCTCTTTTTATATTTTTTTTTTCAACCGTATGGTACTTTTAAATGTGTAGACAATCTTGTTGTCTTAGAAGCTTATTCCCAGTTGTAGTTGCGTATCATAAGAAGGTTGAACCTTGTTTGAGCAAGGTATTGCTCGTTGAACTTGCCCATGCCTTAATGACATCTTCGTTGGCAAGGATGCTTCCCTACTATTATGGTTGAGAGCACTCCTAAGCCGATATAGCAGGCTAATTTTAATGATGAATTTGTTGCTCTTCTAGTGAGCTAATGCATTATGATTTCTGAAGACCTTGTCATGTAAGCTTATGTAAGCTATGCATGAGTCTTGTTATGCAAATGCCTTTATAATCTTGTTATGGTTTGATGCTTTGCTTTCCGACTATATGACCAAGGAACTTCCCTTCCCTTCCCTTCCCCAATGGGAATGCTCCCCCTCTAGGGGTGATGCTTTATTTAAGTTTAATGTTTGGTTGTCTTAGATCTGTTACTTGTCGTTTATAGTGTTTGCAATGTCTTTAACCTTTTGCCATGAGGTGGATGCTGCAGTCACCCATCCCAGGCTACTAAGCTAGAGAACCGATGCAATGCTTATCCTATCAGCTTGTTTCTAACCTTTCTCAACGGTTATCTATATGAAATGTTCGTTTTGATCCCAGGCTGCTAAGCTAGAGAACCGATGTAATGCTTATCCTATCGGCTTGCTTGTAACCTGTTATGAACATGTATGAGCTGTCTTGGTGTGAGGAGCTCACCCTCTTTCATGGGTTTAGGTATTCCATCTAGAGGACTTGTCCCATGGAGTTGTGGATTGTATTAGGAACTCACCCTGTATACAGGAAGGTCATTATCCTTGTTACCTGTTGAGCAGTTGTGGCCTAGGAGCTCATCCCCATTTCATGGGTAGGTATAGCGCCGGATCCCATGGAGCCTGGTTAGGAGGGGCTCACCCTTTGATAAGATAAGTGACAAGTGGTTGTGGTTGCACGAAAGAGTTTCCTTCGTTCCGTTAGCTTGCAGCTTAGAAACTACATTGTCTAGACAACGCTTTTCGAGTATGAATTAGATTCATTGATAGAATATCAAGATGTTATGGTAACTGAGGTTGCCTTATAGTAGGCTATATCATGGATTTCGTATGCATGTTTTGGTATTTGACCAACTTTCATGGATCAATGTCTTGTGGAGTACGCCTTTGAAGAGCATATCCTTGTTAGTTTTTCCATGAGTTGGGGTAATGCAATAATACATGCATATTAATACTATGCACTTAAAATAATGTGGATTTTTTATATGATAAGCTTCCCTCTGAAGTTCCTCTCTTTGTGTTCACCATATGTCAAAGAGACGAAATGTCATGAGGGAATGTTAGGGAGATTCTTTTGTAGTTCCATAAGTCTTTTTATGTAAGAATAATAGCCTCTTGAGTAAGAAGGTTATCTTCTTGTGTAAGAAGGGCAGCTTCTTTACGTAAGAATGGCAACTTCTTGTGTAAGAAGGGCAGCTTCTTAGGTAAGAATGGCAGCTTCTTATGTAAAAATGTTAACTTCCTATGTAAGAATGGAAGCTACTTAGTTAAGAATGGACAACTCCTTGTATGAGAAGGTTAGCTTCCTTATGGAAGCTTTTCATGTAAGGAGATTAGCTTGTCATGTAAGAAGGTAGTCTTCTTTGTTGACGATAGCAAGCTTCGTATGTGCTAAGACAATTGCCTTTTAGGATATGATGGTTAGTTTTCTTAGTTTTAGATGATGCTTGAAGAGCTTCATGCAAGGTCAGGGAACTTTACACTTGAACCCGTGATCAACTTTTGAAGGAGACAAAGATATCTCGTAACATTTTGGACGATGTTTATGTGTAAGTTTGGTGACATTCGAGATACTCTTACGCCTTTAACCACATTGTTTAGAATAGAGTATATGGTGATCTTTGATTGACCTTTCGTATGAGTTGATTCAATAGAGAAGGTAGTAAAAATAAGCTTTTCCATAATTTAGTAAAATTCTCTTAATCATCGGACACTTTAAAGCGCATGAGGTAGAGGCCGAGCTTGTTTAATGGCATGGCGCATCAGCGTGGTGTTTGGTTGATGGAGAGTTAGTAAGTAAAAGTTCAAGGATAGATGTTCACCTACCTCATGGGTGGTGATGTCTCATGGCTTCGAGTGTTGAGGTTTTGGGACTCCTTGAACAATTCTTTAGCAAGGTGCTACCATATGGCAAAAATATCTCCTAACCAACGCTTTTTGATGCTATGGCGGGCTACCTCTTTCATGTTGCTTTCTTGCTATAGTGAACAATTTCTGGAAGGCTACTGTCATGCTTCCTATTGGCAACTTCTATACTCTTATGAGCAGCTTCTATGCTCCTGACAGCTGGTTGCTGCCGTAGGGCAGGTGCGAATAAAGATTCACCCAACTCTATTATTTTGTGGAGTTCTAACGTTGTGGTAATTTGTCACGTTCATGATTACTAGAAGTTGTTTGCCACGATCCTTGGTGTCACCAAGTTGCATCGTTGCATTGGCAATTTGCTTGTGTGCTTCTTAGGTAGGCACGAGTAGCAATGCTCCCTTGTTTGATCATTTGTTGTGTTGCCCTATCCATTGTTTGAAGCTTCTTTGCTTGTTTTAGTAAGCCATTTGGTGTTCCACAAATAGCTTTAATATTTCTTGTGGCTTACTATGTTTCTGAGCCTCGTAGGCTTTGTGAGTATTAACCATCTATCGGATGTTGCACACTTGATAGGATTAGTTTAGGCATATAGGCCCGTTTCTTATAGAACCTTCTTTTTATAAGGTTCCCTTAACGAGGTGTTTAAACTTTTCCATATATCGGCTAAGTGTTATTCTCTTGCAGTGTCGGCAAGATGTATGGAGGTTTTAGCAGGTTGCTTCGATGATTGAGCAAGCTGCTTTAATTAACCTTGATCTTGCCGATTTTGTTTATGCTTGGTTCTTTGTAGATAATCATGTGCAAGGTAAGTATTGTTATATCTTTTATATAAGCGGAGTCACCTGGACAGGAGCAATCGAAAGGACGATGTGTTGTTCTTTAGCTTGCTTGATAAGTTCTTTGTTGCTTAGCTGCAATAAGCAACGTTCCTCCAATAGAGAAGCATATGCCTTATTCAGACCACGATTCTGTTCGAGGCTTCTTTACTCCTACCGATGACGTCACACGTGTAGCAATGTTCTTGTGACCATTTTAGCTTTTAGGGCAGAAGCCTTGACATGAGTAGGTAACCGGCTTCTCTACTTTTTAGTTCCTCACCTTCTTGGTTTCTAAACCTCTTGATTTGTTCAAAATTAGGTACCCGTACCATCAACCCCCCAGTCATGAGTAGTCATGACGTAGTCATGGGTGCTTGTGACTTAGTACCTTTTTCTATTATTTCTAACTTCCCACATTTGAGCTTTCTTAGCTTCTAGATATGTCAAGTTTTTGGGATCCAAAGATCCTTTTATCATGTATGAAGCTTCTCACTAGGTGCTTGAAGAAGTTTATGCTTATTTCAAGTAAGCTATTGATTTGGAACCAAGCCAAGGTTATAAATGTTTCCTTGAACACGTGACAACAAGTAATATTTGTCTATTGTTCAAAATTGGATGCTTTCGCGAACACGTTTAGGAGTTTAACTTCCTTATGTGTCATGTCATTTGTGAGTATTTTGTGCAAGCTAAAGTTTTTTATCCTATGAGAAAGATAGGACAAAGAGGTGAGCTTATTTAAATGAGGTGACTCGCTTGGATCTTTATGGCTTTGAGCCAATGGTTATCCTTGTGGGATGTAATTTTTATACGGTTGCCTCACTTGTGCCTCATGATACCATGGGCATGTTACTTGATAAGGCTAGTTGAGTAGGGATCTTGTGAAGGCATAGGAGGCTTAGTAGCTTCCGTGCTTCTTGGATTTGCAAGTTTCCACATTTTCTGATTAGTGTGTTATAGAGGTCACAAAAACTGTTTAATGATGCATTTGTGAGCTTCTCTAGTCACCATAGGTGAGGTCATGCAAAGCTCATTTTGTTCCCATTGGGTGGCTTCCCTTTCTATCTAGGAGAGCAGCTCATCTTTGCAAAGCATTGAATTGGTGTTAAGCGGAGCAAGTATACAAGGTTATGTTTTATGCTCTCCATAGTGAGTGGCCAAGCCTTCATAACATTTAGCAGCCTTTTTGATATGAGGAGGCATCTTTCTTCTTTTCCAAGTTGTTAGTCTTTTTAAGGAAGGTGTTGAGCCTGCCCTAAGCGATGTGCTCGTTCCCTTAAACAACTTTAGTGTACGGAAAAGATGTTAATTTTCTAAGAATGATTCGTCCTAGCGTTCGTCAATACTTATAAAACCTCGGATTGATTCATATGGTGAAGTATAGCTGAGCTGCCAAGCTGTTAGCTTCTTTACCTCAGCCGGAGGCTATGTAGCGTATGGCATATGAGCTAATTTTCATGGCTTTTGACATGTTTTTTTTTTGTGTCTTCCAATATGTCATATATAACTGTTTAAAGACAAGCGTGGCCTTAGGAAGCAAATATCTTAGAGGTACTCAAGGCACCCTATTTATATGTGTTCTCTTCCCAAGGGTTACTTGGGTGTATGTATTATGTTGTTTGCTTTAGGCTACCTACTTATAGCTTGTGTAGATCTGACTTTTGTCTTTTCGATGTAAAAGCTAAAGTATATTATATGACATAGGTGCGAGTTTGTAGTTGCGAGCTTCTAGCTTGCGGCCATGAGCTTGTAGCTTCTAGCCTTGGGCTTCGAGCTTCAAATTTCTAACTTCGAGCTTTAGGCTTCGATCTATGGGATCCAAGCTTTAGGTTTGTAGCATGCGGGCTGCAGCTTATAAGCTTGTAGCTCCCGGGCTGTAGCTCATAAGTTTACTTATAGAGTTGTCTGCAGCTGCCGTATGGCAGCTGGTATGAGTAGTGTACTTTTTCAAATAGCTATAAAGCTGAATAGTTGTCTATAGCTGTCATATAGCAGCTGACGCACTGACATGCATAGTTGTCTACAGCTGTCCCGTAGCAGCTGATGTACTCTCTGACGTGAATAGTTGTTTAGGCTGATAAAGCTGAATAGTGGTCTGTAGCTGCCCTACGGGAGCCAGCCTGCTTTACCGGACCTGACTAGCTGATAAAGTGTATGTTTATTGTTTTTATGTATTTATTATTATTTTATAAGTGAAGTTAATGGTTAGCTTACAAGTGCATGGGTTTTTTACACGCCATGGTTACACTCATAAGTCCGTTCACTTTTACTAAGAATTTTGGGTCAAATATAGGTTAGGCTAAAAGTTGAAACGAGATGTAATGTTAGTATTATTCAAGACTTTGTTTAACAACATTTAGAACAATTGATTATTTCTTGAGAAGCTCGTTTCAGCGATATGAGAAGTAAAATATTTTTACACTTTACCTCGCTTAAGCTAGTAGGAGTTTTTTGGAGCTTGTGCCTAATGTTAGTGTCGAGAGAGCGACCATGTGCTTGTATCGCATGTGCACATGAAGTGAAGTGAAGAGCTATAAATGAATGTTGAGTACACAAAGATGTAAAGTGAGCTTACATAGAGGAAGATTTCTAGCCCAGAGAGCTTCCCTAGGGGAGCATGACCCCATTTCGGTATGAACGTTTAGTATATTAAGATGTAACATGAGCTCACGCAGGGGAGGACTTCTAGCTCAGGGAGCTTCCATGGGGGAGCTTGCCTTCCATACCTGCTAAGCGTTGACCCTCTTTTTGTGCACGTTTAGCACATTAAGATGTAACAGAGGCTGCCATAAGGGAAGGCTTCCCGCTTATGGTGCTTCCTTATGGGAGCGATTGCTTCCTTCTGGGAGCAGGTGATTCCTTATGGGAGCGAGTGCTGACCCCCTTTCTGTATGTCAACAGGTGTTTTTGCCATTTTGGTGAAAGATACCACTTTTTATGCTTTTGAGGTCTGATTTGCTTTTGACTAAGCACCATTGTGGATTAGTGTGTAAGAAAGTCTGACTTTTAACTTTTCTTACTTTTTTACTGTTCACCACTGTAGCAGGGCTGCTATATGGCAGCCTGGAGCTTCCTGGCTGCCCTATTTATAATTTAAATAGGCTACCCAGCTCCGATTTATGTGATCTCCTTTTTTTTTTTTACTCGTGGATCAGTTGTGGGATTCTTGCATCCACGTCGTGAATTATAGTGTTGATAATATCACTTACAATGGAGCTGCGGTATGGCAGCCTGTAGCATGAGTTGTACAAGATGCAATACATGTTGTACTAGAGACTTTAATGTTGGATAAAGTTTTTTCCTGCCTCTATCCTCTTTTGTGCTTTATTGTCACACACTTTTATGTGTGCTAAAAGACAAAAATGAGATAGTCAAACCTTGGGACAAGTGTGTACACATCTTCCTATAGAATTATTCTTTAAAGAATATATTTTGATATGTTTCCTTCTTTTTTCATCAGATTCTTTGTGAGGATAATATTTCATAATGTAATATCCTCTTTGAATGACTTTTTTGATGACACCACATAAAGTGGGGTTGAGTATTGTGTACACAAAATCTTTCATTTCTTTAGCTTTTTTGACCATATTTGAACTGAGTGTAAACATGTGTTCAAAAGGTTGTAATTTTTCATCAAGAATATGAGTAGATTTTCAGGTTTGACGTTTTTATCAAAGAAGTTACATGTAGCAACCGAATTGCAAGTGTATGGAACCCGGTCACCGGCGTTTTGAACGTGGAGCAAAAAACGCAAACATGTGTAGGAGGTGTAGGAGTGATTTTTCCGGTAAGAACATCCTCTCTATCCTTAAAAATAAAGAACTTAGGAACATTTGGGGCTAAACCACAAAGAGTTTCATGTTCTAAGCGCGATAACCCCACGGTGGGCGCCACTTGTTGAAACAACAAGAATAAGGCATGGAGATGGTATGGACGTCTCTTCGGGTTGGACCTAGCACCTTCCGAGCATGTACCTGCACCACGAACAACTCGTTAGAAGGGGTCCAGAGACCGGGGTCTCTGGACCACCCTCCGACGCTCAACATTAGTGATTTATCCCAAGAAATGTACATAAAAGTAAAGATAAAGGAGTAAATGAGGGATACGAAGTATGAGAGGAGGTGGTGGTTGAAACCCGGCGGTTAGCTAGCAGCCGAGGCGATTTCGGGCTGCTTAACTCGATGGCTGAAAGTTGGTTATTAGAACCATGGATGTGTAGACTGCAAATATGGCAGCTCCAGGGCTCCGACAGGGGAGCTCGTGAGTTCAACAGGGGAGCCTAACAGCTTTATTGTGTGTAATTATGGAGAGTTCATGAGCTGCTGGTGTGATACTTTAGCAGCTCGTAGGCTCCTCTATGGGAGCTAGGCAGATTAGTTAGTGAGAGAATGTTTCTAGAGAGAGAGAGAGAAAGTGAGTGAGATGTCTTGAGTGGAGACCAAGACAAATGGGATGGCCTTGAGTGAAGGTGTAACCCCTCTATTTATAGAGGGTGAAACCCCAAACCCTAATGGGCTTTGTAATAATGGGCTGGGCTAGCCCATAAGTGTTGGACCCACCTTTATTATTGACCTCCTGTAAGGCAGGTCCTGTGCTAGGGAGCTGAGGAGCCGATGCAGGTAGCTTCTCTACACTAGCTTCTGGCTTTTCGGCTTCCTGACCCAAGCCTGATAGCTTCTTAAATACGTTTAGACGTGGGGGTTTGGGTACCCACGTCATCAAATACAAAGCTAAAACTCTTGCAAACCCTGTGGTTAGTACTTCAAAAGGAAAGCCCAAACAGACTTTCACCCCTGTCCAAACACCTGTTACTAAAAGGCTTGAAACATCTGTTTCTAGAGATGTCCAAGTAACAGATGCTCCACCCACAAGCAAATACCCAAGAGGTTATGGTCAACCACCATGTCACAGTCTGCCACATGTTTATGAGGAGCCAAAAAGACCCTCTAAACCAAGAGTGAACAGAAATCCATATGGGTATTATCATCTTTCAGGAAGTGATCAAACAACTGCTGCCCCAAGTGTTGACATCCAAGCACTGGCAAATGGTCAGCAGCAGTTGTTGAACTTAATTCAGAAATTAGTCCAAACCACTGATCACCTTCCAAAGCTTGAGTCTGAAAGGTCTGAGGACCCATCCAAAGCCAACTTGGCTTTGGACACTCACCAAAACTAATCCATTACTGATGTGCAGGGAGCTTCTGCTTGTTTAGATAGTCTTTGGTATGTAGATAGTGGAGGCTCCAGGCACATGACAGGATGTAGAGCCCTTCTTCTGGACTTCTTGGCTCATGGAGGGGGTGATATATCCTTTGGTAATGATTCAAAAGGTAAGGTGTTGGGTTCAGGGACTGTACAAGCTAGTAAACTCAAGTTTGAAAATGTCAATCTTATTGATAATCTCAAGTTTAATCTTCTGAGTGTTTCACAAATGAGTGACAAAGGTTATGGCTCATTTTTCACAAAGAAAACTTGTAAGATTATTGGGCCAGAAGTGGTGAAAAAGATTGATACCATTATTGCTGAGAGCAAAGCACAACTTGTTGCTCACAGAAGTGGCAATGTGTATGTTGTTGATATGTTAAAGGACAATCCTATGGCAAATGTCTGTTTGTTTTCTGCTGCCTCCACTAAGGAGACAGAATTGTGGCATAGGAGATTGGGTCACACCAACCTTAACACTATCAACACACTCTCCAAACAAAGCCTTGTCAGAGGTTTACCATCAAAAGAATTTAAATGTGATGAGCATTGTGTTTCTTGTTTAAAAGGGAAACAACATAAAAGCTCTTACAAATCCATTGATGAGTCCAAAACCAGTCAGTGTTTACAATTGTTGCACATGGACTTGTTTGGCCCTGTTAAAATCATGAGTCTAAGAAGAAAGAGATTTTGTCTTGTCATAGTTGATGATTTTTTCTAGGTTTACATGGACTTACTTTTTACATTCTAAGGATGAGACTGCAGGTATATTGAAGGACTTTGTCACCAAAGTTGAAAAACAATATGACTTGCCAGTAAAAGTCTTCAGGAGTGACAATGGAACATAGTTTAAGAATAAGGAGTTGGATGACTTCTGTGTGTCAAAAGGGATTGTGAGGCAGTACAGCATCCCAAGAACACCAGAACAAAATGGGGTGGTTGAAAGGAAAAATAGAACTCTTATAGAAGCTGCAAGAACCATGCTAGCAGATTCTGGTTTGCCACTGTCCTTTTGGGCAGAAGCTGTAAACACTGCTTACTATGTTCAAAACAGAGTTTTGATCAACCCCAGACATCAAAAAACTGCTTATGAAATTTTGTTCAAAATCAAACCATTAATTTCTTTCTTCAAAATCTTTGGCTGCCCATGTTTCATTTTAAACCTCAAAGATTCCATTTCAAAATTTGCAGCCAAAGTAGACTGTGGTTATTTTCTGGGATATTCTTCTACTGCTAAGGCCTATAAAGTGTTTAACACAAGGACCAAGACAATAGAAGAAACTCTGAATGTAAAGTTCAATGAACTTTCATCTCTTAAAATCCCTGCAAATCCTGCTGAACTATTTGACATAGATAAATTCAAATTTGAAGATATCACTGTTAAAACTAACAATGCAGGTATTCCACAGTCTCCACAACAAGATTACAGAACAGATGTTGTGATCCCCAGTCACTACAAAATCTATTCTGCCTCAGAGGAAGCAGCTGTTCAAAACAATTGTCAAAACTCTGCCACAGCTGTGTCAACCACTGTTGGCCAGTCTTATCCTCAAACCACTGCTTCACCCCTCACAACCACTAACCTATCATCTGTTGACAAAAGTCAGTCAAGTTTCACACCACTTGGACCCATTCCTCCATTACCATTCCAAACATCTGATGGCACTACAGGAGTACCAACAGATGTTACACCAACAGAGTCACCAAACCTCTGTCCATCACCTCAAAATGCCATTGTTCCATATCAGGGAGATCTTATTTACTTAAGAGCTCATCCACCAGACCAGATCATTGGCAACATCAGAGAGGGTGTGCTCACAAGAAGCCAATCCTCCAATATCTGTCTTTTTGCAGGTTTCCTTTCCCTCACACAACCTGTCAAGTACCAAGAGGCACTAAAAGACAACAGTTGGGTAGAAGCCATGCAAGAAGAACTCCTTCAATTTAAAAGACAACAAGTATGGGAGCTTGTACCACTTCCTAAGGATGTTTGTCCTATAGGAACAAAGTGGGTCTTCAAAAACAAAACTGATGAAAGGGGTATTGTTGTCAAGAATAAAGCCAGGCTTGTGGTTCAAGGCTTCAGACAAGAAGAAGGAATAGATTATGATGAGACTTTTGCTCCTGTAGCAAGACTAGAAGCCATCAGACTCTTTTTAGCCTTTGCTGTCAACCACAACATAAAGGTGTATCAGATGGACATCAAATGTGCTTTCCTTTATGGCAAAATTCAGGAGGAGGTCTATGTATGTCAGCCACCTGGTTTTGAAGACACATTCCATCCTGACTATGTCTACAAGCTCAACAAAGCTTTGTATGGACTCAAACAAGCACCAAGGGCCTGGTATGAAACTCTTTCCACATTTCTCTTATCCATTGGCTTCACAAGAGGTAAAATAGACAAAACTTTATTTCTTAAATGGAAAGGGAAACACTTAATGATTGTTCAAATATATGTGGATGACATCATTTTTGGATCCACATGTAACCAAATGTGTGAAGAGTTCAGAAAACTCATGACAGCAGAGTTTGAGATGAGTGCCATGGGTGAGCTTCAGTGTTTCCTTGGTCTTCAAGTGAAACAACTGCAAAATGGCACATTCATTCACCAAAACAAATATGTAAAGAATTTATTAACTAGATTTGAGATGAATGATTTTAAGCCATGTAGCACACCCATGAGTACAGTCAAGCTGCTCACTATTGATGACAAGGATGAACTGGTTAATCAAACACATTATAGATGCATGATTGGGTCTTTACTGTACCTAACTGCATCTAAGCCAGACATTATGTTTGCTACCTGTGTCTGTGCAAGATCCCAGGCTTCACCCAGAAAGTCAAACCTTATTGCTGTGAAAAGGATATTCAGATACCTCAAAGGTGCTCCCACACCTGGTATCTGGTATCTTGCTAATGGAAACATTGAGCTTTCAGGTTATTCAGATAGTGACTTTGTTGGATGTCACACCACAAGAAAATCCACATCAGGAGGGTGCCAATTTCTAGGGAATGCCTTAGTCTCCTGGCAAAGCAAAAAGCAGGCAGTTGTTTCAACCTCAACAGCTGAAGCTGAATACATTGCTGCTGCAAGCTGTACAGCCCAACTCATGTGGCTTCAAAATCAACTACTGGATTTTGGGATAACTGCACTTCAGACTCCACTCATGTTGGACAGTCAAGCTGCTGAAAATATCATCAAGAATCCAGTCTCCCATTCCACTACCAAACACATTGACATAAGACATCATTTTGTCAGAGACAGCTATGAAAAAGGTTTGATTTCTCTGCACCATGTTCCAACAGAAGATCAGTTGGCAGATGTGTTAACAAAAGCTTTAGACACATCTACCTTTACAAATCTGATTTCCAGAATTGGTATGTTAAACATGGATTAAACAAATAAATTTTTTTAATAAATCATAATAAAATGTTTCAGAAAATCAAAATTTATTCAAATAGCTGTTTGGTTGAAAAATCTGTTTATAACATCTGATCAGATAAAACAACCACTGTTTCATTCATATCCACTGTTGGTTGAAAAATCTGTTTCAAAACATCTGATCAGATAAAACAACTGTTAGTTGAAAAATCTGTTTCAGAATATCTGTTCAGATAAAACAACTGTTTCCCTATATATTTATACTATATCTATACAAAAAAAAACAGTTGGTTCCATCAGCTGTTTGTATCAGTTGTTTGCCAAAAACAGTTATTCTCCACCAGATGTTTCACCCATCAGATGATTGCCACGTCTGCTCATATAAGCAGAGGTTTGGCCACATCAGTGGTTTCCTTGAGCCTATAAAAACCCTGTTTTACCACAACAGATGTTACACTGTCTCATTGTATTCAAAATACTGAAACCGCCTTCTTCATTCTCTAACCCTCAATCAAATTTCATTCATCCTCACCTTCGAAATCCATTACAATGGATCTTCAAGCAAAAGCCACCCACAATTGTCTCCCATATCTGGTTAAAACAGATGACAACGTCTCCTTCCATTCCACCATCGACATTCTTCTAAACTCCAAATACCTACCCATCTTAACCGCTGACGCCCCCATTTATCTCGATACTCTCCAAGAGTTCTGGTTGAATGCTGAGTTCTTACTCCAAGACAAAAAGCCTACTTCCATTATTTCCAAAATTGGATAAACTAGTATCGTAATTACCCCTGAAACCATATCCACAACCTTCTCACTGAATGACCTGGCAGGTAAGGACTCCTTTACTAAAACAGAGCTTCACACTGAGTTCCAAGAAAGAGGGTATGATGGTCAGATGACTGGATCAACTCTTTTCAAAAAGTTTTTCCCTCCGGTCGTGAAATTTTTCTTCCATACCCTTCTTCTATGTGTCTCTGCTAAGTCCACATCCTTCAATGAAATCCCATTAAGGATGCAATATCTGGGATATGCCATGTTGTCAAACTCTGACTTCAATCTTTCCCAGGGATTGTTCATGGACTTAGTATCAAATGTGAAAGCAATCAAGTCTGGGTCTAACAATGCTTTTCTTATCTACCCAAGAATTCTTAGTGTAATCTTACAAAAAGTCTTACTAGAAAAAGTTTTCAAAAAGGGTGAGGCAATGCAAATGAAAAGCTTAACTGATGAAACTTTCACTAGAATGCTGGGTGGAAGCACCCAAGAAAAAGTGTCTAAAGTGTCAAAAGTTTCTAAAACACAAACAAAGAGGACAAAGACAACAACTGTTGTCAAAACCTCTGTTGTTGAGCCCACTGCTCCTGGTGATCATGGCACTACATCCAGTGCTGTGAAACCCACACCAGCCACTTCCAAAAAGAAACATCCATCCACAAAAACCACCACTCAACCACAAATGAGACTTCTGGATGATGAGGTACCAGAAGAAACCTCTGTTGCACCACAAAAGCAACCTGAAACCACTGTTGTTACTTCCTCACAACAGTTGGACATACCTCCACCTGACCAAACTCCTCATGAATCCTCCCAAAAGGATCATGTTGTAAGCCAAGGGGACACACATCATGATACATTTGAGTCACTTGGCCAAATGTTCACAAGCCCCTCTCCCAGGGCTAATTCTCTTGTTACTCCTCCACCCTCACCATCACATCATGTTCCACAAACCATGCAACCTCTGTTTGAGGCAATTGACAAATCTCAGGAAGATCCCAGTTCCTCTCTTCCACCTATCACTGAGAGCATACTCCCACAAGTGACTGGTCCTGAGAACATTCAATCTGCTATCCAACAAACAGAAGAGGAGGTTACACCACCTGAGTTCAATGCAACTCTAGGTGAGTTTTCAAGTGGAGCAGCCACTACTGATGTAGAGACCACTCTCTCACATCAGGACAGTGATTACATTGCTAAGACTCCCTTGAAGGCAACAACTGTTGAAGCCACTATAGTGTCTCCAAAAACAGTTGGAAGTCCCCAGTACCAAGAAAAAGGGGCATCTGATTCACCTATTAGGACTGAATCAGGTAGAACTACCACTGGTAGGGACTCAGATGATCCTATTAACTTAGGAGATGGGTCAAAATACCAAGAATTGACGGACAGAGTTTCTGCAATTGAAACCTCTGTAGCTGACATCAAATCTGATGTCAAGCTTATACTGAGCTCCATTGCAGACCTTTCCAAGAGTCAACCATCAACAGCTGATATAGCTAGTGAGCTATGGAAATCAGTTTCCCCCATCATCATAGCTCACAGAAAACTGGCTGATCAGACACATGAGACATATATGGCTGAGATTAGAAACATGGTGGATGCAAGGTACAAAGATACCCATGCTGATATTAAAGCCATCAAGGACCACCTGCTGAAGACTACTGGCTCTGCCCCTACCACCATTCTCAGGGATGAAAATGATGATGCTTTCACGGCTGATGATGCCAAAAAGGGGGAGAGTGGCAGAGATAGGCTACCAAAGCTAGATCCATTTGGTTGTCCTCCTACTCAAAAAGGTCAAGCCAAGTCTGCCAACAAACCAGAGTCTACTAAAACAGCTCCATAACAACAACAACAACAAGCAACACCAACAGCACCACACCAAACCACTGACAAGAACAAAGCAGTTGATGACTCTGCAAACATAGAAGCTGAAAAGGCTGCTCAAGAAAAACAGAAAAGAGCTGACACCTTGGAAGTTAAAGCAGAGTCACTAATAGAACTCAAGAAGAAACAACAGCAGGAAACTGAGGATGTGGGATCCTCTAAAAGGATGAAAAGGCCTGCTAAGCATGTCAGAAAACCACCATCCAAGTTAAACACCTCTGTTGACAAAACCACTGCTACTGAAACCACTGCCACCCAAAACACTGAAACCACCCAAAACACTGCTTCCCAAACCACTGTACCCAAACCAACAAACACACTTGAACATACAACCACCAAACCTACATCACTAGCCAAATCCCAAACATCTGCTGGACCTACTAAAAGGCCAACAGATGTTAATCCAACCACTGCTACCAAATCACCATCCCCTAAAATCATGTACACAAGGAAGAGAAAATCAACCTTTGTTGTACATGATGAAAACATACACACATCACCAAACACCACCTCAACTGCACAATCCACTCCTCCTATCACAGCTATTCCAATCACATCATTCTCACCACACACATCCAAATTCAGATCCCATAGACCACCACCAACCATTACACCATTGGTTGTTCAGTATCCCCTTGAACTTGATCTACTCAAGGGGGAATTACAATCCTTCTACAATACTGAACAGCCATCAGACAGATCCTTCCCATCTCTCCCAAACTTCCCTGTTCCCCTCAACATTGATACATATCTGAAATACAAGGGTGAACAGGTGGATGCCATCATTAAGGAGAAATGCAAAGGGAAGGATGGCAGGACTGCTCAGGGCATCCATTCAGCAGAGCTTAGCAAACTCAGAAGGATTGAAGACTTTGCTAAGACCCTGAGCAACTCCATGTCTTCCATGCCTCTCAGTGGTGACTTGGAAAAGGAGGTAAGGGATTCTCTTCTGGAACAGATCATGGCAACCAAGCCTTACAAAGCAACCAAGAAGCAGTTCAATGGTTGGACCACACATGCATTAAGAGAAGAACTTCTCAGAATTGAAGAAATGGCCAAAGACCCCAAGGCTAAAGTCTCTACTCCTAATTTTGGCAAAGGCAGAGACCCAGTCAGAGCCTTGAAGTTTAAAAGGATGAGGCAAGAGATAGTAGCTGCCAACTATGGGGAAATGAGGTCAGTCTCTAGATGGTCTGAGCTAAGGCTGGTTGAGACATACAAAAGTCTGGAAGAAAACAGAAAGAAGGATCCCAGCCTACCAAGAAAACCTGTTTACACTGATGAGCCAATGATGAAAAGACCCCAACAGACTTTTACCTTGGACAGCTTACTAGACACCTCTGATCTATCAATTGCTGCAAGAAGACAGTTCAAGAAACAGAAGGAAATGTCAGAAGAAGATCAGAGGAAGTTTGCTGATACATATATCAAGGAAGGGCTCTTCAATCAAGTACATTTTTTCTCTGATCCTACAACAGAGAAGCTCAGAGAACTCATTGGAAGACCTCCATCACCCAACTCATCCAGAATAAAAATTCAGCTCAGCAAATCCACTGACTCAAAAATTCTAAAATGGAAAGTCAACAAAGACAACCATGAATTGACACTGCTCAGGTCAGATGGAAGGGTTCAGAAGATTAGCATGGATGATGCTTACAGTCTATGTGCAGAAGATCATCAAACATTGCTGAATCTTGAACTTGAAAGAGATGAAGAAGACTTGTTTGCTCTGAACTTTGAACTACAATTCAAAGGTCAAATCAGAGAAAGTCTGATGAGGAATAAAGATCAATAAATAAAGCTGAGTTTTGGCATCATCTGTTCTAGGGGGAGATTGTTGGGTCTGCTGACCTGGAGAAGAACAGATGATTAGAAAGCCAAAATATGCTAACAGTTGATCCTTTCAATAAACAGTCTTTACAACTTACTTCTCCCAAAAGACTGCTGACTCTAACAACTGTTCTATCCAAACAACTGCTATGACAACTGCTGATACAAAGGACTGCTGAATAAACAACTGATGAAGAACAACTGTTGACCAAAGGTCTGATGAAGAACAACTGCTGATTCAAGTACTGAAGACTAAAGCACTGCTGAAGCCAACAGCACTTAGGCTTCAGCAGAGGATACAAGACCATCAGAGTTTTCCTACAACAGCTGTTTACTATCAGTGCTTTCAATGTAACTGTAGTTTGTAATAGGCAGATGTTTTATGTTTGTTATTCTGTTAGAGGTCACTGTCTTAGGTGACGTCAGCTTAGGTCATCAGTGGTTTGAGTCTGTCTATAAATAGAACAGTGCTTGTACTGTTCTATTGTATCACACACACAAACATTCTCTCAGACAAACACTGTGTGATCAGGCTGAGGGGGAGTATTTGTACGATTGTAATCTTTTAGATAAATGAAAGCATTCGATCTGAAAACATTTACTCTCTTGTTTTGATTAACAGTTTATTATTCCGCTGCACTTTCATTCTATATTCGTTTCACTTTTATCATATTTTGTTAAACATAATCAAAACAATCAAACTCAGATCCTAACAATGGTCTTCACGGACCGGGCGGCAAACACCTCAAACAGCAGCTCACCTGCGATCAAGGTACAAAAAGCGTCAAAAACAACGAATATAAATAAAGAATAGAAGCAACAACAACACTTACCTTCAACGGAGAGCGGCTCACCATCACCCGCAGGTGCCACATTGTATCCTTCCCTCACGCCCAGACGGCTCAAACCCAGCAGCCGAAGAATCCCCTCATCCAGCTTATCTAAGTCGTCTAGACGACTAGGATGCGCGCACAAGTCCTTGAACCACTCCTCTTCTTGAAAATCCTTCATCACCTCGAAGGACGACACCTTTTGCCCAGAACGAAGCTCCAGCTTCGCCATCTCCACCGGAATCACCTCCTTCTTCACGAAGAAGAAGTACCTCTTCCAATCCCGAAGAGTCTTAGGAGAACTCTTCGGGACGATCAGGCTCACACTCTTCGACCTTTCCACAAAGGAGACCCAACCCGACTCTTTCACCTCCAACTTGTAGAACACGTTGAAGTGTTCAAACACTGGCTGCCTCCTCAATGACCGGCAGGTGGCCTCGAAATGCATCACCCTCATCACCCCAAAGGGGCTCATCTAAGAGACATGCACCCCATATCTCTGCAGAATAGAGATGAAGAACCGGGAGACCGGCAGCCGAAACAATCCCTTTTGAAAATATGCCTTATAAAGGCATATTTTCCCCTCCGGGCAGTCGACCGGAGTCTGCCCCTTCTCCGGCAGCTCCGGGTCCCAGTCTCTCGAAATGTTGAATCTCTTGACCAAAGACCTAAATTTGTCTTTGGACCAAGAAATCTGGGCATCCTTCATAGCCAGTTCAGCTTTCTTGTCCTCCGACGACATCTTCGAACGAAAGAAAAAGATGAAACTCTTGATCGGAAAAGATGAAAATCACCGGTGGAAAACTTAGAAAATTCTTTAGAAAGGAGAGAATGGAACGAATGAAGGATTAGAGACGGATATTTATACCCATCGCATTTAATGTAGGTAATAATGACAGGCAGGCTTTTCGCGCAAAGGTCCAATCACAGACAGACACGTCGCACAGCCCACGTGCCAAAACGGCCCACGCGCCGCGCGTGGCTCACTCGCGAGACGGTTGTTCTACCCCAGCTGGCAATCATGCCGATGATCGACACGTGTACGCCCACGTTCAGACCCACTAAGAACAGCTGTCTTCATTCACCAGATGCATGACACGTGGCGGTCTAGCAACTCAACAGTCGCAGTAACTGTCAGACACGATCTCCAAGGCAGATGTACCAACCGCCAGACACGTCTTTTCAAATTCAAAACATTCCCGCCTTCAATTCACACAAATTTGAAAGAGACAAATTCAATGCGGAGTAAATGCAGGCGCAGACAGCGACAAAAAACTACTTTTCACAACTTCTGGCCGCGCAAACAGGCCCAACGCCTATCTTGGCTCAACGCCTGCGCGCCAGAACGAAAATTTTGAAAAAAATTTATTTTCACAACTTCTGGCCGCGCAAACAGGCCCAACGCCTGCGCGCCAGAACGAAAATTTTGAAAAAAAATATTTTCACAACTTATGGTCGCGCAATCAGGCCATACGCCTCTCTAGGCCCAACGCCTGCGCACCAGACGCCTATCTAACTCATAGGTCAAACAATACACGCGCATCCCGTCATACGCCCACAGCTTGATCACTGTGCACGCACCAGTTGACGAAGGTCATACAAAAAATCACACGTCCACTTTGGTACATGAAAACCCAGTGACGACTGGATGTCACTCAAAGTACACTTGTGAAATCAAGTCCAGCACTCCCCTACCAAAGGTGCATGCAAGCACTGGACTGGGGGGACTTGAAGGGATATGGTATCAAAACATTACGAATACCATATCATCGCCCACCTAGAACAGGCTTCGCCAGACGCCCATCCATCTGTTCTATGTCAGCGGATCGTTTAGCGCCCATCCGCTCGTTCTACGTCAGCGGAACATCTGGCGTCCACTAGCCCGTTCTACGTCAGCGATGCATCTGCCGTCTGACGCGAGCGTTAAACACTCGTTCTACATCGACGGAACATCTGGCGTCCACCCACTTGTTCTACGTCAGCGATAGGTCTGACGCCAGGCGCAAGCTACCAACATACTTCAAAGCTTCCTCAGCAAGCTATATCAACACAAGTGGAAGATACCTTCTTGGGCAGCCTCGGGACTCACCCCTGCCCCAAGCAAAATATCTCTGACACAGCAGGCGGCCCGTCAGAGTTCCTCTCCAATCAGAGACTGCTCCCAGTCTGACAAACTGAAAGGACGACGACGTGGCAGCCTCCTAGCCAAGACATCTTCCTGACAAGGCAGACTTACTCAACCCACCTCGACGTCCGAGAAAGGGGTAGCTGTCCACCGTCCTTGATCTACCAATGGGCGGGCACCACGTGTCCACCGCCCATCAGCGTCCATTCACTGGGCGTCACGTATACAGTCGTCAGGACGGTAACATCCCCCCTTAGTGTTTTACTTTCTCCTTTTTACCAAAACCCACTTGCACCAAATGGGCTTAAGGACTTGGGCCGGATTACGGAGACACCTCTACCTGGGCCGGGCCCCGTTGTGGGTAGAGGATGGGCTGAGAAAGTAGGATATCCAGGTGCTATAAAAGGGGGAGCTCCTTCTCCTTTTATGGGCATCTAATATCTCGCATACTTTCACTCAAGAAACAAACGAACTCTTTCGTATCTTCTTCAACCCTTTGTTTATTTTACTAACCTTTAGAGGCTCGGCTCTTGTAATTGGTAGTCTCTCAATTCCTTGGTCTTATTCTTAGGCCCTCACGTATTTTGTAATCACATTCTCTTTATAAAAATACAGTAGAACCACACATTGGGTTAGCGCCTATGAGGTAAGCCAGTATCCGTGTTTCTTCATATACAAATAGTATGGTATCGAAATAGACTTGGGTTCTCCAAATAGCCTATAAACTTACAATACTCTCCTCAACTTTATTTAAATTCAAACCAAAAAGTATATATTTATTTATTATTTAAGGCAAGGCACGGATAATAATACAATAAATAAATAAATAAATAGTTTGAATTCAAACGTATGAAATAATAATAAAATAATGGGGTCCTTTTGCGTATAGCCCTGCCCATAGCCGTTGAATATCTCTTTATTAAACACCCCTCACTTTATCCCTTTATTACCAAACAAACCCTAATTCCAAATTCAAATACTCTAAACCGCCATAACGTTTTAAACCTCATCACTACACAAAGTCAAACACTTGAGCATAAAACATGTCCACTTGATCTCATTCAGTGAGTTTTCAACAAACATTTCTTCGTATTTTAATAACCTAAACTATAAACCGCACCGGTTTTTTAATTAAGTTTCATAACAATTTCAGGAGTTTGTAGCAGATTCGGAATAATATTCCTCACATCGTCTTTCAGGTATCGATCTGAAGCATTTTGATTACTTGTTATGTTTCAGTTTCTTATTTTCTTATTGTTTGTTTATATAATTGTTATTATTATTATTGTTATTATATCAGAATGTTGAGAGATTTTAAAATCAATCGACGGAATGCTAATAAAAGCCCTAGTTTAGACGAGCCGGAGAATGTGCCGGTAAATGTGAAGTTTAATGAAGCGGCTGTGTCGAATGTGAGTTCGGATTCTTCGTCTAGGCCTCCGTTGAATACGATTCAAGAATTAGGGTTTAAGGTTAGTAAAGTTGACAGAACACCTACTAAGGTTGAGTCAGGGATGTCGATGAGGACGCCGGAGAAACAAGGGGGTTTGGGTAGGAATAGAACAGTTGGGAAAATTGGGTGGGGTTTGGAGTCAAGGAATGAGGGGAGAATTGGGAATGGGAATGTGAATACTCCTAGGTCGTGTAGGACGATTGGGAGAGCGGTGAGTTCGGGGTATTCTGAGGGTAATTCTACGCAGAATACGCCTACGAAGAGTGTGAATAAGCCGCCGAATCCAGGGCTGATTCATGGAGGTAGTTCGAAGCCTCCTGCTGGTGGAAGTGTTCGCAGCTATGGAAATGTTGGGGCTTTGTCTAGAGGGTCTCCAAGTAGTTACGCTATTGTAAATACAGTTGAGGTGCCGCATTTTGACCTCAAAGAAGATCCATCTTTCTGGATGGATCATAATGTACAAGTAAGTTGCCTTTTCAGCATAAATACGTTTGTATGGGTTTCGTAATTATTTGATGTAAGAAGGATTTAGCTCATGGGATTTGCTTGTTTTTATAGGTTTTGATACGAATTCGTCCGCTCAACAACATGGAGCTTGGTACTCATGGTTATAACCGGTGCCTGAAACAAGAAAGTGCACAATGTGTGAGCTTTGTAGGGCATCCAGAAACGAGATTTACTTTTGACCATGTTGCGTGTGAAACCATTGATCAGGTATTATGAAGAAGCTACGGTTGTTTCTTATTGTACAACGGCAGTGTAATTCCAACTGCAATACGGGTCTTAATTTTTAAATTTGTGTAGGAAACACTTTTCAGGATGGCAGGTCTACCAATGGTAGAGAATTGCTTATCAGGTTATAATAGTTGTATCTTTGCGTATGGGCAGGTAATTTGATATGCGATCGACTATGATTAGAAAAGTTTGGAAACATATATAACTTTGTACATGCATTCTAAATTACTTGTTTACTCATGTAGACAGGTAGTGGAAAAACACACACCATGCTTGGTGAAATAAATGAGCTTGAAGTAAAACCTAGTCCATATCGGGGAATGACTCCCCGAATGTTTGAGTTCTTATTTGCCAGAATAATTGCGGTAATTTTTTTGTATTATTGATAACAATATATTTTGTTCACACCTTATTCTTTCTTCACATCTTTATGAAACATTTTTCATACATATATACAGGAAGAGGAAAGTCGAGTAGATGAAAGATTAACTTACACTTGCAAGTGTTCATTTTTAGAGATATACAATGAGCAAATTACCGATCTTCTTGACCCTTCCTCTACAAATTTGCATGTAAGTTTCACCCTTTAGTTACCTTACAAGCATTAACAATATGTTGATGTATTTAGCCTAACTTATTTCTTTTTCCAGCTCCGGGAAGATGTTAAAAAGGGTGTTTATGTGGAAAATTTGACCGAATTTGAAGTTCACACTGTGGGTGATATCCTTAGGCTTCTTAGTCGGGTACTATATGATCTCTTAATAAAATTGTACTGCTTTGTTATCTTCACGTTTTCTCTCATTATTGATGTGTTTTTTGTAGGGTTCTGCAAATAGGAGAGTTGCTGCAACAAATATGAACAGAGAAAGTAGTCGTTCCCATTGTGTTTTCACATGTGTAATTGAAAGTAGGTGGGAGAAAGATTCAACTTCCAACCTTCGATTTGCAAGGCTAAACCTTGTTGATCTAGCTGGTTCAGAAAGGTCTTATATTTGAATTTGACCAGTGTTATTTTTAATTTCTTTTTAGTATGTGTTTTTTAGTGATCTGGCTTATTGTGTCTTCTCCTAACAGGCAAAAAACCTCGGGTGCTGAAGGTGAACGTTTAAAGGAGGCTGCAAACATAAATAAATCGCTATCCACTCTAGGGTATGAACAGCTTAACTGTGTCATTTGTGCCTTTTTTTCTTGTTGACTGTTGAGGTGGCATTGTGGCAAGATAGGAAAGTTGGGTAACGGTCCGATATGGTAACATTTTTTTGTGTGTCGAAGACAACCCTTTTTCTGTGTAGATTCTAATATTGTTAAATAAATAGTTAGTGTGTTAAATATGACTATAAGTTCTGAATCATTAACTTTCTTGAGCAAAAAGTGAAAAGGTTGCGTAGGCTAAAATACATTTAATAGTCTTTTCGACCGCTTTTCTTGTTTGCTAACTTTTTATTTATCCATTTGATGACCCGCTAGAATAAGCCAAATCGACCCATTTATAAACAACTGGTCAAAAGTGCCACCTCTACTGTTTTGTGAGCCCATTTTGTAATTCAAAATCCACTTGTCTAGGCATGTAATAATGGCTCTAGTAGACGGTGCTAATGCAAGGACACGACATGTTCCTTATAGAGACTCAAGACTGACATTTCTTCTACAGGTGAATACAGGAAACTTATTGTTTCTATATTAAGGGTGAAATTTGGACTTCTATAAATTTGCTATTGCTTACAAAATATATTCTGCAGGACTCATTAGGTGGAAATTCAAAAACAATGATAATAGCTAATGTTAGTCCCTCCATATGGTATGCTCACATGTCTTATTTATTTACTTATGTTTAGAGCTTTTAACTAACTTTTTTATTTAGTTTGTTTTAATGATAACACATCAACCTATTGTTTTGTCAGTTCTGCCACTGAGACGTTAAATACCCTAAAGTTTGCGCAACGTGCAAAACTGATTCAGAACAATGTAAGCAAGTTAATAGTTTTTTTTTTTTTTTTTTTTTTTTTTTTTTGTAAATGTGATTAAATTTATACATGCATTCATCTTAGTTTGAATATTTTTATCTTGTTTTGTCATCACAAAGGCTGTGGTAAATGAAGATGCCTCAGGTGATGTCATGGCACTTCAACACCAGATACAACTTTTAAAGGTAATTCTTTTTTTTTTGGGTAACTCGCGAATTCAATAAGATTAAACAGATCTATAGTATATAAACTGAATTTATATTAAATGATTAATCAGGAGGAGCTCACTGTCCTTAAGAGGCAAAATGTGTCCAGGTCTTTAACATTTGGTCCAAAAGTCATTGAAGAGACCAGACAAGAACATGAAAATGAGTTCGATAACATGCTTGGGCACGAGAACAAAACCCTGAGGGTTTCTTCTAAACAGGTATATCTATCAAGTAATATTTTTTTGTAATTCAGATAAGAATTAGAATTTTCACAGATCCTGTATGTTTAGCCGGCTCATTTTAACCATATAAAGAAATAATGGATTAATGGGTAAAAAAGAAGTTGTGTCTTGGGTCTAGTAACTCGTTATGAAAAAACGTTAATTAGGATACAAAATGTAGAGTGAATTAAAATGAACTGAAATATGTTACAAACTTATAGATTTTTGTGTATTAGTGTAGTGCTTTTGGTTTACTTTTATTCATTATGTTCCTCAGTTAAAGTCGTCAGAGGCCTCTTTGACTGGAGCATTGAGGAGAGAACAAATGTCGGAAAGTGCTATTAAACAGCTTGAAGCAGAAATAGAACAGTTAAATCGTTTGGTAACTATTTTTTCCTTACTTTTGTTATCATGCCTTTGGAATACACACACAATGAATAAAAGTGCGTGTGTGTATGTATATATATATATTTGGTGTGTATGGTATGTAAAAGGAAATTTGCGTGTAGGTTCGTCAAAGGGAGGAGGACAATAAGTGTACAAAGATGATGTTGAAGTTTAGGGAAGATAAAATTCAAAGAATGGAGTCTGTTGTTGCTGGGTCAATACCTGCTGACTCATACTTACTAGAAGAGAATAACATGCTTAACGAAGAAATTCAGATGCTTCGTGCAAAAGTTGACAAAAATCCAGAAGTTACACGATTTGCTTTGGAAAACATTAGGCTTCTTGAACAACTTCGAAGGTAGATTTAACAAAGAACAAAACTTTTACAATTAATGAATAAAAATTTGTTATTATACTCGTGCATTGGGATTCTGTCTATCGTCTTTTAAAACATTTTGATTTTATTCTCACTTACACGTGTTTTTTTAGATTACAAGATTTCTATGAAGAAGGGGAGCGAGAAATGTTGTTAACTGAGGTATCAGAACTGAGGAATCAGGTACTTGTACTTGTGTTGTTTATTTCAAATGTTTCGATTCTGCTGTATTGTATTCTTAGTAACTAAAGTTGTTTTGGCAGTTGGTTCTTGCTCTTGACGAGAACTCCAATCAAGATGATCATATGCAAAGGGTAAGATTTGAAATTTCGATATTCAAACTACCATGTCGGCCATCTTTGGACTTTGACACTCATATATTATTTGATAACAGATACAGGAAGCTGCGCATGGAACTAAAGAAAACACTTCTCTTCGTTTGGAGGTTGCACCGTCTTTCTTGATAAATTATGAAAACTTATCATCTGTTTTAAGTTTAACGTTTCATTTTCTGTTTGATTTCAGTTGGAAAGGAGCCACGAAGAGCTGGAGAAATGCAAGCACAACCTAAATTCTTGCTTAGAGCAAAATGCAAAACTCTGCAGGGAAATTGAGGATCTAAATGCTTTACTAGAAAACCAGAAATCTGCGGTGCATGAACATGATGATGGTACTGAGGTCATAAAGGTAACACTGGTTTTCACAAGAAACAATTATGGTGTAGGAACAAGTTATTGTGATAAAATATTTCAAGCAATTATGTGCTTTTCAGGAGCCCATTTTGGAAGCTTCTTCTGTAGGTAACGGGTCATTGCATTCTGAAACTCATGTGGAGCATTCTGAAGAAGTTATGGATATGGAATTGGATGTAAGTTTTTTATCTGATCCCATCTCATAAAATTCAGGCTCAGCTTGAATCAAATACTCAAGCCTTGGCCTAGCTATAGCAGGCTTATACACATGCTTTTGCGTGGCTTCTATAGGCTTGGTTGATATGACATTGTAAATGAACTCATGATCTTATGGTAGATATTAGTAAAAATAGTCAATAATGGTGTTTTCTATGGGTGTTCATAAACCGTTAAAACCGTCTGGATTTAGTTGTTTTGTCCAGTTTGGAATTTGAAACCGGTGGTGCAACATGAACCACCGTTTAACATTTATATTGTTTATATAGTTTTTCGTTTTTGGAATATAAATTTATGTCTATTTATTATAATCATGAACCATCTTTATCATTATTTTTTTAAACAATAATATTCAATAAATAAAAAAACCGGTTCAAACCGCCAAAACCGTGCCATTAAACAGGTAAACTGGCTGGTTCAGTTTGTCGTTTCCAAAAACCAGCCGAACCGGACCATGAACACCCTAGACTCTCCATAGGCACGTGCTTGTAATTTATCGGCATTTCCTTTATATATGATTTTATTTCAGGAGTCCATACAGTTGTCTCATACGCTTGCAAAGAACAATGAAGCTCCTGCAAAGTACATTGAAGAAGTCATCAATCTTCAAATGAAAGTTGACATGCTAGAGATGATTTTAAAGGAAGAGAGCTTGACCCGTGGCGAAGTTGAGGAAAATTATTTCTTAATAAAGAGACAATATAAAGATTTAAAGGATGAGCTTGAAGAAGCGAAATCTGTGATCGAGGCTCTTGAGACTCAACAATTAATATCTATCAACGAGCTTGATGATCTTAGAAACAGTAATAACAGATTATCACACGATCTGCATGAAAAAGAGCTTAAAATCATCTCTTTGAATGATAAGATTCTTAATCAAGAATCAATGAACCTGCCGCCATCATCAAATGAAACAGATCATGTGCAAGAAAAGATGAACAGGATGCTGGATTCTCTTGAGAAAGCCAAGAGAACAAATAATTGGTACAAAACTGAACGTGAATGTAACGCTGTTAATGAAGAAGAAATGGATGAAGTGAGGAAACAAGTTGAGGCTGAAACGGCTGAGGTTATCGTCTGTTTGCAAGAAGAAATAAGCAGTCTTCAGGAGCAACTACTTGACAGTAACACTAAAGAAACCGAAATTAAACAGGAGTTGGCCGTTGTGCAAGCGAAGTTGACTGCAATGACAGAATGCAATGAAGCTTTAAGGGAAAATTATGAAGAAAAAGAAAGAGAACTGAACTTGTTGACTAATGAAATCCAGGAGGTTCTTACTACAGGTCACGAGGCACTTGAAGATGCCTTGAATGATCTTGATGATGTTACCGTATGTGAGCAATTGCAGATGATAACAAAAAACATCTTTGAAAAAGATTCAAGAATAAAGGAACTTAATTTGTGTTTAGAGGAAGCGAAAAACAAAGGTACTGAAATGGAGGGCATGCTGAGGTCGTTAAAAGGGGCGACTTTAGTGATGTCAGAAGCACACCAACAAGATTGCAGCGAAAAAGATCAAGTAATCCGCCGGCTGTCATCACGGTTGAGTGAAAAAAGTTGTATGATAGATCAGTTAAATAATGCAATCGAAGAAAAAGAACAGCAAATCAAGAAGATATCAGATTGTGCAACGGGTGCATTTGTGATCGTGAACCGGTTTTCTGAGATTAAAGACAGTTTAAATAGAGAACAGATACAGAGAGACGCCGAGCTTGAAGAATTAAAGAAAAACCACATGGTAACATTTTAACTAGATTGATTAGATATATTGGTTTAAGTTTCAAGTTCTAATATTGTGCTTATGAAACACTGTAAAATTCAATGATATATAGGTTCAGACCTGCAGGAGTTCAAGAGATGTGAGTCGCAGGGATGACACCATTATTCTTCTGAAGAAAGAGCTTGAGACTGCACTCGAGAGTCTTAATGGAGTGAAAACTGAGATGGCGAGACTCCGTTCTGAGAGAGAAGTAATTCGGCTTTCCGAGAAACAGAGTCGCCAAAGCGTTGAGGTCCTTGTGCCACAGGTTCTTGCATTACAAGCAATTGTAGATAGTTTTGAAAAACAAATTGAAGTAGCAATGGTTTCTTTGGATCACAAGATTCAAAATGTTGAAGGTGTTTTACAAGACTCATGCAAATTCTGTCACCAGAAAAGAAAGGTATGCATCTCCTTTACAATTAACGTTCAAAATCTATTAGCACTAAGAAACTGTAACATTTTTTGCTCGTTATTTCTGTAGAAATTAATTGATGAAATTGATTTATTCTTTTATTTTCTTATTCATGGTTTTTTAGATAAATCATAGTTGTCAACGCGCCTAGGTACACTCAAGGCGCATAGACCAAGCCCGGAGCCTAGGCACAAGGCGCATAAAAAACGAGGGCTTTTTATAATTAGGAGCATACTATAAAATACATTTTTAGGGATTTTAGAGATGTTTTAGGGTTGTTTAGGACTTGTTCATAGCTCATTTAGGATGTTTTAGAGGTTTAGGCAACTTTTAGCCTGAATTTGGCTGGAAATCAGCCTGAAACAGCCCTGATAGTGCCTCAGCACCTAAAAGCGCACTTGGTGCGCCTCGCTGCGCCTCGGCAAGTTGGCTAATGAAGCAAAACGAGTCGGGCTGAGGCCTGACCCAGAATACGTTTTTGTTCAGTTTATTTCCTTTTTCCTGGAAGTGTCTACTGTATCAAATATGATTTCAAAAATTTTCAGTAATAATCTAACTATATTAGTGTAATGATTTTGTATGTTTAATGCGGGAAGCACTTTGGACTACTTAGAGATATAATATAACCAAACTAATTCATTTTAGTGCGACCTCTAGATGTATGAAGTAGCGGACCATGCTCAAACCATTGTTCTTATGTTGTGGTCCAGTGATACTTGTGTTTTATAACTTTTATTTCTATCCTTTTTCTCTGTTGTGTCATTTTTTGAACTGGCTTATACTTTCTATACTCACAGCTATACGAGCATGAACTTATGGATGCCAAGGTAAATGCAGCACAACAAGTAGCAGAATCTTCTTGTGTCTATGCTAAATTTGCAGAGGCCCAATACACCATCAAAGAAGCAGACGTTATGATCAACGAGCTACTGATTGCAAATGAAACCATGAAGCTTGACATTGAATCTCTGAAGAAAAAGGAGGTAATTTTAACAAAAGAGAGGGATATGATTTTGCAACAGTTTGAAACTGATACTATGGAAATGAAGAAAGAAATAGAGGAGCTCGAGGGTATGGTTATTCAGACACATTCTATCGTGGATCAAGATCTGATGCCAATAGCCTCGGATTTCTTTTGCATCAAGTCTCGAATTCAAGACTCTAGCAAGTTAATTCAGTCATGGATTGAAGACATATGGTCCGAGATAACTGCAAAAGACTGTGTTGTTTCCGTTTTACGTGTCTGTCATATGGGAATACTTCTGGAAATGGTAACCGGCTTAAATGCAGAAAACGGGCTCCTTCATCATGGCTTATGTGAATCAAGTTCGCTGGTGTCACAATTAAGGGAACACAATTGCAAATCAAAAAATGAGTTGGAAATGTGCAGGCAAATTCAAGGGAAGTTGTTGGCTGACATCAAGAATAGTTTTGATCGCGTGTCGAAGGGTACACAAGAAACTGATATACTTTCTGTCAAGCTAGCAAGTTTTGAGGAAAAGATATTAAGTTTACATGTTCAAGAAGAAGCAATGGTGGAAAGATCAAAATATATGGGATCCGAACTTTCTGCTCTAGTGAAGGAATTGGATGCCATGGATAAAGACGAAGAGCTTAGATTACTTGAAGAAAAGTTCATGGTCGGTTTGTTAGAGAAAGAGATCGAGCTCATTATTCTATCAGCAAAAATGAAAGAAGAAGATTCGCAAAGAAAGGATCTTGAGAAAGAGAATAAAAACATGTGTATGGTTCTTGAGAAGTTTAAAGAAGACATTGATATATGCAACGTGAGTATCCAAATGAAAGACTCCATCTTGTTAGACAAAGAAGCGGAGGTTGCCATTTTGCACAAAAGTATTAAGGAAAAAGAAAGTCAAATGCTTGAAAAAAGTCAGAATTTTGAAGCGTTGTCTCGCAAATTTAAAGAGGAGTTAGAGATTAAAGATATGGAGCTGCAGAACGTAAGACTAAATGTTGAGGATATGAAATCTGAAAACTTGAATCTTCAAAGTGAGATGGACATGAAGGAGGAAGTTCTTGAAAGTTTGAAAGCTTCTTTGGAGGTTCTAGAGGATGAGCTACGGTTGTTAAAGGAATTCTCTTCCAATAAACGGGATCAGAAAGATGAAATTGAGGAATTCAAAGCTTCTTTAAAAGTTTTACAAGATGAGCTAAACGAGACCAATGTAAAAAATCAGGCGCTTGAATCTCAACTAAAGGAGAAAGTTGCAATAATTGCCATGCTCGAGGCAGATGTTTCAAGAGAGGGTGATTTAGTAAAATCATTATTTTCCGAGATTGAAAAACTGACAGAAAGTGTCAAAGATGCCTTGAAAGCGAAAGAGACATGTGAGGTTGAGTTGGTCGAGGCGAAGAAAGCTAATGAGAGCATGGAAATGGAGTTGGTTCAATTGGAATCTGATCTTTCTGAAATAAATAAATTGGCTGAATCACGAACAATTGATCTAAAAAGTGTTAAGTGTAAGAGGGATGATCTCCATGCCCAACTTCTTGAAGTAAGAAAGGAGTTAGAGATGGCACAGGCCCTCGCTGAAGAAAATGAGGCAATTGCTACCGAAGCTAAACAGGTAGTTGATCTTGGTATCATATGGGTTGGTTTGGGTTGACCCATTAGCACTCTCCCAAATTTTTTTATTTTCTTGAAAAAACCTCATTCATGATATATTTCATTATAATTGTTTAGATGGCTGAGACAAGCAGACTGCATGCTGAAGAGAAGGATGAGGAGGTGAAATTATATGAGAAATCTGTTGAAGAGCTTGAGTTTATTGTGAATGCCCTTGAGAACCAGGTGAGCGTAAAAAACAATACATCTCTCTCATGAATATTTTAACATTTCTTTTGGAGCTTTGTGTGTTGTTATTATTATGATGGTACTGATTTCAATTGAAAAGGATATTTGAAAATGAGTCAATGTGTTGTATCTTTAAGGTTGAGATGGTCAAAGGAGAGGCTGAAAGGCAACGGTTGCAACGGGAAGAGCTAGAAGTAGAGTTTCAAGCTTTTAAACAGCAGATCCACACCGTCCATAGTAATGACTCAGAAATAAAA
Source organism: Ambrosia x helenae (assembly GCA_030844895.1). Lineage (NCBI taxonomy): Eukaryota > Viridiplantae > Streptophyta > Magnoliopsida > Asterales > Asteraceae > Ambrosia > Ambrosia x helenae. The sequence continues at coordinate 90,259,818 of CM061226.1, read as the reverse complement.
AGGTTTGATAACATAGCACACCGAAGTAACATTACATAATATGAGAAAAAAAAATAATTGCTTACTTTTCCTTACACATGAATTTTGCATCTTACAGGCTTCTAAATGAGAAAGAGAGTAGTCTTCAAGAGTTCCTTCAACGTGTCCAAATTTTGGAGAAGGAGATTGCCTCAAAGGATTCAGAGGTGCATGTTCTTCCATGTTGATTTAAAGTTTTTTTCGCTTAAAACATTTTAAATTTTTTGTGTTTTCTTTCATAGATTCTCCAGCATAAAGGTCACATCGCTGAGCTCAATCTGCATGCTGAAGCCCAAGCTAGAGAGTATAAACAAACTGTAAGCAACATCCTGGTTACTCATAAGACGCAATTGTTGGACTGATGAAGGTTGTAGAAAGTTCTAATTGTGCTATCTTGTTTCCGGTAAGCAGTTTAAGACACTGGAGGCAATGGCAGATCAGGTTAAATCTGATAGTTCTGCTCCACTAATTTCAAATTCACCGTCAAAGAAACTAGAAAAGAATGCATCAAGGGCAAGAGGTTCCGGTTCTCCTTTTAAATGCATCGGTATAGGTTTGGTACAACAAATGAAGTCTGAGAGAGACGAAGAGCTTGCAGCTGCAAAACGTAAAATTGAAGAGCTAGAAGCATTGGCTGCTAGTCGGCAAAAAGAGGCATAGTTTTTTAATACTTTTCATGCATAGTTCCAATTTTTTGTTGCTATCGTGTCTTATATGCATCTTATTTTCAGATATTCGCGCTGAATGCAAAACTGGCTATGTCTGGGAGCATGACCCATGACGTGTTGCGTGATTTATTGGGCATAAAGTTGGATATGACTACTTATTCGGTATAAATCTATAAACTTGTTTCTTTTCTTGATTCCAATGCGAAATGCGTTTCCGAGTTTTGGGATTAATTCTTAACCAACCCGTGGTGGTTTGTTTGTGTTTAATGACAGTCGTTAGTAAACGGCCACCAAACTGAGGAAATAGATGACAAGGCTCAAATTCATAATGCTGAGGTACATTACAAGGTATAATGATTAATGAAGTCTAACCACACAATGATATGAAGATTTAAATTCCATTATTCCCCAAATCAATTTCTGTAACACGAGTGACAATCTTGCAGGAAGAGGATGTTATAAAGCTAAAGAAGCAACTGAATGAATTGGTCAATGAACGAAAAGGGTAAACTAGGCATCTAAGTAACTTTGTTTTTATTTGAGGAAATTAACATTTTCATTTCATGGGTCTGGTTAGAGCGGTCAACATGACCACGTCTGGGGTTGTAACTGCTCAAGACTGAGTTTTGATCTGAGGAGATTTACATTTTCATTTTTTGGGTCTGGTTAGATGTCTCAAATTGACGAGGTCCGGGTCCGGTGGTTGGGTAACTGGTCAAAGCTGGTATATTTTTTGTATAGGTCGAAAGTTGACAAGGGTTAGGGTGGATGTTTTTTCAATGATAGTGTTATTATGATTTAAACACTTTAGGAAGTTTTTCTGCACTAAAATACCATTCAACTCGTTTCATCAGTCTCCCTTAACCTAATGTTTTCACTTTGACCTTTTTGAGATGAAAATATAACTCAGAGCGACTCGTATGTAAAGTAAAGGGGGTCAAAGTGCCACCTCTAGGTCTGATAGATGATAGAAATTGAGATAGGACTATTATATAAAAGACACATGTTATTTATTATTATTATTATTTTAATTTTTGATAACTAGGTGGCTGGAAGAAATTGAAAGAAAACAGGGTGAGATGATTGCAGCGCAGGTTGCGTTAGAACAACTCCGTCAAAGGGATCGTTTACTTTCAACCGAAAACGAAATGTTCAAGGTTTGAAGTCCTAAATAAATACTCTTGATGCACTTTAATTCTTTGTGTAAACTTCTGCTAACTTGCTGTTTATATTTATAGACTGAAATCGGTAATCACAAGAAGAAGGTCATGGAGCTTGAAACCGAAGTAACCAAGTTATCAGGACAACAAAATATTCAACAAAGAATTCACCATCATACCAAAATAAAGGTAAACTATAAGATCCCATTCCTTGATATCAGATTGGTTGGAAATGTCATCACTATAGATAAGTTTTTTAACTAATATTTGCAGGAGGAGAACAATGCATTAAAAGCTCAAAATGATGAACTGAGTAGTAAGCTGAAAAGAAGCGACGTTATCCTAAACCGTGTTAAGGAAGAACTTGCTAATCTACGTGCAGCCCACGGGAAGAATGCCTATTATGTGGAAACGGAGCTACAACTCGCTGAAAATCTTAAGGTTTGTTTCATGATCTTTATTGTTGGAAATATTAAGGTTTAGATCATTTTAGGAAATATTAAGTTATATTATGGTTTGACTGTTACAGGAAACTGAAGAAGAGAGGGACCATTTAGCTCAAAAGTTGGCAGCTTTATGCACCAGTATTTTAAAGGTTGGTTTGGTATATAACTATCGCAGAGGTGGCGTAATGGGTGGGTGATGCGCGTTGGGTAACAAGTCAAAACGTGTAGTTTTTTACATGGGTTTAAACCCTTCAACTAATATGAGAGAAAATTGCATAAATTCAACAGGCAGCTGGAGTAAACGGCCCAACATCTGATGTTAATGTCACCATGGCCGAAGAAGCGTTGGAGCAGTTCCAGAGACGCGTGGCCGCCCTGGAAAGGGAATTACAAGATCTACAATATAAGGTATAGTAATAATAATTTTGTTGTCCTGTTGGGTTGACTAATAATCTTTGGTCAACTTAAAGTCCATGAGGAACTAATGCATTTGTGAACGGGTTTAACAGAACAGGATTTGTAAAGAACGTGCAAGATTGTCTGAACTCACGCCACGGACATCTAATGAAAACAGTAGATCGATCCCATTTCTTTCTACTTTAGATCGGTGAAGCCGTGAAGCTCTTTTGATGACACTTGAATTCAAGATTTCTTGAAAATGTGTATGTTGTATAGTTTTGTGTGATATAGGTTTGCCTCATATGAAAAAGTTTGTTGTATAGTTATAGAACATATGTAAAATCATTCAACTTTGGCCTCATAAATATAAATTGTCTTGAAATTTTATCATTTGGATTACTGAAACTTGAAACTTCTAAGAAAAAAATATAGAAAGTCTTATTTTGTTCAACTTTGACCTCATAGCTATGCTTGATGTCGTCTTTAAACACTTGTTCTATTTTTATATAAAATTAATTTAAAATCAATATTTTATAAAACAAATATAAAAAAATAATTGGATAGAGGATGAAAATTGGTGTCACGTCATCTCACTTGATAATAGGTAAAGCTTAATACTCTGGTCACATTATTACACACAATATATATATGTTTAGCAAAGTGTTATTTCTATATTTACATTTTATTTTTTAGAGTGTTGTGCTATATGATTTGGAGTGAAATAAGCTGTGCAATCTCGCTAACAAGCGATATATTGTTGACGGAATGCTGAATACGGATTTAGACTTGGGCTTGGCGACACTCTCCAAGAAATCGAGACATAGGTATTTTTTCTAGGTTATGCTCTTCGAAAGATGATACGAGTTTACCTCAAGATACAACATACGAAAATGGTTTTTTAGTCGGTTTCAATAAAATTTCAGCAGGCCTCATTTTATGTTTAGCATACCTGAATTGAACCTATAGACATAGTTAGGATTCTTTGTGTTACTGGTTTTATCAGACAGTCCCTAAAGCAACGTATGGTTGTCCTATTGTTTAAAATTGTTGTCTCTCTAATTGGTGAAAATCAGGGTAGTTCAGTGAAGTTCAGGGTTGTACCCCGCCCTCCCTGATGAACCGTGCATCAACCATTTAAGGCGTGTATAAAAACGTTGGCAAGAGTTATTAGAACCATGGTTGATTGGATGATCGGACTATGGATCAACCGTAACGTATGTAGACAAAGTTGTCAAATCAAACTTCAAAACTCTAGAGTCACAAACGTGCCTATACATTTATTGGGATAAAAGATATCAACTTAAATATAAATGATGTAAGTTAAGGTTTTAAAATCACTTAAAAATGACAATATTTTTTATCAAGCTCATAAAAAAAACTTTTATAGACTAACCAAAGTTTTAAAAAACAATTTAAGGTATAAAAAAGATAAAGAAAAATGACCTAAAAGTTCCAAATTCAAATTGATTACTTAAATAGATCTTTTGGAGATAAATCAATAGTTTTAAACAATATGATGTGATATAAAAATGTGATATATCGTAAATATCTTTACTTAAATCTAATGAACGAAACAGCTGCAAATTTCATTTTTATGACTTTACTTCGTTAAACATGAATTATTAAATAAGTAAGATATAAATATAGGATAATCATCAATTGGATCTGTGGCGCAATGGTAGCGCGTCTGACTCCAGATCAGAAGGTTGCGTGTTCGATTCACGTCAGGTTCATTTTTTACAACTTTTATTTTATTAATCTACTTATTGTGATGGGTCACAAATCGGTAATCAAAACAAATGAATATCTGCAACTTTTCCTTCCACTGCTCGTTTTTGTATTCGAACGACTTTCACGTCTAATGGACTTACTTGATCATTTAATCCAATAAGTTTGTAGCCCATTAACCTTAAGTCCAACAAACCGAACCGGCTTGGAGAAAGAAGCCTGAACAGACACCAGTTCGGTTGTTTTGTACAAACATGTTTGGTTCACATTTTATGTTTTTTAAACCTGTAAGATGAACGGAGAAAAAACGTAACTATAACAACCTTCTACTTATAAATACTTAAAATGGTTTAACAAGTCAACACGTTTTATATGGGTCAATCCAAACCAAGCTGTTTTTTGAAACGGGTCAGTCCAAACATGACGCGTTTTTTAAACAAGTCATGTTGGGCGACCCAAAACCTGTTTTATTTCGTGTCGTCGAGAATTACCGCCCTAATTAAACAATTACAATAAATTAAAAATAATATGAATATCAATCACCCAAGCATTAATTTCTTTTAACATCTAATATAAAAAAAAAAAGTAAATCAAAAGGTAGAACCAGTCAGATCAGCTGTTTCAAAGTTCACAAAGATCAAATTATACTATTTCAAACAATATTTTTTTAAACAAAATTATTTTCAAGTTTTTTAAACAAAATATCAATAATAATAATATTCACTCAATGGGGTCTCGCCGGAAAACTATTCTGGTCGAGGTTTTAACAAGGCTAACGAAGTTTTATGTATCAAACCTCCCGGATCGATGCAGTGGAGAAGATTTAGCAAAGGAGGTAAGGAATTTCGGAACGATCTTTGATATCTATATTGCCAGAAAGAGAGATAAGGAAGGAAGACGTTTCGGGTTTGTTTCTCTGGTTGATGTGAAAGATAGCAAAGAGATGGAGAGAGTCTTATCCTCCATCAGGATGGGAGATTTCAAGTTGAAGGTTAATGTAGCAAGATTCGTTTTAGAAGAAGGGGAGGTTAACAATCGAAGACCATTCATTCCTAAGAATGAACCATCAAAGCCTCCCCAGGAAGGAGTATTCAAGAAGAACGATCATCTGAAGAACTATGCTTCCAATTCGGTATCCTTTAAGGAAGCGTTTGTGGGAGTTTCCAAAGAGAAAACCATCGTGGTGGATGATAGTATCAATGCGTTTGAGAAGTTGCATGACAGATTTGTAGTGGTAAGGGTTACGTCGCTGGAAGTTTTAAGAAGAATACGCTCCATTCTAAAGGAGATGAGGCTAGGTGAAGGTACTGTTACGTGCATGGGAGGGTTGGTCATTCTTGTAACGTTTTTGTCTGGGGAACATGCAATAATGGCCAAGGATGAACTCATTGGAAGACCGGAGTTATTTTCATCTGTATCAATTTGGGGAGGACATGAGATGAGTTTTGAACGCATAGCATGGTTAAGAATCTCAGGTATTCCTCTCTGTGTTCTGGATGATAAGGTACTAAGAAGTATTGGCAGTTTTTATGGGACAGTAGTCAAACAACCAGACCTCGAGAAGCTGGATGAGGATTTGTCGTTCCATTATGTGGGGGTGGTGGTCACACAGGGTGAAAGGATCCATGATTCCATTTTTTTGAAGTGGAGAGGCAAACTTTTCAAAGTCTGGATAGAGGAGGAACACAAAGAGTGGCTGTCAACCTTTATTGAAGAGGAAGAAAGCAAGGAAGTGAAAAGACAGGAATCGGACGTGGAAGGCTCCGATGAAAAAGGTTTTTCTCCGGTCGTATCTCCGGTGAAGGTATTTTCGGAAACAGAGAATGATATGGAAATAATTAATGAGGAAATTATTGCAAAATCAACTGATGATTTGAACGAGAATAGTCTGGAAGATATTTTGGAAAGTCAAAAAGGAATTTTAAAGAAGGGGCAAGTGGTCCAGGATTTTTCGGAAGTTAAAAACAATAAAAGAAAAAAAGGCAAGAATTTTAAAAATAATGTGGGTCTGGACTCTGGTGGATCATATATGAGTAGCAATGATAGGCCACATAAGGAGCCCAAATCAAATGATGATCCATTCAATCTGGATCCAATTATTTTGGGCCTAGACACCAATGTGGTTAAAACAAGAGGGTCCAGTTCTGTTCCGGTTTCCAATAGCTTCGACGTTCTGTTGAAAGACAATCAGATGGACGGTACTGAAGATAGTGAACAGGAGACGAGCTCAACTGTTAAGGAGAACCAACCAGACGAAGCTAAGATTGATAGTGGGGTAGTGAAGCCGACTAAGTTGGAAGCAACGATAGCTTTTGGAGAGAAACTAGGGGTTAATCTCAATGGCTTTGAACAATTAATATCGGATACCATCAAAGGAGAAGGATTACAATCAGGTCTGTTATGAATTATTTGTCTGTTAATGTCAGGGGGCTAGGGGCGGTTGGTAAAACCGGGTGGGTTAAAGGGTTGGTGGTGAAAAACAAGGTGGATTTTTTGGGTATCCAAGAGTCTATGATGGGGGATTGTGATAAGCTGGATTTGTCGTTGGTTTGGGGTAACAAGAATTTTGAGTCTGTTGGTATTGGAGCCAGGGGTAAATCGGGAGGTATCATTAGCATTTGGAATCCTAGAAAACTAAAATTGTTGAATTATGTGAATGATCCGAATTTTGTGGTGGTTACGGGAAGTCTAGTGGAGGATGGTTCCATTGTGAACATTGTTAATGTTTACGCTCCCCAAAAAGTCAGGGAGAAACGACTTCTGTGGTCTCGTCTTCTTTCTTTAAAACAGGGCTTGTCGGGTATGTGGTTGTTTATGGGAGACTTTAATTCCGTTAGGTGGCTGGAAGAACGAAGTAATTCCAAGTTCAATCCAAGGGCGGCGTTGGATTTTAACAATTTTATTGATGAAGCTTGTCTTAATGAGTATTATATGCAGGGGTACAAATTCACTTATATGACAGGAACAGGTAAGGAGATTAAGCTGAGTAAGATTGACCGCATGTTAGTATGTCAAGATTTTTTTCAATAGATGGAATGGGGTTTATGTTAGAGCGCTTCCTAGGGAGCGCTCGGATCACTGTCCTTTGTTGCTTGCTCTTGCAGTTTCTAACTTTGGGCCAAAACCGTTTAGATGGTTTGAGTCCTGGTTAGATAGAGATGGTTGTGCTGAAGTGGTCAAAGAGGCGTTCAATAGTGTGCAAAATGACAATTCGGCTTATGTTATCTTACACAAGAAGTTAGAGGCTGCCAAGGAGAGTTTGAAGAAATGGTGGAAAGAGACCAAGTTAAAAGAAGAAGAGGTGATGGAAGGCCTAAAGGGCGATATTGCTTCGCTAGAAAAAAAGATGGAAGATGAAATTCTTGAGGAAGAGGAGATATGGGTTTGGGAAGAAAGCAAGAAAGAAGTTGATAGTTTGAATTTTTTAAAGAACAAAGATCTGAAACAGAAGTCCCGGGTTAAATGGGCTTCTTCGGGGGATGATAACTCGGCTTATTTTCATCGGTTCATAAACGGTAGGAAGGCGGCGAACTCCATTCCTGGAATCTTGGTTAATGGGTCGTGGACGATACAGCCAACTTTGGTTAAAAAAGAGGTTCTGAAGTTTTATAGGAACTTGTTTCGAGAAGAGATCTCTCTGCGGCCGAGTTTTAGGTGTGCAGAATTGAAAAGGGTCTCGGAGGTAAATAGAGAGTTACTGATTGCTCCTTTCACCAAGGAAGAAATAAAAGAAGCAGTGTTTGAGTGCGGTTCTGACAAAGCGCCAGGCCCGGATGGGTTTAACTTCGGTTTTCTAAAACACTTTTGGGATTGTATTGAAGCTGATTTTGTGGGGCTGTTCGAGGAGTTTTACGAGTCGGGTAGAATTCTAAAAGAAAGCAGTTTATCCTTCATTACCCTTGTTGTGAAGACTAAGATCCCTGTGGGTCTTAAAGATTATCGTCCAATAAATCTAATAGGGGTGGTGAATAAAACTATTTCTAAGGTTTTGGCTGGGAGGATTAAAAAGGTAATGGGAGAGATTATTTCAGATACTCAATCGGCCTTTCTTAAAGGTCGGTTTATATTAGATGGTCCATTGGTTCTTAACGAAATAATTGGTTGGGCTAAAAGAAAGGGTTTGAAGGCGTTTCTCCTCAAAGTTGATTTCGAGAAAGCGTACGACAACGTCAATTGGGGATTCCTAATTTCAATTATGGAACAGATGGGTTTTCCAACGAAGTGGTGTTTATGGACGAGAGGAATCCTAGAGTCGGCAAGGTCGGCAGTTTTAGTTAACGGCTCGCCTACTTATACGTTCAGTTGTCAAAAGGGTCTACGTCAAGGGGACCCGTTGTCTCCATTTCTATTCTTATTAGTAATGGAAGTGTTGTCGTGTATGATGGCTAAAGCGTGTAGTTCGGGTGAGATGGAAGGTATTAAGGTGTCAAGGGATGGGCCTATAGTCTCTCATATGTTGTACGCAGACGATGCGCTTCTTATGGGAACTTGGTCTAGTAATAATGTTCTTAATCTTATTCGTTTGCTGCGGATCTTCAAGCTTTGCTTAGGTATGAAAGTGAATGTGCATAAGTCGCTTATCTTTGGGTTGGGAGTTAGTGTAGCCGAGGTGAATGGTATGGCGGATATTATGGGTTGTAAAGTTGGTGACCTCCCTTTTCAATACCTTGGTATTAAGGTAGGGGCCAATATGAATCGGGTTTCCCATTGGGACCCGGTAATTGACACTATTCAAAACAGGTTGCAAACTTGGAAGGCGAAGTTACTATCCATAGGCGGGAGATTGACTTTGATTAAATCAGTGCTCGCCAGTTTACCGGTTTACTATTTGTCGTTGTTTAAGGCTCCTCAAAGAGTGATTGATAGAATTGAGCAAATGATGCGTAAGTTTTTATGGATGGGTAGTAAACAAGGAAAGGGTATTCATTGGGTAGCATGGGAGGTAGTCACGAAACCGAAGAGTCTTGGGGGGTTGGGTATCTCAAAGCTTTCTGAGGTTAATCTTGCTTTAATAGCGAAGTGGGCGTGGAGGTTCAAAGCCGATAACGTGGGTATGTGGAGAAAAGTGATAGTTAGTATTCATGGAGGGAGAAATAAATGGATGTTTTTACCGGTGAAAAACGGCTGTCCAGGAGTGTGGAAATCGTTGGTTAATACGCTGGATAAGAGCAGGTTTAACGGCAGAAAGTTTAAAGAGATGATTTCGTGTCAGCTTGGAGATGGAAGCCGAATTCTGTTCTGGAAGGATAACTGGTTTGGTGATAAAGCGCTTGCGGATAGATGGCCTCTTTTGTTCTCAACAGATGAAGAAAAGAATGTTACAGTTAGGGAGCGATTAAAGAAAATAGGGGACCGGATAGTGCTGAACGATTCTTGGAATCCAGTCGCTAATTCGGTTGAGGGTATTTCTGAAATTCAAGATGTTTGGTATGTGTTATTGCAGACTCAGTTTAGCGGTGGGGGTGATAAATGGCTGTGGGATAAAGACAAAGCTTTCTCAGTTTCGGCTGTCAAAAAGTCGCTGCTGCAGCCGACTTCTAGCAGAAACGACCAGAAAATGAGATGGGTCAAATGGGTTCCAATCAAGGTTAATGTGTTCGCTTGGAGACTAGAAAAGGAGAGATTACCGACGAGACTGGAGTTAGTTAAACAGCGAATTGTGTTGCAGTCCACGATGTGTCCGTTTTTTGATTTGGAGGAAGAATCATGCCTGCATCTTTTTCTGTTTTGTGGGTTTTCTATAGAAGTGTGGAATCGTATCTATTCTTGGTGCAGACTGCCTCCTCCTTCTCTTAATTCGATAGAAGAGGTCATGCTGGGCATGATAATGGTCTTAATAGTAGTAAAGGCAAGAAGATCATTCGCGGCGTTTTTATGACTACTTGTTGGGCCATTTGGAAAGAGCGAAAACAAGACGGGTTTTCAAAAAACGGATCCAAAGGTTGTTGAGGTTGTAGCCTTAGTTAAATCTATGGCGTTTCTTTGGTTCAATCATAGATCGTATGGTGATAGGATTGTGTGGTCTGATTGGGTTAAGTACCCTTTGTATATGTTGTAAGTTGTGTTTGAGCGTGCCTATTTTTTGGTTTCGCTCGGTGTTTTTTATGAAGTTATCCTTTCAAAAAAAAAAAAAAAAAGTTCACAAAGATCACTAAATTCATGTTTCTACAACAAATAATTTGACAGATCAACAGTTTATGTGTTACAACTTGGCTCCCTTATAGCTACAATAAATACCCTCATGCCTACAGTTTGTAAATTCTAGCCATTTCACTAGTTGGTCAACTCCCGTCACAAAAGCACAGCCCTCATCAACCATAGCTACCGGACTGCTCCCCTGAAAATCCACTGCCATACGAAGCAGATCCCGTTTGTACACTACCATACGATGCAGCTCCTGATTGCACACTTCCAGCAGCAACTCTGGCTTTTCTCAACTGTCTTATCTTGAAAGCGTCTTTAGGCAGTGGTTGGCTTTGGACAGTGCTAGTGTCATCATCATCTTGCCCTAAACAGGTCAAAGTAAGTAAAAAGTCAATGTAAGCCAGACCGACCCATTTGTATGTAAACGGGTCATACTTGCCAACTTTATTAACAGATATAGATAGAAGGGAAAGGTTTATGACATACTGTCTGCGTCTCGTTTTTTCCCACGTCTGTCTCTTGGTTTGTACAAATGGGATTTGCTTGATCCAGAAACATCACTTGATGCCGGGCCCACTTGTGCTTGAGTCGCTAGTTTCCCAGGTTCCGCAACTGGTAAAGTGCTTTGTAAACATATTGATAGAACGTAATCAACATCAGGCAACGGACCTAAACCATGTCGCAAAAATGGTCAAAGAAAAGTTAACTTTCATGGCAAAAGTCAATATGAATAAACGGCGTTACCGTCTGCAGGGGGCAAACTTGCTATGAATGCTGCCAGTGCAGGTGGCAAGGCTTTTGGAATCGCATTTGGTACAGTTGGCACTCCACTAGTGGTTAATACTGATGGTGCGCTAGAACTAGGCAATGGACTAGCAGCAGATGGAAGACCAGGTGTGGTTAAACCTGAAGGAAGATGATAAATATAAATGACAGAATAAATAAATAAAATTTTACATTGTAGCATACCGGGCTTTTGTCTCGGGTCATAAACCACCATCCTCGAGGTATCTGGATAAACAAGTTTAGACGATATGTTTGAATTTAAGAGCTGTCCTGGTGTTTTATCTGTGCATTAAGAAGATCAGGTATTATCAGTAACTAATAATTAAATAACCTTTAAAAATAGGTACAATATTAACTACAAAACCTGCTTCATTCGCCAGCGTTGATTTCTCAACTTTCTTTTTCATGTTACTCGAAAGCCACTGAAATAAAACAAAATCTGAGTAGAAATTCACACACGCGCAGACACACGACCTATTGATATTATCATTTTAAAAAGTTTTAAGAAAATAATGTACATCTTGACGAGATAAATGTTCGAGTTCATTTGTAGAGCATGGCCATAAATCCTTAAAACTATATCTTGAAACAACATCTTGCAAAGAATTCTCTAAAGCCGATGCTCCTTCGTCATTTGTTCTCGCAAGGGCTTCTTTCCTTCTTTGTTCCACCTGTAAGAGAAAAAAACATAGAAAACATGAACTAGATACTACAAATTATAAAACAGGGAAGTACAAAATAGGACTGTTCATAAACCGTTAAAACTAACCAAACTACCCAAACCAACTATTTTGGCCGGTTTGAGATGTATAGGGTCGGTTCACCATATGCAACACCAGTTTTAACTTTTAACGAATTAGTTCACGCTTTGGAACTTAGAACTGGCTGTGTACTCCGGTTCAAAATGGTCAACGACCGTTTACCTTTATCATATGATTTTTTATTCATTTTTGAAAAAACTAACACATACTAATGATCTTGGAAATAAAACAAAGAAAACTCGGTTCAAACAGACAAATCGTCAAACCAAACCGTCTTGACCGGTGTGGTTGACCCAACCTACCCTGATGGTTTTGCTTGCGGTTTTTAAAATCATAGTGATCAGTTCAGCCCAGAAATTCAATCAAAACTGTACCGGACCATGAATACCCCCTACACAAAGTATGTTGAATTACCTTTAACATGCTAGCAAGATCTCCATATGTCTGCTCAAACTGTGAGAATCTCTTCCAAACCTACAGCACAATCACTTAGTATGCATTCATTGTACTGATTACAACCAAAGTGAAGGATAATGCACCTCAACAGACTCTTCAGGTGGAAGTGAGCTTAAAGCCCGTTCAAATAAAGCCCTAATATTCCTATCATCATTCAAGCGAGACAAAAAATCTGCATACCTGCAACAAAGTAAAAGAATTATGCATGATTCACAAAACGACCTCAAGATGCAATCTTTAAATGACAATAAGTATAGGGAAACACATACTTACTCAAGAATGTATCCAGGCTCATGCATAAATCTTTTCAACCCTACTTCAAACACATTATGTGCAATCTGTTTACAGAAGGAAAGAGTAAAATAAATTTAGGCATACATTAATGTAAATGTAAGATGTGGTGATCAATATCAAACTCAAAGAGATGAACAAATACAATAGATAGTGGAATTTACCTTCGCATCCTTATCCATACAAAATGCCATTGTTGCATAAGCAACATAAACATGGTAAGTGCAATTTGGAGATTTGCGTGCATCCAAAAAATACTTTTTAGCTGCTTCAACACCTTCTGTTCTTCTTAAGAATCTAATAAACTGCATGATAAGTAATAATTGTTTACAAAAAATAAAAACAAAAAAAAAATGCGAAGAAAATAAGTTTTTCTTTAAATATATAAACATAACAAAAAAAATATATATATATACCTGTATATGTGATAATGCAGTTGCATTAGCACCATCACCCAAAAGGCTTTCATATACCTTTTTTGCAGCCTGAAGGACAGAAATATTAGAAAATTGGACGCTCAAAGGAATATGCAAAGGAGGAGGAGAACGCATGCCATTATTAGTATAATACCTGAATCGCCCCTCGAGATTCCTCAAGTTCAGCATAAGCATACCTTAGCAATGCACAATCTAAACATGAAGTTAGTCAACACAATTAACTACGAAAAGCCTATCAAACAATAATGATGTACAGTTTTACTTTTAAACGAAAATGTTTATTAGATATACCAGGAAGGGCCTTCAAAGATCGTTGATATACTTTGACTGCAGAATCTATTGAACCACATTTTGCATGCCATGTAGCATAGTCAAACCATATATCCGGGTAATGGTATAAATACATGAGACACTGGAATGAGAAAATAAGAATGTCATTATTTTAGGGAAAAAAATGAAGATTGACGAGAACAACTAGCGTAAGTTTAAGTGTGTAGGAATGTCACTTAAACCCTTGATAAATGAACAAAATGTGCCTTTTAATTACAGTAAAATACTATTAAAATTAGAATGATTAACTTAATTCATATACCTGCTCGTATGTAAATGAGATTCGCTTGTTAGCAGACACAGTATCTATCCTTTGAGGATTTTCCCTGAGATATTAAATATTTTGTATTAATAAGATGAACTACAAAGCCTTAAGTTACACATAATTTATGCCAAATTTAGCATTCAATGAATAAATTATGGAACATTAGAACCACAATGAGACAACAATGCCAAAAACTACATAAGCAGCTTGGATTAAAAAAGCATGAGGCACTCCGAAGCGTTGAGGTCCCAAAAGCTAAGGCGAGAAGCAAGACCCTCAAGTAGGGCGACGTGTTGCTCTATGTACAACCAAAGAAGCTTTATGTACGAACACAAGTTGCATCTTTCTCATCTCTTTTACAGATCAACCTTTTTTACTAAGTAAAAAAAATCATACTTTCTCAGTTGGTTGTTTTCACATATCAACCTCCTACATACCCTAATTTTGGCCAATTTTTTACAAGGCATGCATGAGGCGCCGCCTCAAGGTCCTGAAGCATTTTCCAAATTTGCTCGCGCTCAGTCGCGCTTTTTAAAACCAAAATAAGCATCAAACCACTGATGAACAATATTTATATCAAAAACTGAAAAACTCCAAACATATATACACATATTTGAACAATAAAGAATAATATCAGATTATGGCATCTATAACTACAAAAGCATGCTTCTTTTCTTACTTCTCAAAGGCTAAGAATCTCTTCCATGCCGTCCATTGCAATTCTTCCTGCCAGGGCAAAGAAAATAGTGAGCAAATATATAAAGAAAGAAAACAATATAAACAACAAAGAAAATAGACAAGAAATTACCTTAACAGAACCAGATGGTGGGACAGCAAGGATGTTCCAATCAATTTCATCAAAGTATTTCTTTCGCTCTCTGTAGACAGCCCTTGCACTGTTATATTTTGGCTGATACTCGGATACCAGTCCTTTAGCCTGTAAATTTATGATATCATCTATCAAGATAAGTATTTATCATAAAAATCACCATCCATAAGTGACAAGATGGGCGAGTTGGTAATGGGTCAAAAGAAATTCGGATTGAAACATGTCATTTTAAATATGTTGGAATAGGACAGACCAGGCTGAGCTAACCCACAAAACACTTTTTGTACATTTTCTTAAAAATTAACCAATACATAATTCTGATTTGAAAAACAGTATTATAACAATAATAATTTGAATAATCATGGAAAGTGGAACCGGAAACTATGCATAAACAGGCGGATATGTAAGTGAGTGAAAATAAGCATAAAATATAGTTTGGGAAGGTGTATCAACAAATTATATAATTTATAATGATTAGAACATACAAAGATTCCTTTTAGTTGGAAAATAAATTGCTCTTAATTTTAGTGTTGAAAGCAGAAAGTTACCAGAGCACGGCTAACTGAATTTTCAAAATTCTCATAGTCTCTCCAGTGTTGCTCGATATGATGAGTAGGTGTCACAATAGCTTTTTGGTATACTTTTCTTAGAGCAATCATTCTCTGTGACTCTTCTTGTGGGTTTTGAGCCTGCACCATCACATCTTTCAGCTAACTAACGGAAGTATTGAATACAAAAGTTATGATTTGTTTATGTGTAAAAATAAAATAGCTTACTAACCGGTAAGATTTCAAAAAGTTGATATAATCGGTCCATACAGGTCCAGAACCTATGTCAGATCCTGTTCATGATTGGATGAAAAACATTAGCAGAAAACGCACTCAAGAGTAAATTAATATAAAACCAGTTACTTTTGTGCCAGTTTTTCAGTCTATGACTCTATTCACAGCTAACAGAACTAAAAACACTCAATTTTTAACATTAAACATTATTCAAGGAAATAAAGTACTAACTTAACGTCTTTCATCACCCCTCGTAGATAATGCATAACTTAACTATAAGGCGCCTTTATTCCCCTCATGAGGTAGTCCATTCAAATAACCGATCGTATTGAGCCATTATTGTATATCAAGGGAAGTGCGCATGAGAACTAATAACTAGAAAAACATAAATTCAAAATCGTAACAAACTTTTAAAGTAAACCAGAATCCAGATCAAAATACAAATCCCATCGTTACACTTACACCATTCATTGCTTAAGAAACTACTCTAAATCACACTGAGGTCAATGAACCCATACAAGTGCTGTTACCAAACTAAAATAAATATATCAGTTTCATCTCATAGGACAAGAAAAGAAAACCGACCAACATAACTGAGCATAAACTCGAAAGCTTTCTTGGTTTCCTCCTGACCCTCTAACCCCTTCTTTTCATTAGCTTTCCTGATAAAATTAATATAGCACCTCCTACAAATTACATAATATAATACCACAACCACATTTATATCAGCAGAAAAAAAAAAACATAACCGATACAACCAATAACAATACAAAGAGATGTGAATGTCATACCATAAAGGTATTTGCAGGCAATTCAATAAGCATCTGCTAAATATCTGCTTTGTTGCTTCATCATTATTCACAGCCATATGTGCTTCTACATATTGTTTCCAATATTTTGCCTAATAATCAAACACACTATCAAAACTTTTTCCTAAATTTAATTCATTTTCCAACAACTGATACATTTAACCAAAATAAATATAATATTAATAAGAATAATAAATAAATAAAATGTAGTAATTATAAACTTACAGCTGTAGGAAAGATGGCTAAAAGCTGCTCATATTTAGGCACTGCCTCTGTTATTGGTAATCGCTAACAATTAACAAACAAAATCACACAAAACTGTAAAAAAGACAATAGTAATAGTAATAATAATAAGAGGAAAATTGATGCAAATTTTAATAAAAGCTAACCAATGCTTCGTTAGCAAGTGCTTCAGCTGATTCAACGCTGTATTTATCCTCCATAAATCAGTTTAAAAAAAAAGGATTAATATTGTTAGGGTTTTATTAAGGGGGAGGGGTATGGAAAGAGGATTTGAGAATAATAATAATAATAAGTTGAGAAGTGATGAAGAGTGGTTTAAGATTGAGGTTACGACGGAGCACCGCCGTACTGTGGTGGTGGAATACGGCGGTGGGTTTGACCGGTGTTACGACGGTGAGTCGAACTGGTAAGGAAGGTTTTGAGAGTTTACAAAAGTAACAGTATTGTAGGGACACATTTTTAATTTGTTGTAACTTGTAACTAGGGCTGTTCAAATCGCTCGCCGCTCGTGAATCGCTCGTCGCTCGTTCGGAAAATGCTCGAAAAACGCTCGCTCGATCTTCCGCTCGGTTGTATATGAGCCGATTGGCTCGGTTCGGTTTGTAAATGAGCCAAGCATGAGCAAAGGTACGCTCGGCTCGAATAAATTTTTATTTATTTAATAATAAATATACACACAATTTATAGATAAATTTATGGCTTTATATGTAAGATTCTATTGGATTTTACTCAGTATATGCAAACAAAATATAACCAGCCCACTTAATTCAATAAAAAAAAATTAACACTAGATTTAATAGTAAAACAATAAGTCATGAGGTGACAGTCTTGACTTCTTTATGTTATTAGTCGTCCATCGCTAATTGTCGCTTGATACCACGCCTACGTCACAATGCAACAACTATTCTCTGACGTATGCTCATCACCTCACCAGCCTCAATCTAAGCCTCATCCTTGGACACTAGGATCTTAATATTAGTGTTATCATTGGACATTTCGACCTTAGTTGTCACCCGACAATGAATGCATCGTAGGAAACATCCCAATTTTATGATCGTCCATATTATTCTTCGCTCGATTCTCGCTCGGCGCTCGCTCGGAAAATTTGCGCTCGAAGATTGCTCGTTCGATTTTCGGCTCGATTGTAAACGAGCCGCTCCGCTCGGTTCGGTTTGTAAACGAGCCAAGCACGAGCAAAGCTCCGCTCGGATCGGCTCGGCTCGTGAACAACCCTACTTGTAACTAGAGTCGAAGGAAAGCCCACGCTACGCTACCACTATGTTCCAAAGTTTCATTAAAGGATGGAAGAGAAAGGAATGAGAAGGAAGTGGGGAAAAAATGTGTTCCCGAGTTTTTTGTAGGAGGGAAAGGGAGGGAATGAGAGGGATAATACAGAGGTTTTTAGGGTGATTTTCAATCTTTCCAATTTGGAAGGAACCGGAGGGAGAGGAAGAGGAGGGAGATCCTTTCTCTTCCATCCTTTAATGAAACTCGGGAACAGAGTGTACGGGTAACGATATTTCCGCATTTCCTCGTGTGATTTAACGGTAT
This sequence comes from Ambrosia x helenae, assembly GCA_030844895.1. Lineage (NCBI taxonomy): Eukaryota > Viridiplantae > Streptophyta > Magnoliopsida > Asterales > Asteraceae > Ambrosia > Ambrosia x helenae. The sequence goes on along the minus strand of CM061226.1, from coordinate 90,241,715 downwards.
TTAGACAGTATTGGTTTGTCGCGGAGATGGGACAAAAATTCGATCAGTATATGTATCGGTTCATTACACATAGAAAATGTAATATCGTTTTAACATGTGTCGATAAAAAACCAAAAATAATAAGAGGAAAAGATAAATTAAGTAAATAACACAGGTAAAAATGCAATAAACAATATGAACTTGGTTGGTTTTGTCCTGCTTTGGACTTATCAGGAGAGCGGCAACAGAATCAGTGGTGCGTTCATCGGACCGGCACGACTAGGCACGTTCACTGCCTTATTCCGCTGGGACATCCCTGATGAAATCTCAGACTAGCCAGTGACCCTAAGCATTCGAGTATAACCAAAGCAAAGCGACCTTCGAACATTTGGTCATGAAATTAAACTAAGTATGATGATTCATGTTTTTGCTTAACAAATTGTTGATATATATTTCCTATACTCTTTATAAATCACATATTATTAGAAGAGGGTGATGATATTATGTGTAATCGTTGTACCATAATCATACTAGTATAACACAACTAGTGTGTTTAGAGGCGCGCGTTGCGCACCTTACAATTATGTCGTATCCAAATTTAAAAACGACATCTCACACTGTCACACCCACAAATTTCTACTTGCGGAGTTTTACCGCGAGGTGCGTGACAAGCCAGGATCCAAGTCAGCAGACACAATAAACAACACTATATGAAATACGTAAACTCAAAACATAGCTCTCATAGCATAAAACCGTAGCGGAAGCATTAACCAATTACAAAACCAAGTACCAATGTATTCAACATGTTTATTTCAAAAGCATGAAACTAAGCCTAGACGCCATGCAGACTCGTGCGCCTAGTCCGACTGTTGCTACCTTAGCGACCTGAGAAAAACACGCCAAAACGACGTCAACATATAATGCTGGTGAGTTCACAGGTTTGTATAAAAATGTTACCAAGTGTTACCAAATGCTACGAAATGTTACCAAGTCCAAAACCTGTCAATACTATATCAATGATACCAAAGTACACTAGCTAGGCGTATGTTTTGTTACTACTACGATTGGAAAACCATTACTGGACACGTTTAGCAATGTTTAGCAAATGTTCGGCCCGAATAATGTTTAGCATGTTTAGAAAAGTTCGAGACAACATGCACCCGTCCGACCTCCAGTCGACAGGTGGGGCAGGTCACGCCCAATAGATCTATCCATATTTCCCCCATTGTGCATCCCCGCACATTCATGGTTTCCCCCGGGACTTTCAAAGATCGTATAGCAACGCAAAAGTAGATCATAGTATGACATATGTTACAAAATATAAGTTTAGCGCATGTTTCCTCCCCCAATAGTAAAACCAGTAAAAGTGGGGCCGTGCTGTCACACCCCAACCGATGGCGGAATCATCGAGGCGAGACTTAGTGGTAGATTGTTCAAAGACTTCATGACACTAGATTTTGTGACAATATAGTTTAAAGATAGAATTTCATTTATTGTCTAAAAATAGAAATACAAGTAGTTCATGTAACGAAAAATACAACAACAAGAATATGATAACTTGAACTAGAGTGAGTTTCTATGTCCAATCCTAAGTAGTTTTCTTGAATGTCCTGCAATAAATACTTCCTGCAACATGTATAAAATATCCGTCAACACATAAAGCATTGGTGAGCATACTAGTTTTGACATACATACATAGTATAATAAAGTTTTGCTTATAGGCATATGCACGAGAACCATACAAACGGCGACTAGCCACGAAGAATTTTGCTTAACATGACCCATGTAGGGGCGGATAGCCAATCCTATAGCGCTATACATGCAAGGTGGGTTGTCAACTATATGAACATTTGTATGTTAGAGTAAATAATTCTACATAGCATAGCGTACAAGCATATAATAGACTTTAGATTGCGCATGATAGAATTTAGAATATGATAGACTTTAGACTAAGCATAATAGATTGTAGAGTTTAAAATCGTTTGAGTTTTGATAGTGATACATGTTGAGCCCCAAAGAATAAAGGATAAAGGGGGACAAGTATGAACTCACCTTTGGGTGCGTTTTGATAGGGTTCCAAAAGAGAGTCTTGGGAGGTTTAAGCTTTAGCCCCGATTAACTAGAATTAAGAATTAGAGTTTTAGGTTCGAGTTTTAGATTATAGATTCACGAGAGTCATGCAAGCCTTTTAGGCAAACCAAACACAAATCGCCTTTAAGGCAATCCGGATGGTCATGAGAATGAGTTAGACCAAGCACAAAATCATCATAGATGATTCGGATGGTATAAAGTTAGGAATGTGAATCCATTTGATAGGTTCATGTCATAACCACTTCGTTTATGGAATAAACGTGGGTTTTGGACACGGGATTTCCCCTTTCTAGTGTGGATAAATCCGTAGCACAAGAAGGGTCAAGAGAGTTGGTAAGGTAGGGTGTAACCACAAACCTTCCAAAGATTAATAATAGGATAATAAGATAGAAGATTGAAAGTAAATTTATAATAATACATAGTATAACCAATACCATAGCACAAATCCATCTAACATTAGATTGTTAGTAGACTTGGTTGGTTCCTTCACAACAAACATCCTTAGGACATAAAAAAAAAAACGATTCAGAAAAATAAACCCATTTGGGACCTCTTTTAGGTGCTCTACCCTTATCACACTTATGTGGATAAACTTGGGGAAGATCCTAGAGGTTTCTCCAAGGAGTTTTGGATAGAAAAGAGAAGGAAAAACATAAAAGAATTGAAGGTTTGAGCTTAGAAACTTACTAATGTGTTTTCAGGAAGTTTGCTCAAAAACCTTAAGGATTAGAGAGAGTTTTAGGAAGAAATGAAATGAACAAGAGATTAAGGTGTAGGGAGGGGTTGTATTTATAGATGGGTTAAGGTGGTTAGGTATTAAATGGAGTTAATAGTGTGGTTATGAGGAGATTAGGTGGGGGTTAAGAGTTTATGTGATTTCATAGTTGTTGTATACTTGTATGCTGTTTGTCTGCTGCCCTCGAGTATCAACAAAAAAAAAATGACAACATCACGTTTGTCTTATTGGATTTTGGATAAAAGTCAACCGATCATTATATATGTTTTATAATTACTAAACAAACATCACGTTTGTATCTTTTGCTTTTTTTTTCTAAAATTAGTATTATTACTAAACAAAAAATATATATAGGTGTTTTATAATTAAATATAGAGTAAATTCCTTTTTGAGTCCCTGTGTTATAGTGATTTTAACTAGTTGAGTCCAACATTTTCATTTTTAACCATCTGAGTGCCTAGTTGATAATTCTATAACCATTTGAGTCCAAATTACTAACACCATCCATATATTCTGTTAAGATTTTGTGAAAAGACAATTATGCCCCTATTAATAATAAACAAAATAAATAAATATATATATAACTTAAACATGACCCATGTCTGCATTTCAACCTCCCTTTCTTCTCTCTCTCTAACCAAATCCACCACCACCACCATACACCTTCAGCAACCACCATCGTTAACTCCACTCACCACCACCACCTCCTCCATTACCACCACTCTCTCTTTTCTTTAAACACTTTGAGGGCCGGCAATTGCGATATTGGGTTTAGAAACCCTAGTCGTCGCCTTCATGTTCTTCAATAAACCAAACCCGTCATCTCTCGCCCCCTTCTCTCTCTAAACCACCACCATCAATCTCCACCGCATCTGTTAGATTAGGGCTGCTATGGTTAGGTGCGGCGGAGATGGCTGTGAGGATGGTGTAAAAGTGAGGGTTTTTAGATGTGAAGATACGGAGGTGGTGATGGTGGGTTGCAGGTGGAGGATGACGATTGTGAAGTGGTGGTGGTATAACGTTTAATAGTGTTTTTTTTTTTTTGCGGTGGAGATTAATGGTGGTAGGGGATGGAGTTAGTTCAACGGTGGTGGAGTTAGACGGGAATGGTATAGGTGGTTTACGTGGGTGGCAGAAGTGGGGTTAAGGAAGACGATGATGGGTGTTCGACCACTACAATCATTGATTTATTGGGTGTTGAAATCACCACTGCAACAGAAACCCACCGTCAGATCTGCAATCAATTTAGGGGTTATAGTGTGTGAGGTTGCGTGGGGGGAGAGATTGTGTCTGAGGTTTGCAGTGGTGGTGGTGCGGTGGTAAAGGTGCGGTAGGGTTGGTGCAGTGGGGGTGATGTGGTGCGTGGATGGTGGTGGTGAGGCGGGGTGGGGATGGCCGGCTGGGAAATATTAAGTGTGTGCAGTTGTGTGTGTGAGAGAGAAGGGGTGGTGCGGTGGTGGTGGGGTGGTGCAGCTGCAGCACAGCAGCAGTTTATGGTGGTGGTAGGGTGGAGTGGGGTGGAGTTGGGTGGGGAAGAGAAAGTCTTCAATATATATATAATATTTATTTTTTTATATATATTATTAAAACTTTTGTGCATTAAAGACTTGTTCATTATAGCTTGTGCAATAAAGAGTTGTACCTACATATAAAAAGACTAAAATACCCTTATACTTAACTGACTTGGTTAACGCCGTTACAAAATTGGACTCAAATGGTTATAGAATTATCAACTAGGCACTCAGATGGTTAAAAATGAAAATGTTGGACTCAACTAGTTAAAATCACTATAACACAGGGACTCAAAAAGGAATTTACTCTTAAATATATATTAAGATATTAACTAAATGAGTTTCTTGTTATAATGCCTAAATTGAATAGGGTAAATTATAATGACGACTCGTCACGAATTGGTAGGAGTAACATAAAAGAAGCGAATTAAGGTGAACTTGAAATTTGTTAAGTATATAATTTAAAATACAAGAAAAGTAGAAATCACGCGATGTTACAGTCTCCCATACTTTAGAAAATTTCGTCTCGAAATTTAATTAAAAGTCAACGTTTTGAAAAAAAATAGGTATGTGGTTTAATATGTGAACAAAGCTTGTTAGTTTATTATGTTTAAAGCGAATACGGTATCTAGTCACTTGTGCGATAATTATGCTCGTAAGAGAAGTACTTTTAAAATTTTACCCAAGGTTGTACGTAGAAATTTGAGAACTTAACCGACATAAGCATTTTGTAAATAGTGAAATAAGGGGTACGTATAAATAGGTATGTATATGGAGTTGATGCAACAAGTTTTAGAGAAGTAAGTAAATATACAGTATAACATACATGAAATAGTAAAAATCTTGTGAAGGTAAGTAAGTATACTGTGTATAAGAAATAGTAAGATTTTTTAGGGAAAGTAAGTATTTATACGGTATGAAATAGTGAAAATTGAAGGTAGGTAAGTACTGTTGGCTTGTAAAAGAGGTGTCTTTGGGTAATTGGGGGAATAGTAATTAAAATGTGAGCATAATGAGTGACTAGATGTGGGATTGAGTAGTATTTAGTAATAGATATTTGGTTTGCACAAGGACGAAAATGTTATTAGAAAAAGAAAACATTTAGAAGTGATTAAATAAACGAGAAATTAGACCACTTGAAAACGGCTTCTTGGCGAAATAAATAGTAGTTATTTATTTTTTTGAAATCCAGTATATAATTAGTCAAGAAAATATAACAAAGTGAGGGACGAATCTTGTTTTAAGTGTATAAATGCTTTTAGAGGTTAAGGCCAGAGTTTACGGGACTTAGAACGAGATTTTTTTTTTATAATGATAGGATTGCTGATTAAGCAAGGAAAGGCAAGAGGAAAGAAATGAAGTTGATGGAGATTACAAGTATAGGTTATTCATAGCAAGTATGGTGTTGCATAGTAGAAAGTGTGGTTCAAAACAAGGCTATAATATGCATAGAAGATAAATAATGCAAGCGTAATTAGACTAGTAAACTATAACATAAACGGTATCGCAAAAGATAAATAACTTAAGTGTTGGTCAAAATTTAAACTCGACACCCAAAACTTCTCATGGCACGAATAACTCTACTTTTGGTAGTATGACAGGACATTTATGTATAGGATGTACCGGCGGCATATCCACCATGTCGTTATCATACCTCATCCGTGTTGTTATTCAAGTCATGATAAGTTACACACACTGGGACTCGTTATGTTTTCCATTCGCCAATTTTTTGTAATTACGTGTGCACCCGTAATTAGTCCAATTGTCATATGGTCCACATAATTCGTCTTAGTTATGTGTGGGTTGACGCAAAATATTTATACAAGGACACGACATTAAACAGTTTTGATGTTGTAAACATAGCAAGCAACGTGACATGCAAACACATAATGTGAAAAGGCATTAAGAAGGTTTTTGATGTTATTAACCGTACGTGTTTTTGGCGTAGATATATGATTTCATGACATAATAGTGTAGACTTGTGAATATGTGGGTACGTTTAGTGGTAAAAAAAAAAAGCAAAAGTATGGACAATTGGATTTTAAATGAAAACGTTCACGCGTGAAAAAGAATGTTTTGACTAAGAGTAACATAAAATTCGAGTTCATTACAAATTTAGTTTATGGGTATGTGAACGATTTTAGCTTTTCGAGGCTAAGGGTCAGGTTTGATGGTAGAAGATTTTAGTCCGTTGGATGTTAAGAAAAAACAGATTTAATTAGAGTGGGAAAATTTAGTGTAAAGGTTTCATCGAAGATGGTCGTTTGATTTATGAAAAAAAAATCCATTTTATTAAGCGAGAAAAAATAGTTTATTGTCAATTTTAGTTTGGCGTTGATGAATATTTTGACTCGTGATAATTTAAAGAGAAAAGGTTTTGGGATTATAAAGAAGTATGTTATCTGATTTAGCGTGTCTTTGCTCATAAGTCCTGTTTACAAAAGAAAAAAAACATTTAAACACTTTTACCATTTAGAATCTTGTTTGGCATACAGACTCGACGCACACATTTGTTAGTGGTTTGAAAGTGAGGATTTTATAGAAGTACAGGCATCTTCTTAGAAATAGTATGTGACATCCGTCACTTTTTCATCATATATATATATATATATATTTTTATACAAAAATAATGATAATAATGATAATAATAATAATAAATAAAAAAAAATTCAGCTTTCATTATATATACATTTTTTTACCCAACACAATACATATCCCTTTATCCCTTTATCCATTTTTTTTAGCCCATTTGAAGTCCAAGCCTGAACCGGCCCAAGATCCCGGCCCACTTGTCCAAGCCCAAGTCCAACACCCCCTCTCCTTATTTGCTGTTTTAAAAAAAAAGAAAAGGGGTTGATCCCGCCGGGTATCGAACCGGGGTCATCCCACACGCAACACACACGCTTACACCACTCAAGCTACACACTCATTTGTGTTTAAAGCCTAATCTTAATCCTTTTAACACTTTCTAAAACGCATCAGACTTCCCTTCATGTCTGCTTCTTATCGCTGCACGTGAAAACACCAAAAGGCCATAATTTCAGACCTTGAATCACGCTGATTAGTCAACCAAAACATCAAGTATTACGCAACATCATTCCTAAACCATATCACGCGTGATTTAAACGCGTTGAATCGTTTGATTCGATATTAAAGACCATTAATAAACTTACCAATTGAGCTCGATTGAAAACCTTATAAATACATGTTATTAGTTCAATCAAACCTGCACAAACACACACATATATGCGATTAGTATAACCCCTATAACACTTTTCATTTCCAAACACCAAATCGTCCAGAATTGAAGATTTTAGTTCGCGTTTGACTTTTTCGTTGACTTAACCTTTATACCCGTAATCGTGATTGTAAGTTATATTTCTCTTGTGGGTTTTGTTCATAGACACTCACACAACAATAACCCTCTGATTAATTGGGTTATTGTTGTGTGAATCAAACAATTGCGAATCTAGGGCTTGTTCTTAGTAGAATTGGGGAAGACGAGTTCTTATGGTTTAAAATAAATTCGAATTCAATTTATCAGCAAACAAGGACCCAGACCAGCTGGTCTGGGCATCTAGGTTGCTGTACATGGGCCAGGGCTCGAATCCCACCATAAACAAATCTTTTTTTTGTTAATCTTTTATACTTATATTTTCTTAATTCTTTTAAAAATCGTTTTAAAATACTAAACGTGTTTTATAAATTCTACAAAAAATTATTATATGATCTTCAAGTGATAAAGTTCATCACCCAATTTTTAGTTTTTCAAAAATGATTTATTTAATATATATTAGTAATAACACAAGTTTATTCATTTATATTTATTAAATTCTATAAAAATATCTAAACGATTTTATTAAATCTCACAAAAATTATCCTAAACTTGTATATTCTTAAACATTCCAGGAAATATTTTTATTTCAGAAAAACCGTTTATTTTATATTTTTAATCAATTTTTGTTAGTTTTAATCATAAATAATTCATAATAAATTCATTTTACAATATTTTTGCACCAAAATTTTACATAAATTATTTCTAACTATCTAGAACTGAAATACAATTTTTCATTCAGAAATTATTTAATTTTAATATTTTTAGATATTAAAGTCATATTTTGACAATTTGAAATAATTAGATTAAATATTCTATTTTCAAGAAAATAATTTTATAAAAATTATTTTCATACTCAAAACCTTATGTTATGATTATATTCAACTTAAAATTTTACAAAAAGACTTTTGTTTATTTATTCATTAAATTTCTTATTTTTAATAAACAATTTGTTTATTAATCAAATAAACGTTTATCCCCAATTCGAAGCCCTAGAAATACATATATCTTAGAGTTATTTCCCTTACACATTATCAAATTCTTTAGGTTGATACTTTGAGATAGTTCCAACACATATTTCGTTGTCCAAGTCCAATTTCAAAGTTATTACGTGAACTGTGAGTATTCCTACCCCTTTTTGCTTTTATACATTTTTGGGGTGTTACATGTACACTATTACAATTTCAAATACAAGTTTACATTTTTTTTACAATACAATTCTAGTACTATGTGCATTGCTTACAACGTGCTTTATGCTTAAACATTACATGTGGATTACATTTGTACTTAGTGAAATCATTAACATGGTACAAGCCGACCTTAACATTGGATAGCGCTATTTGGATTGACAACCCGCCTAGGTTGATTCTCCCCCTTTTTCATCGGAGAATCCGTGGCCATTGTTAAGTTATTATCCAATTGTTGGATAAGTACACTACAGTTCATACAGTACATTATACAGTCACAGGGTTGATTTCGCTCATTTGTTTGATACATGGTTTACATATTTGCACTGTAGCTTGCACTTGAATTGTATATCTTTTAACCTACTATATATATCAAATCTAGGAATGCTCACCAACATTTCATATGTTGACCAAACCTATTTTTGTACATGTTTCAGGTGCAGTTTGATCTAGTGCTTTAGCAAGAGACATTTAGTGTTTTATTTCAATTCAGTTATTTCAATATTTACATTTCATTTAGACAATGTAATTTCCATTTCCATGTAAGACAATTTTGGATTATTCAATAATATTTACATTTTAGTACCATGAGCTTTTGAACAATCGTCACTACGTGGCACCTCGATGATTCCGCCATCGGTTGGGGTGTTACAGATTGGTATCAGAGCCATGGTTATAGGGAATTAGGTTATTAGATAAAATGGCCTAGACTATAACCGAACTTTCATGCATTATATTTCCTAAATTACCTTACCCCTCATTTCCCTCTACTCTCCTTCTTCTATCTCTCCCTTCTTCTCCATTCTTCTCATCCTTCATCATGGTGCATAGAGCTAGTGTCCTACAGGGAGTGGAAGTCTACATCATCATGGAACAAGAGCTGTACCTTTCATGAAGACACTCTTAGGCATAATGCCTACTCTTATTTTTTGCTCCTACAAAGATGTTGAACTTTAATGAGTGTGATAAGGACACGTGCAATCTGGAAGGGTGGACGCCTGTACACTGGGTTTTCTGGCATAGGCAAGCATAGCGCATAAATCCATTTACGGACCTGTTATGCTTACCTGGGGATTCCTGGAGTGAGTATCCACTTATAGGCTAAAGCACGTCTTCTTTGATCACCATTGGGTTCAATTCCTTTGAAAAGTCAACGTTCTTGTTGGGCTTTACAGCTAGACAAGGGCACTCCAAGCATTTTATGCAAGCTTTTTCAATAATACTCTCTCGGTTCATATACAATATTTTGTATTTCACGATTTTCATATATTGCTTACAAGTTCATACTTTCATAACCATCTATGGATTTCACAATCACACTTCACCTTACCCTCTTAGCCACTTTTTAATATTCAACACCCTACCCAAATCATATTATTTCTTTTCTCCACATGTTATTTATTTTAAAAACTATAACCTCATACTTTAGCACAAACTAAAGATTTCTAAAACTTGTTGTATTACCTAGTACCTTCACAAAGTACATAATATTTTTTTTTTAAAGGATGTCCTCGAACTTAAATTCAATTGATTATTTATTGACGTAACAAACGATTTTCTATATAATGTTTTAAACTATTACAAAGACTACTTAGCTTGTACTATTTAACAACTTTTGCCTTATATACAAAACCAATTTTGAAAATAATTTTTTTTTGGAATAATATCTAGTCTCTAGAGTCACTTATTTTCAACTTGTTCAAATTTTTACAATATTTGGTATATACCACAATCATGTTTTCTTATACACTTGATTATAACCTTTGATCCAAACCCCAAAATTTACACTGCTATATAATCTCCTTACTATAAACTCTTTATCAACTATCTTCACATTCTCTCACAACCTTGATCCTGCTTCAAGATTTTTCATCATCTTCTCAAGAACTAAATTCATATCCTTCACCTTCTCACACATGAGCTAGTTACCCATGCTAATCAAACTACTAAAAACCTGATACTTGATTCTACAGGATTTTTCCAAAACACCATTGTTTGTGAAACTTGATTTCCTCTTAACTTGACTATTCACTGGACATTTAAGTATTCATGATACTTGTGTTTTCATTTTCATAATCCTATTTTCATTTTGTACCCAATTTGTCACACTCATTGGCATACAACATCTAGAAATTTCCTTACATACTGTCGTGTATTAACACAGATTGGAAATTTATCATATTGATTACATTTATCATACAAGACTCTACCTTACATTTATTTGGAACGTTTAGACTTGATACTTGATCTTACAGATGCTTTTCTAAAGAAAACATCATTGGCTATTACATGAAACTTGATTTTTCCTTAACTTGACTATGCATTGAACATCTAATTATTCATAAACATTTAATTATTCATGATAACACTTACACTTAATGGTTGTAGTACTTACAAACTTGCTTGCACAAACATACTATCAATTTGCAATCTATGTGTATAATAATTGCTGCACTTAATAGAGGTCATCATGCCTTTTCAACAGTCGGGAGAGGCCCTACAACCTGCTCCACGACTGGTGAAGGATATCGAACATACTCAACGATTGGTAGAGGTCACTATGCCTTTTCAAACAGTCGGGAGGGGCCCTACAACCCACTCCACGGCTGGTGGAGGCTATCGAACCTGCTCAACAATCGGTGGGGTCATAGAAGGACACAAAACCCTAATGTAAGGTAAATTGATGATTCCGGTCCGGAACGTAATCATGAATTTACAGGTACATTAGAGTAGTGTGAAATTCTATTAGAGTTTTTGGAAAGGCGTCCAGTACGTTTTCAAGGTATCAAAGGTGTGGTGGGTTAGCTGCGGTACACCCTGTATACAAGCACTAATGATGCATTGAAAATGAGACTGGAAGTCGGACCAGGAACGAACTCTGTTTACTTGGTAGTTCATTTAGTCTTTCTGTAGTCAATCAGCTCATACATTCATCATAGGATTTCTAAACTTGAAATTTATTGATTTACTAGATTCTTATTCTCCTTACGAACCTAATCCAACCCTTAACTCACATCTCTCGAAACAATTCACTCTCTTACTTATAAATTTACGTTGTGCCAAACCACAGTTATCATCCATAACCCTATGTTTCTAATAACTTCGGGACGAAGTTTCTAAAAGTAGGGGATGCTGTGACATCCGTCACTTTTTCATCATATATATATATATATATATATTTTTATACAAAAATAATGATAATAATGATAATAATAATAATAAATAAAAAAAAATTCAGCTTTCATTATATATACATTTTTTTACCCAACACAATACATATCCCTTTATCCCTTTATCCATTTTTTTTAGCCCATTTGAAGTCCAAGCCTGAACCGGCCCAAGATCCCGGCCCACTTGTCCAAGCCCAAGTCCAACACCCCCTCTCCTTATTTGCTGTTTTAAAAAAAAAGAAAAGGGGTTGATCCCGCCGGGTATCGAACCGGGGTCATCCCACACGCAACACACACGCTTACACCACTCAAGCTACACACTCATTTGTGTTTAAAGCCTAATCTTAATCCTTTTAACACTTTCTAAAACGCATCAGACTTCCCTTCATGTCTGCTTCTTATCGCTGCACGTGAAAACACCAAAAGGCCATAATTTCAGACCTTGAATCACGCTGATTAGTCAACCAAAACATCAAGTATTACGCAACATCATTCCTAAACCATATCACGCGTGATTTAAACGCGTTGAATCGTTTGATTCGATATTAAAGACCATTAATAAACTTACCAATTGAGCTCGATTGAAAACCTTATAAATACATGTTATTAGTTCAATCAAACCTGCACAAACACACACATATATGCGATTAGTATAACCCCTATAACACTTTTCATTTCCAAACACCAAATCGTCCAGAATTGAAGATTTTAGTTCGCGTTTGACTTTTTCGTTGACTTAACCTTTATACCCGTAATCGTGATTGTAAGTTATATTTTTCTTGTGGGTTTTGTTCATAGACACTCACACAACAATAACCCTCTGATTAATTGGGTTATTGTTGTGTGAATCAAACAATTGCGAATCTAGGGCTTGTTCTTAGTAGAATTGGGGAAGACGAGTTCTTATGGTTTAAAATAAATTCGAATTCAATTTATCAGCAAACAAGGACCCAGACCAGCTGGTCTGGGCATCTAGGTTGCTGTACATGGGCCAGGGCTCGAATCCCACCATAAACAAATCTTTTTTTTGTTAATCTTTTATACTTATATTTTCTTAATTCTTTTAAAAATCGTTTTAAAATACTAAACGTGTTTTATAAATTCTACAAAAAATTATTATATGATCTTCAAGTGATAAAGTTCATCACCCAATTTTTAGTTTTTCAAAAATGATTTATTTAATATATATTAGTAATAACACAAGTTTATTCATTTATATTTATTAAATTCTATAAAAATATCTAAACGATTTTATTAAATCTCACAAAAATTATCCTAAACTTGTATATTCTTAAACATTCCAGGAAATATTTTTATTTCAGAAAAACCGTTTATTTTATATTTTTAATCAATTTTTGTTAGTTTTAATCATAAATAATTCATAATAAATTCATTTTACAATATTTTTGCACCAAAATTTTACATAAATTATTTCTAACTATCTAGAACTGAAATACAATTTTTCATTCAGAAATTATTTAATTTTAATATTTTTAGATATTAAAGTCATATTTTGACAATTTGAAATAATTAGATTAAATATTCTATTTTCAAGAAAATAATTTTATAAAAATTATTTTCATACTCAAAACCTTATGTTATGATTATATTCAACTTAAAATTTTACAAAAAGACTTTTGTTTATTTATTCATTAAATTTCTTATTTTTAATAAACAATTTGTTTATTAATCAAATAAACGTTTATCCCCAATTCGAAGCCCTAGAAATACATATATCTTAGAGTTATTTCCCTTACACATTATCAAATTCTTTAGGTTGATACTTTGAGATAGTTCCAACACATATTTCGTTGTCCAAGTCCAATTTCAAAGTTATTACGTGAACTGTGAGTATTCCTACCCCTTTTTGCTTTTATACATTTTTGGGGTGTTACATGTACACTATTACAATTTCAAATACAAGTTTACATTTTTTTTACAATACAATTCTAGTACTATGTGCATTGCTTACAACGTGCTTTATGCTTAAACATTACATGTGGATTACATTTGTACTTAGTGAAATCATTAACATGGTACAAGCCGACCTTAACATTGGATAGCGCTATTTGGATTGACAACCCGCCTAGGTTGATTCTCCCCCTTTTTCATCGGAGAATCCGTGGCCATTGTTAAGTTATTATCCAATTGTTGGATAAGTACACTACAGTTCATACAGTACATTATACAGTCACAGGGTTGATTTCGCTCATTTGTTTGATACATGGTTTACATATTTGCACTGTAGCTTGCACTTGAATTGTATATCTTTTAACCTACTATATATATCAAATCTAGGAATGCTCACCAACATTTCATATGTTGACCAAACCTATTTTTGTACATGTTTCAGGTGCAGTTTGATCTAGTGCTTTAGCAAGAGACATTTAGTGTTTTATTTCAATTCAGTTATTTCAATATTTACATTTCATTTAGACAATGTAATTTCCATTTCCATGTAAGACAATTTTGGATTATTCAATAATATTTACATTTTAGTACCATGAGCTTTTGAACAATCGTCACTACGTGGCACCTCGATGATTCCGCCATCGGTTGGGGTGTTACATAGTAGGAGAATTTTGTTCAAAAATTTTGAAAATGATTGTGCGCGAGGAGAAAAGAGTTTTGCGATGTTTGAGTTTTGCCGATAAATTATGATTGTAAACTAGGATAACGATGGTATTTCATAAAAAAGGAAAATTTCACATCCGAACAGTTTCTTGAAAACATTACACAAAGAAATTCTCTTATTATTTTTTTTAGAGAAAAGAAAAATCGATCTTCTTTAGTGTGGTGAGTGGGTCTTCCAGCATCGTAGATCACCATGGCAAGTCTTGGGCATTGGTTGCGTTCATGGGTTGGGTCGTTGTTTAGTGGTGTGACGACATGTTTTGGCTAAATGACCATATGCACCACAGTTGGCGCATATGTGGCATGGTGAGGAGGTGGGATGATGAAATTTGCAACTGTTGCATATGTCGGAAAGGTTCCATGGTATCGTTTTTGTTATGTTTTGGTGTCGTAGGAGTTGTCGAAGTATGGTTTCGTTTGAGGTTTTTGCATTTTCGGCTACCCTTTTTCATTTGTTTGGTAAGGGTATGGGTAGGAGATTTAGTATCTACATGGTTTGTGTTGTCCTGGATGGTATCGCCGGAGTTTGAAATCGGGTTTGTTGGTTGAGGTCGATGCTGTTGAGACGGGAAGACATCTACGAGAATCATTAGAAGATTTGCATAAGCGTTTTTAAACAAGGTGACTTTTGAATTTAAGAAATAAGTTACTAGAATTTTGGTTAACAATGAAAAGCTTGCGGGTAAAATTAAATCGGTGAAATTGATGCAATTTAGATAAACAAAACACATAAGCTCAAGTTGTTCTCATAGATTTAGTATGCAAGTTCAAGTTAAACGTATAGGACGCAAGTTTCACATTGTTCAAATAGCGTAACACGTATGTATAAGCAAATATGGTGCACTTAATTAGCACAAAAGGAGTTTTGATTTATGTTGGTTGCGATTATTAGTATTGTTTGGAAATCGCGAGAGTGGATTGTAAATGCGAGTCTTGAGATCATTTGCGAGTAAAATAAATCGAATATCTATCTATATAATAAATGAAAACACTAGGGTTGAATCCTAGCTTTTTAGAGGGTCTTGAAGGATCCAACTTCTAAATGGAGCTCCAAGACTAAGACTTATATAAACCTACTAGGTTAGAGACCCGTGAACTTCACGGGTGAAAATTTTTTAAAATAAAACATCTTATCGAATAAATAAAATTAAACAACTTTTATAAGGGTAGTGTTCAACTAAAAATTTAAAACATACGATGAAAGAAAATATAACATGAAAAACTAATATTCTGTCCAAGTTTTTAAATATTTATATTTTAATGTATGATGTAATATATTTTTTTTGTACTCGTGAAAATATTAAATTGTAAAAAATAATCGATGCAAATAAATCTCGTAAGAAAAAACATTCTTCCACTAAACAAAATAATAGGATAATTTCCAAACGAAAACATAAGTCAAAAGATAATGTTCAAAAAACTTAATAATAGTGTATCGTAAAAGGAATTAAATCAAGTACGAAAAAAAATTATTGATACGTTCATAACATCCATTGCAGCATGTTAATTTCCTAGGATTTTCACATCGAACGTTGCAAGCAAAACACATCACATCATCTTCTTCAACGTATTTACCCTTCCTCATGCTTACGTGATGCTTTCCTTTATTATGCATGTTAAAGTTTTTGGAACTTTACAAAAAACGTCGTACAATCCATAATAAAATACTGCTTTAGCCCTTGAATAAAAAATAAAAGTTAAGAAAAAAAAAAGCTTTCAATGTTAAACAAATTTGATATATAAACAAAATTTTATAACGTAACATTGCAATAATACATTCTTCAATCACGCAAACAGTAACCTATTCAACACAAACAAAAAAACAAAGAATAATAAACCTAGTTCATTGTCTTCAAACATCATCATCATCATCAGGGCCGGCTCAACCTTTTGTGGGGCCTAAAGCGGATCCTAAAATCGGGGCCTCTACTCATAACAAAATCGGCTCAACCTTATGACACACATTATACGTATATGATTTCTGAAACACACAATCACTCATAATAGAGTTAAAAGTGAGTTGTAATTAAAAGAAAACTCTTCCAACTATGTTGATTATTTACTGTCTTTGTAAAAACCTAACAATTAACGAAGTTAAACCTCGAAGATTTGGGCCACCATGAATATGGTGGATTGGTGGCGACAAACCTCAACTTATTTTACATTCGAGCCACAGTTCATGAGTACATATGTTCATCTAATTTGTCAGATATGAAAATGTTGGTTGTCGCCCCGATTCAACCCAAAATGAAAAATAAAAAAAAATAGTGGAAATATAGAGCTATATTCATTCATAGCATTTAGAACCTCAACTTATTTACTGTTTGTTTTTTCATTTGTTTTTTATATGTTCATCATTGACTTATGAAGTCAAATTGACTGATTTGAACTCCAAGATCCATATGACTATGAGACTATCTTTAAGTTGCCAGGGAAATACAGAGCTATATTCATTCATAGCATTTAGAAAAATTGCATATTAACCAACTGAAAAGGTACTACTATCTTATTATTATCATCACTTTTTATATTTTTTTTAAATTACCTATTTGCCATAAGTTAACTTCAAAAATCATAGACATCAACAAAGCAAAACAAAAAAAGATCATCAAACCTTTAAAGGAGAAACAGAGTTAAGCCACATTAATACAACATTCATATCCACTCATTTTACCAAATTATTCAGTTTTGCTTAGTACCTTCATTCTTCTATTCATCATGCATCACAATTCTGGTCTGACAACAGAGAGCACATAGAAAAGACATATAATGACATAACTTGTATTCCACTACTAACAGAGAGCACACAGATAGTAATAATTCTTTTGTTATTTATAAGCAATTCCATAGGCATGAGGATTTATGAGTGATACAGAAGAGAGGAAAACTTTTTTTATGTCAGTACTCGAGAACCCTACTACATAAATGATGTTTCCGGTTTCCCTTGTAAGATGGCATCCATCCGCAACCACCTGCTGCAGTGGATCTAAAGCGCGTTGTGTAACTTTAAGAAATGTACCATCTGGTCCAACAAAATAAAAAGGATTACCTTTGCAACTGAAAGTTAATTAGTACTTTAGTAGAATGATTTTAGTTAGTACCTTCGGCAGCTACATGTTCCACGAATATGTAAATTCCACCCGGTTTAAGCACCCTCTTGGCCTCTGTACGCAATCAAGATTCAAGATATCGGAACATAATTATAAATGTATGGATAAGTGTAACAATAAATGCGAGTTGTCTGCAGATGGTCAGTCTTACACTCTCATATGAACTTTAACCAATCATATTGATGCAGCTTAGAAAGAATCATAATGTGACAATGAACCGATAATAACATAACCTGCAGAGGCTTACTGACATCCTTAACAGAACATAGCACTAACGTACCCACGACAACATCCATGGAAGCATCACTTACAGGCAATGCTTCTGCAACCTGCATAAACTCGCCATGTTTATAAAGTTGAAAACTTGTAATATAAGTTAAATTAAGCGAATGAATATTGTAACTCATTTGTTTAAAATACGTGAAGATCATAAAGACCACATACAGCATTAATGAACTTGAATTTTGTTGGAGGCAGACCAGAAGCTTGGGCAGCGGCTTGTGCATATTTTTCCATCTTTCTATTGGGGTCGACACCAACTACACTTGCACCGGAAGCTAAATTTCCATAATATTTGATATTAGAACCTGTTCCTATCCCAATCTCTAGTATTTTTGCAGCCTTCCCTGTTAAATTTGCAAAAAGCTCTGACTTGTAACCTGCAATCTTATTAAATAACAACTATTATTTACACAAACACACAAAAGCAACTAAAAAAGAACAAAATTTTGTATAATATTGTGTATATTAATGACCCATTCTTCAAGAAATAGGTTGATTTGGGTAATTTGTATTTGCCAAATGGATGGCTTTGGGTCAACTCAAATTATACAACGGGTCAATATGGATAACCCTTATGAACTTGGTAACTTAGGACGGGTCAAAATGAGCCAGCGACACCCACCATCTCTACCCACTGTGGCCACTGGCCGACACAAAAATAAATATAACAGACTGAACCTATTCTGATACTCCCCCCCCCCCCCCCCCCTCCTTTTTTTTTCTAAAACGACAATTTCAACATGAGCCAATTTTGGCCGGACCACATTTTTGTAAGAGTGTAAACCTGATTCCATTCCATTCAATTGGGTTACAATATATAAAGATAAACGACCTATGGGCTCGATACTAAAACCATAAGTACCATATTCCAATAATTTTGACGCAAACCAAATTGAGTCTTTTTTTTAAACATCAACCAAATAAGAAAAAAAAACCCAATAATTCTCTGTATTAGATTAAATGACAGCCAATGAAGACATTATAAAGGTGCAGAAGTAACTAATTTGGTTTTTAATGCAATGAAGATCAAAGATTGTTTTATGGTATGCTACATTCCTACAAGTTGACATTGTATCATCTGAGTAGAAAGGCGGATAGCCCACAAGCATTTCAAACATAATGGCACCAAGAGACCACCTAAAGAACAACAAATGTCACATAATCATAGTAAAAACTACACATCAAAAATTCAAAAAGAATGAGATTCATCTCTACCAAAACGCTATGCGATGAACATAGCGTAATATGTCAACAGTCTTGATCAATTTCCAAATAAAATCCACTACAACAAAAAAGAATGAGATTCGTCAACAAAATAATGAATAAACCACCATGATCCAAAAATCATAGAATGACTCCAGACATTATGCACCCATGTTAGAGTTAAAGGAAATATTAGGAGCATTTGATAATATATATACAGGTAAAATATAAAGCAATTACTTTCGATGCATAAATGTAATTGATGAAAAATCTTTTTAATGTCCAAACTGCCTCTTTGTGTAGTCTATTAACATAACTGCAGCAGTAATTTCAATTTTCAACAAAAAAAAATCCTTTATTTAACATATATAGATTATAATAAGTTCAACAAACAATACCGGCGCATGTGCATTCCTCACAGCTCACGCTGCCGAGCGCCTCATCTCACTGGTGCAGAACAACTTTATAGCTCGCTCTAGCCGGAAAGAACTCCCTCATTGCCAGGCGTCTCACCGACAACCCACACTACAAAGAACCGCTGTGGTCCCTATTACTCATCCCCATCTTCACATCTCATTCTTCTTTCTGATTTATGTTTACGAATTCCCAACTCTTGCTGCTATAACACCATCAAATTTCTAGCATATAGCGATAAACAAAACGGCCTGTGATAAGTGGGAGAGAATGGTAGCGCTAAAATTAAAATTATACTGGTGTGTTCCCTAATTAAGTATTCTATAAAGTACAGCTCTAAAAGGATCAATACCTACATGTAGAATTGAAAAGGCGAAGACGTTTGATTCAATGAGGAGAGTTGGTCTGTTTGCTTAGCTTAAAAACTCTTCATTCTCGTCAACAAATAAACTGCAAATTAAGTTTGGACATCATTTATGACCTCATTGATTGATCTCTGTGTCAAGAAATTTCAGTACCCCGAGCATATCCAATTCTTGTTCATCATATTGGAACACAAAAAGGTGACAAATGTACATTATGCTTTTTTTCTTAGATGATGCAAAGCCTACAAGAAGTCTTGAAACGCATATGACCCATATATAACTTCTTACTGTATTGCAGTAAGGACAAAGCTGGAAAAAAAAGAAGAATAAAACTTCTGTACAATAAGAATTGAGAAAACTGTAAACTGAAACAAATAGTGAGCAAATAAAATTACCTACAAAAAGTTCAATACCTTCCTCATGTCACCATTCCGGTAAATTGCAATATCTTGTAATCCCGGTTGCTTGTCCGTCCTAATACCTGTTAAGAAATTGGTATACTTAATATACAATTGTGTCTGTTTCAACTGGTACGAAAAAACTCCCATTTTGACGCATTAACCAGCCCATTCTGCTACCTCTAGTAATAATATTAGGTGAGCATTCAATGAAATTAAAAACTTTACGTATGTGTCCACAATGGCTAAAAACATTGTCATGAAATGCTATGGTATACGAAACAGAAGCTTACAGTTCACTTTGATTAGTCTCACACTCACCAAAAACACATTCTGATGAACTGAGATTATAGTTAAACCTTGAGTTTATCTAATCACTTGTGTGTGTGTGTGTATGTGTGTGACTCACAATTTTTTTGCATACTCTTGACCCAACATGACTTTTAAGAGACTTTCTGTAAGCTCCCCTCGTCCCTAAATATCTGCATACAAGACTAATATAAGCGATAAAACACCAAGAAATATGTTTAATGGCGAATTCATATCACTGAACTAAACCCTAGAAAGCAAATCAACACAAAACCGATCAATAAAAACTCGCTGATTTAGGGTAAATCCCATAACTATGATGAATACAAAAGCGAAACATATAGATTTATAAGAAAAAAACCTTAGATTGAAAGATAATTGAAACATACCTCACGTTTGGTTACCGGCGGCAAACTGGGATGAGAAATAACACAAGTCCATCCATCTTGTTCAAAACAGAATCGTATTTGAACATAACATAATCAAAATATAAAAAAAAAGCGGATGTTACCTTTGGCTTATTGTTTGAAAGAGTTTAGGCGGTGTTGTATCTGAAAAAAACAATCTATATGAAAACCTATTTGAAACAGAACAACCCTATAGTAGAAGAAGATTGGTGTGGATATGAGTGATTAATGGGAAATATTTGATAAAAAATCGCCGGTGGAAGGTATTAAGGTTTTATATGAGGAAGGGTATTGACAGGAGAGGCGATACATTGTTTGAAGGAGGAGGATGATTCGCGTATGATATACCCGGGTCAGAATTCTAATCCGGTTAAGATATGGGTTTGGATAGTACAGTGTATGCTTGCCACGTGGATTGGAGCTCTAGGGTGGGGACAAGTGTCCCCCTAGCTACTCCTTTATTAGAAGAAAGAGATTTTTATTTACTTTTGGCAACATCCATTTCTCATTCCTCATTCCTCTCCTACTACATCCTTTCTCCTTCCTATCTCATTGTCATTTTTGCAAGGTATGTTCTTCATCATAATGTTTGCAATCATCTAACATAAAAGATAAAAACAATAAGATTGTATCCTTATTTTTTTACAAAGACAAATGTCAATCCTATATCTAAATGGCGTGCTACAAAACATCCAAGATTGCCGGTTGCCTTTTCTGATTCAGTTGAAATCCGTAAAGCAAATGTTTCAAACCATTTTACATAAATAATAAATACAATCGTGTTCTTATTAAAACAACTTTCAAATCCTATTGTTTGTAGATTATGTTTATGACAATTTTTGCAATCCATCCACATCAGTTTAGTAACATATTAAACCAAACATAATCGTTTTTTTTTATTAAAACCATTTGATAATCTTTTTACAATCAACTGTATTCTTTGGATGTAATCGATACGCGAGTAATTCTGCTCAGCTTTAATCATTGAATATATGATTGTGTTTTTTAATAAACAGATTGCAATTGAAATCGGTTTTGAGTATGTGTGAATATAAAAAACAAGTATATAAAAAAAAACAAAATACCGGATTTCATAAAAGAAGATAATTAAAATCAGTTTTTAGTATGAGTGACTTTATGTATATTCTAACAAAAGTTTGTTTTTTGCATACGAAGAACAGGATTTCAGTAGGACAAATAACTTCAATATGGCTTATCACAAGGGTGACAAATTCTTCAAGGTTATTCATGACCCTTCCGCACGAGTTTTGGTATGACGTTTCTAATATTTTTTAAGTAAAAAAACCTTATTTGTTATTATAATGTTGGTTTTTACGTGTTTGTGCAGACATTGCCTAAATCCATGAACAGGTTTTTGTTATCTAAAAACTTACGAAACAACAACATTAAAGTTTCAACATACCATGGTCAATCTTGGTTTGTTTTGTTAGAATTTATAGATGATGAATTCTGCTTAACAAATGGATGGTCAAAAGTTGTACATGATTTATGCTTCTCTATGTTTTACGTGATATTTGACTTTATTGCTCCGAATGCTTTCATGATGGAGCATTACAATCATTCTCCTTCCATGCAATTGGATGTGTCATTCTGCAAAATAATTGAACATGAGTTGACGACACCTATGGTAAGTGCCATTAAGTTCGATACTTTCTATAACATGTTTTTAATATGTTAATTTGTCCATATTATTTGATAACAAATTTTGCTTTCAGGTTATACCTTACTCCTTTATTAATAAGCATTATCCCGATGGTGTCCCTAATGTTCCAATCACTATGTATGTAGATGATTTACATCAATGGAACGTTACAATAGAAAGGATTGGTCCTGATTATTGTTTTTCTAATGGTTGGTTGAATTTCATAAGTGATCTTCGTCTCCAGGTTGGTGAACTACTTTGTTTAGAAAAAAAAGAAATTGGGGTGTTTAATGTTACAACTTTCAACAAGAATGGTCGCCAAATGAAATTATTCAAAGTTTTGAATAACAATTTGTTAGAAGAGGATAATAATGTTTTGCAACCACCAGTTGGTCCGAATACGCAAGAAATTCAACTTTCCAAGTACGATGGTTTACATGGTTTTGCATCCCATGTTACAAATGAGTTGGTATGTTTATTTTTTATTATGTATGGTGATTGCCTAATTTTATTTTATTTTTCTTTTGCCTATTCCGTCTACAAATTTGTATTCATTATTCATTTTGGCGATTATGTAGGTAATTCCTAACTTGATTGCTGAAATTGCCGGTTTAAATCAATCATCTAAGATTAAGATTAAATTTACCAATGGGTACTTGTGGTCTCCTATGGTGCATGTAGGTGTTCATTATCAAGTTCCTAGGTTTGTGTTTTTTAATTTTTACCGTCTACATTTTCATTTATTTTATATTACGAAAATTGCTTTACCTCTTATATATTTTTGTGTTGTTGATTGTTTTGTTAAGGTTTACTGTCATTGGATGGGATGTCTTGCGTGAATCAGAAGGTATTTCTATTGGGGACTACTGCCTCTTCAAATGGTGTTCGCACAAACGTAGGCTTTTTGTTACCAAGATTGACAAACAAGAAGTTATTGATTTCTCACAAATCAATTAATCCCTGTTAAATGTATTTTGTCGTTCATTCCATTAAACACATATTTCCATACACTCGTCTGTTTAATGTTAGTTTTTTATGTATTGTTATATTTCCTTTTTTAACTTATTTTAAATAAATTTTACTGATTATTAAAATGTGTTTTGACCTTTGATTATGCTATAATACTTAAAATTCGCCATTAATGATTTCAATGCTTGACATTGACTAAATGTAATCAATACATTAATTTATGATTCGACTTTAAATTCGGCTTTAATGGTTTAAATTCTTGACTTTGACTAAATTTATTCAATACATTAATTAATTTATAACAATAATATATAAGAGCTAATTCGGATGCTAATTACCCTCCACTCTTTCATCCATTCCTTATTATTGAATTGATTGCATACCTATATTATGCTTTACATAACATGTAAATAACATTTAGTTTAGTAACATCCAATAGATAAAAAAAATAACATCACAAATATGTATAATCATATAAATTCGGCTTTAATGGTTTAAATTCTTGACTTTGACTAAATTTAATCAATACATTAATTTATAACAATAATATATAAGAGGTAATTTGAATGCTAATTACCCTCCACTCTTTCATCCATTTCTTATTATTGAATTAATTGAATACATATATAATGCTTTACATAACATGTAAAGAACATTTAGTTTAATAACATTGGATAAAAAAAAAATCAATACTAGGTATAATACTTAAAATTCGCCATTAATGATTTCAATGTTGACTTTGACTAAATGTAATCAATACATTAATTTATGACAATAATAACAATGCTAATTCGGCACTTGCTAATTACCCTCCACTCTTTCATCCATTTCTTATTATTGAATTAATTGAATACCTATATAATGCTTTACATAACATGTAAAGAACATTTAGTTTAATAACATTGAATAAATAAAAAAAAAATCACAAGTAGGTATAATCAATAAATGATTGACGTTGACTAAAGTGAATCAATACATAATGTTATAACCTTTAAATATATGCTAATTCAAATGCTAATTAACCGCCCACCATTACATCCATTTCCTATTACTCGCTAAATTCATTTAGTTTAATAACATTGATTCAATAAAAAAAACAATTCACAACTAGGTATAATACTTAAAATTCGCCATTAATTATTTCAATGCTTGACTTTGATTAAATTCAATCAATACATAAAGTTATAACAATAATAACAATTCTAAGTCGAATCCAAATAACCGTTTTCATCCGATTTTTATTATTCAATTGATTGAATTCCTATATAATGCTTGACATAACATATAAAGAACATTAGTTAAATAACATTGAATAGATCAAAACAACTTACAACTAACTATAATGCTTAACATACGGCTGTGTTGCTTTGAATACTTTACTTTGACTAAATTCAATCAATACATAAACTTATAACAATAAAACAATAATGTATTCAATCGTAATTCGGTTCCTAATTACCCTCCACTCTTTAATCTATTTGTTATTATTGAATTGATTTAATTCCTACATCAATACCTATATAATGCTTGATAAACCGATTTAATCAATAAATGATTGACCTTGACTTAAGTGAATCAATACATAATGTTATAATCTTTAAATATATGCTAATTCAAATCCTAATTAACCGCCCACCATTACATCCATTTCCTATTATTCGCTATATTCAATAACTATATAAAGAAGTCAAACCAATTCACATACGATTGTAATAAGACACGTTGGAGCCACTTTAAGTAATCGCAAAGATATATTATTAGGTTAATTTCTGTTTCTCATATTTAATTACATAATGTCGAAGTTATTTTGATTTGATTTTTATTTGTTGTGTTATTGAAGTCATCTTTTGTTATTTACATCATTTTTTTCCAGTTAACAAGATCAATGGCTGCTGTGGATGCAAATGAGTTTACAATGGTTAACCAAATTCATGTAAACCGAAACAGTGTGTCGTTAAAGCTAAAGATTATTCGGGTTTGGCGTCTACCCGATCGTCGCAATCCTAATGATGTGTACTCAATTGAAATGATCCTATGTGATGAAAATGTAAAACTTAACCACACGTTTTTTTTTTTACATCCTATTATTTTTAAATTTCATTAATTTTTTTTATATTGTGATGCTTTTAATTTTAATGTATATCAATTATCTTCTTTTTTTTATAATCAACATGGTGACAGGATTCAAGCCAATGTATTTAAGCGGTTGTTTTTTAAATTCGAGAGGTTTCTGATTGAAAATTCTTCTCTTATTATAAGAAACCCAGGAGTTGGGGTCAATTCCTCTAAATACAAGTATGCTCCAAACTCAAACAAACTCTGCTTCAATATGAATACTCAAGTTTCCGAATATCATGGTTTCCAAGGTCCAGATTTTGGTTTCTCTTTTGTGCCCTTTCAAAGAATTCTGGAAAGGGATGTTGATGAATATGTTACAATAGGTATATTTTCGTTTTAATGTTTTTTTTAATCACAACCAAACAATCGCAGTAATTTTATAACTTATCTTTAATTAATGTTTATTTTATAATTGATCTTAGATGTTATTGGACATGTTAACAAGTTCTTTAGCAATGATGATAAAGAAAAAAAGGTTGTCGCTGATAAAAAGAGGTTAACAATGGAAGTTCAAGATATCGAGTATGTATTATTTATTTTTTTTTGTTTTTTTGCATTTTATATATAAAAAAAATTACGTACCTTTATAAATTGTTTTTTTATTTTTTACTAAAATAATTTGTACTTTTGTGAAGGGGCTTGCGCATCTATTTAACGTTGTGGGATAGTTATGCCATGGAGATGTCTAAATATGTTGCAACTCATCAAACAGAGAAAGAATTTATAATAATAATGCAGTTTGGCCGTTTGAAGTTTTATAATGGTTGTATAATGTTAATCTATCTATATATTGTTATATTTATATTTATACATTCATTATATTTTGCATTATATATTAAGTTCCAACCTCTATTATTTTTTTTTTAAATAAAAAAATATTTTTTCCTAATTTTTTTTATATAGGAAAACCGTATGTTTCTAACTCTTTTGGAGATCGTGTTAGTCGACTTTTCATAAATGGAGATATTGAAGATATAAAGCTGTACAAAAAAGGGTATGTACTATTACGTTTTTCAATACGAATTACACAACCTTTATAAACAGTCTCAATAAATATGTAATGTGTATGTATGTAATTATTTTTCTCAGGTTGGGTAAGAAAATCGCTGATAATCCTTCCTCTTCTCTTCAACCATATGGAACTTCTATGTTTTGCTCTGATGAAGATGAATTTGTCCATAACACTCCTTTTAGTAACATTGGCGACATTTGTGAGATTCAAGATGTAAGTATAATGTTCATACTTAAATATGATATTTATAATTAAATATAAAAAATTGTAATGAGGTTAAAACTATAATTTTAATTTAATATTAATTTCCTTTGTATACCATATACTATCTTATTTTGGTAACAAACTATAATATTCATACAGGCGCAGCCTTTGGTATTATTGGGTACTATTAAAGACCTGTTTACCGAAATTGGCTGGTACTACATGGGATGCCCCAAATGCACAAAAAAATGTAGTATTGATTATATAATCAAGCAGGTTGGTGAAGGAAGTTCAGATTTTGAGGAAGAAAAGGTTTACGAGTGTTTGAATGATAGTTGTAGTGCCAAAAAAGTTGAGCCTACACCAAGGTCGGATATATTTTTAACATCTATTATAATTTTCACAAATATACTTTCATTTCAACCCAACTTAGTTATAAATTTTTGTTGTTTTTTTTTTCAAATTTTTTTTGTAGGTTTAAAATTCAGGTTCGTGTGCAAGACGTTAATGGTGCTGTATCGCTTACGTTGTTTCATCGTGACGTTGCACAACTTATTAGTAAAAGTGCTTCTGAATTGCTTGAGTTGAATACGGTATT
The DNA here is from genome assembly GCA_030844895.1 of Ambrosia x helenae. Taxonomy (NCBI): domain Eukaryota; kingdom Viridiplantae; phylum Streptophyta; class Magnoliopsida; order Asterales; family Asteraceae; genus Ambrosia; species Ambrosia x helenae. Next base: position 90,214,021 of record CM061226.1, on the reverse strand, counting down.
CCATATTTTTAGGAACCGATTTTAAGTATACAATTATTTTTAATAATTCCTTAATTATGGTTTTGTAATAATTATGTATTTGGTTATTCCTTATATATATAGGTTGGTGATACAGTTGAATATCCTGAAGAGATTAAGACTTTGTTAGACAGAGAGTTTGCTTTTAAAATCTTTGTCTCTGGGTTCAATTTAAACAACAAATATGATGTTTATGGTGTAACTAAGATAACTGATGATCCAACAATTATCTCGCATCTTAAGAAAAAGTTGTATGTAGGACAGGTACATATTCGAATTCCATTTCACATAACTTTGCAAATTTTAGTTACGTAAGACTTTGTTACATTTCTAAGTTTTTGCATTTTTTTTAACAGCCTGCTGAATCAGAATCACTTCACACGTCTCTCATAGCAATGCCGTCTAATGTTATTTCTGCTTCCAAGGTACCATTTTCACAAACACTTATTTTCATAGTAATACATTTTACTCATTTTTTCTTTCATACACAATCACTGATGATCCTGATATATATGTTTGTAACTATATTTTGTTTAGGAATCTGACACAGGCGATAATGATACGCCAATTTCCATTGTTGATAAGAAAGTTTATGCTGAAGGAGAACAATGTTCTATCAGTTCCAAGTATCAAATGGTTAAGCGTAAACTGATTGACGCGATCTCTGATGATGAAAGCACACCAACTCCTTCAACTAAGATTGGAAGTGGTGGTAGTATGGAGTAACTTAAAATTACGTTGAGCCTCTCGTCTTCCTAAACCCAAAATGAAGAGGATTTGTTTGCTATGCTTATGGTCAACGAGTTTCATTGCTTTATGTTTTGTTTTTTTAATAATTTTGAACAATTTCTACTTTGTTATTTTCTCTTTATACCATGATATGGTTTCCTCTTTTTATTAAGTTTCATAACGATCTTAATATTTAATAAATGCGTTTGCTTGATTGATAAGTATGTTTTCATCCATTTGAATATTATGTTGAGTAAATATAGATACAACTAGATTGGTGGATGTACTCATCAAACATAATATTCAGTTTTATTTTTGTATGATTCATATCTAATTAAAACTAAATAAATTGTAACATAAATATGTAGATCTATTCAATTTTTTTACCGAAATATATGTATGTGATACAAGGAAAAATGGATCGGCCCAATAGCTTGCTAACACAATCCCATATAAAATACATATCATACATATTACATAACATATTGGGTTTAAATTTTTTTAAGCGGCATAGGCCCGATTGAATTGATTTAAAGTGTGATTCAGCCCAACAACAATCTGTGTCATTATATTACTAGGTTAATTGTTTCACTTTATCATTTATCTCGGTTCTCCCAAAAAACCACTTTACCAATATGTAAGATCTTCTTCACTTTTAATATCTTTCGATTCTTTCAATGATTTGCAGACTTCATGTTAATATTGTGGGGTATATGTTAATAATCTATGTATTTTTTTATTATCACTATGATATATGATATTTTCATGATTCATGTGCAATCAAATCTCTCATCTATCTATATTAATCGTGTATTTTCAGTTGTAAGTTCAGTTATATGTATTTTGTAACAAGCATTGTTTGATCTTTAATGTTAATTATATAAAGAATCAGTGTTAAATATAGATGAGTATTTTGTAACAAGCATTGTTTGATCTTTAATGTGGGGTATATGTTACTAATCGATGTATTTTTTTATTATCACAATGATATATGATATTTTCATGATGCATGTGCAATCAAATCTCTCATCTATCTATATTAATCGTGTATGTTCAGTTGTAATGTCAGTTATATGTATTTTGTAACAAGCATTGTTTGATCTTGCATGTATGTAAATAATGGTTTGTATTATCATGCTATTTTCGAAATATGTATAATTTTGTAATTATTTGTTTTTTTTTTGTAACCTAATAATCAGTGTATGAATTATATAAATATACATATCGAAACTGGTTGTAGTATTGTTTTCGTTTCACATGAACATGTACTGCATGTACTCCGGTGGGTACCAATCTACTGATAACCTGCTCGATACATCATTCTGGTTATGTTATCCGTTTTTTTCAACTGCTTAACAAGTTTTTTGGTTAATGTTTCCTGATTTGTCGAAATTTATAACTATTTAATCATATGATGTTATATCGGTTTTTTTGTATTTTATTATTTAGTGTTAGTCGATTTTAACGAATTGCCATAATAGACATGCGTTTTTATTTACATTTGTTTGTTTTCAATACATGTGATTGTATACATACTTATGCTTTTAACCTTATTTCTAACCTTCAAATGAATGCAGCCTTTTGCCATCCTGCCGATTAGGTAGCAAAAAAATGGTAAAACACTTAGCGTTTTCTTTATTTTTATATCTATTTTTTTGTAAACATACAATTTACGCTTAACTGTATAATTGTTTAGGCTAACCAACCCCATGTTGAGGTGATTGAAGTTTCAAGTGACTCGTCTGACTTTAGCGATTGGGATGAAAGCGATTCAGATAGTGGCATGCACGATTTGGGTTTATGTAATTGGGAAGCTGCTCCTGAGATTGATTCCATTGTCACAAAAGTCACATACAAATTTGTGAGTTTTTATGTAGTCAATAGTAAATTTTAATCTCTAAGTATTTTTATTAACAAATGTGAGCTTTTAATTCACTTATTACACACAAATGTTTATGTGTTTTGTTGCAGCGCCTTCCAGTTGCTTTTGCAAGGCGCCATCACTTCGAAAAGAAAGCGACCGTTTTTGTCCAGTTTGAAAACGGACCGTGTATGATTAGAAGAGTGCTGGTTGAAGGAAGCGGGACTAAGGTAAGGTATTCGTTGAACAAATGGAAGTCAAGAATGAAAAGGCTTGGGTTAAGGAATGGTCGTCGCTATAAGCTTACGTTTTACAAGGGCATTTTGGTTTTCTCCATGCCTTAGCTAAAGGCATGCTAGGTTCTATGTTTTTGGTTTCGTCATTTGTCGCTGAAAATGACGATATCGTAGTAGATGAAATATAACATGACGTTTATGTACGTTAAGTGGTCCCAAATTTTGGTTGTTTATTACGATGGGTACCCGTTTTGTAATAGGAACTTACTTATTATGAATGACCTTCATGTTTAGGTGTTAACTTATATCCGAATATTAATGAATGAATCGGTTTGTAGTATGTATGCCTTTTTAAATTTGCACCAACCTATGTATTCATATTAACAATAGATGATGCTATAAGTGTTCACCTCTTTCAAGTTTCTATACACTTATTAGAAACAATCAATTTAATATAATAATACAACCGCGCCGTGGTTATGCGTTTTGGTACATTGAGCATTTTCGTGTTATAACCCTTTACTGAAAATCGTAGTAAGTAATTTAATTAGACAAAGATCATAAAGATACAAATTTTTATTTTGGTAACTATTAATATTTGTCATCAACTAATTTTACAATTGACTACTAATAACCGATTCCTTTGACTTTGACAACTACAATTTTGTACAATTATACATAAATATATTCCCATTATATTTGGTAAATTTGTCATCAACTAATTTTACAATTGATACTAATAACCGATTCCTTTGACTTTGACAACTACAATTTTGTACAATTATACATAAATATATTCCAATTATATTTGGTAAATTGGAAAAGGGATTTTATGTTTTAGAAACTTTCGGTTATTTATGATTATAAACAATTTCCGAAATATTTTGTTATTAAAAAACTTTACAAAAATATTTTTATTCACCTCTATATAATACTTATTCAACCATGAATATGTAATTCATTTAAAAGTCTTTTCACTTTTGAAAACTAGGTTTCAAAATTACATAAACTTATATAATTTATTTACGTTTTGTCTTTATTTATACTAATTCGTTTTTTAATTTTTTTAGTTGTCATGGATAATAGAACCGTTCAAATGGTAGCCAACGGTACAGACTTGCATGAAATCGTTTACTGTTATGTATGCGATCTAAACTGTATTGACCATGCTCAATACATTCAACATTGCAATGGCAAAAAACATCGGGCAAAGGTATTACATTTACGTTGTTCGTTTAATATGTTGTGCATTCCTTTTGTCAAGATATTTTAATATACGTAGTTTTTTTTTTGACATTCAACAATGTTATGTATTAATGTCTATATTTGTAGATTGGGCATGCGTATGGTCAAGATTTGTTCTACTGTGGAGTTTGCAACATCCAATGTACCAGCATGGATAACTTGAATGACCACTTTGCAGGAAAGAAACACATTAAGGCGATAAAGGCCCAAGGTTTTTTTTAACGTTATGGAATAAGATATTCTTATGTGTCACACCCTCAAATTTCCACGTGCGGGGTTTTACCGCGAGGCGCGTGACACACCAGGATCCAAGTCAACGGTCACAATAAACAACACTATATGATACGTAAAAATGACATAAGCAAACCATTAAGTTTTCATAAATGATCCATTGCTGCGGAAGCGTAAAACTTTATTACAACATGAAGTCAAAAGTACGAAAGTCTGAAAATACTAAATGAGATGCACATGAATCCTAGACGCCGTGAGACTCCGTGCGCCTATCGACAGCTGCTACCTTAGCGACCTGAGACAAACATGCTAAATACGTCAGCAAATAATGCCGGTGAGTTCACAGGTTTTTAATGAATACCGACTCCAAATGTATACCAATTCCAAGTGAAAATCGACTCCAACTGAAATACTAACTCCCAAATGAATACCCATGATCAATCCAGACCACATGCATGCAAATCATATGAATACCTGTTACTACTGCGATTGGAAAACCATTACTGGACTCGAATACTGTGAATACTGAATACGTGCCCGAATGAATACTGAATACTGAATACCTAAGAGACAATATGCACCCGTCCGACCTCCAGTCGACGAGTGGGGCGGGTCAAGCCCAAATAGCGCTATCCACATTTTCCCCGTTGTGCATCCCCGCACATTCATGGTTCTCCCGGGACTTCCAAAGATCGCATAGTAATATAATGAATACTCTAAAACATAATGAATACGTGAAAACATAATGAATACTCCAAAACCCAATGAATTCATGAATACCAAAACGTAGTTGACACACCTTTCATGAAAACTTAGTTGAAACGCCTTTTATGAAAACATAGTTGAAACACCTTTTATGAAAACATAGTTGAAACACGTTTAAAGAACACAGCATGTTTTCTCCCCCAAAAATGTAAAACCAGTAAAAGAGTGGGGCCGTGAAACTCACCTTAGAGTGCGTCTTCTGATAACTAGAATTCCAACACGTGTATGATAATCCCAACTAATGACAACCTATCAATGAGTTTACATAAGTGTGATGACTACTAACCCGAAGGCTAACTAGTCCCCGATTGTCCAGATCTTGACCGAGCATGTTTTAAAACGTGTTTAAATGTTTAACCGACACACTAGACCGACCCAACATCCCGTTGGTGACCCATTACCCCAACTAATCAAGTACACATAGATTACACACAAGGTTCAAGCATAAAACACTTAGTTTGTATCAAAAATCCCATTTCTGCATCAGAACGGTCGAACCAGTCAGTTTTAAGTCTCCTTCGCACCTTTTCAGTCTCCTTCGCCCGTTTGAGCCACGTTCGCCCGTTTTTCCCACGTTCGCCCGTTTTTCCTACGTTCGCCCGTTTTTCCACGTTCGCCCATATTTTATTCCACGTTCGCCCATTCGAACCAATTTTATTCCACGTTCGCCCGTTTTCATCAGCATTTTATAAAACGCACCAAAACGCATCTAAACGGTCCGAAAACATCACGAAACATTACCAATCACAGCAGTCAACTATCATTAACATATTCCTACATAACCCTACCAATTTTGTCCCGAAATCCGTCCGTTTTACGAGTTACCCGAAATAGCAAATTATGGAGATGTCACATCAAACGCATGCAATCTTTACCCAATTAGGAAACTTTATGAAATCAATCAATAATCAACTTAATATACTCAGATTATCATGAACAATAAACCCTCCAATCATATCCTTATCACTATCATCATGAACAAGCCCTAGATCTAACCCAAAATCCCCAAAATGAACATAACATCATCAATAATCAATTGTAACCTATCTCAATCATAAATCATCATCAATAACAGTCCTAGATCATTGTCATAACATCTATACAGCAATCAATCACCAAACAATGCATAACATCACATAAAACACCATTAACACATGTTATTTTGTATGAAAACTCATTGTTTATGAATAGGTTTTGTTTAGAAAGATATTAGGAAGGTTTTTATTCATGAAAACATGTTTGTATCAGATCTGGACTCTTGGGGTTTAATAAAAACGAATTGAAATGCTTTAAAAATGATTTAGAATGAAGAACACACCTTAGATCTTTGTGTAGAAGATGTTTGTAGGTTAGATTATAGAAAACAAGGGCAAAAACTCCTTCCCCAATGTTTAAAGTTGCTAGAGAGTGTTTTGAGGCGTTTAGGGTTTGTGAAATGGTGAAAAATGACAAAGTGTGGTATTTATACTATGTCCACATTCGCCCCTTTTTCCTGGGCGAATGTACCCTCCTTCGACCCTTTCACAGGGTCGAACGTACCCTGACTTGGTCGAATGAAATTCTTTCAATTCCATATCCCAGGTTCGCCCCTTTTACAAGGGTCGAACCAGGAGTATTGTCCAGGTTCGCCCATTCGATTGGTCGAACCAGGACTCAAGTTTTTCTAGTTTTCCAATTTGTCGTGTTTAACGCATTTTAACGCACCCTACCATACGAGCATGCAACCTTAGTCTATGTTTAACATATTTAAGCATGGATGATTATCTATACATCATTTAAACACATCTAAGCATATAATCCACCATACAACAATTAGTCTACACATACACTTAATTAGTTTATGTAATTCACCAACAACGGGACTCGTATCGTGTGTGTGTGTGACTAACCCAATGATCTCCCGAATCATTGGACCCTGGACTGGACAATACGGACTGTGTTCCGACTCTACTGACCCCGTCAAGTATGTTTAATAAACGTTTTTCGCTAAGGTAGACTTATGTGTTTATAAAATGTTGACCCAAACATGCCGGGTGTCACATTATGTCTTATAATGTCGCATCTTTTAATTTTAGATACAATAATTGTTTTCAATAACAAATACTAATTACCGTTTTTCACTTGATGCATCTATTTTTCTATATTCCATAATTTTTTAGATAATGTTATTTACTATGTTCATTTTGAAGCATTCATATTTTTATTCCGTCGTTTACATACTTAGGTGTCCGATGTTTGACACTATGTAAATATATCAAAATCTTATGATTTGTTGATAACCAAGACATCGTTTTATACCAAAAGTTTAATTGATATTCCGATTAAAACAAACCAGTTTATATAAAAAATTCGACCCAATTAGAATAAATTCCATAATTTGAGTTGTATTGAAGAAAAAACGTGTAATACATATGACTACTTTTCGCTTTTGTTTCCTCAATCGGATGTAAACTCATTAAAATACGATGGTTTGTGTACCTCAGACACAGTTTCAGGTACATACATCGATAAGTTTTCTCTACGTTATGAATGATATTGTTAATAATAATATTATTATTGTTTCAATTATACATTGTTACTTAATAACTGAACAGTTGCATTCTAAATTATCATATGTAACTGCAGTTAGTGCATAAAATTATGATCAGTTTATGTATGTTCATATCCTGACACTTTTTTCTCGCCAATCTTTATTACCTATACAGTTTTCATAAATAGTATGTCATAATTGTGTATACGTTAAACTAAATCTGTAAAATGTTAATTTATAAATGAAGAACTAGATAACGAGTAGAGTGCCTTGAAAAACACTCGTGAAAAACAAACATCGTGTGAAAGGTTGCAGGACAGATTCTACATAAACAACAGATATAATAGATATAGCAAATTGTTAAATTATGTGACGATTATTATAAATTTTTTTTTGCTGAAATATAGTTTACTAAGCTTGCAATACAAATATTTTTTAAAGCTGAGTTACAAACCTTTACAGTTTGAATCAAGGTAATTCTATATCCATCTTTTTAACTTTCTTTACGTGTACCCTAACAAAACAACCAAAAAATTACTTCAACTTTGGATATAAGTATACACGCCTAAACTTGAACTTCCATTGATAATAAAGTATAACTGTATTGATTTTTTTCGTTGAATGTAATGTTGACATTATATTAAGGTTTCGACCCATATTATATATTACTTTAGTGTTGTAGTTTTTTATATTAAAAATAACTCTAATATTCTTAATTTTTTTGTCCACTTTATAATACAAGATAGAGAAGATGGTTTATGGTTTTCTTATTAAGTGCGGCTCTGAACGAGACAATTCATGCGTAAGTTAATCTAACTTATCTTTTGCTATTATTTTTTAAATTATTTTTTTTATTTTTTCAAATTATTGAAGCTTTTTTTTTTTTTTTTTTTTGTATCTTGGACTTTCAGATGAAATAAAACAATCTTTAATAAAGTTTCAATCCTGTTTTTGATTTCGTGCACCAAATTATTTTTTATGGGATTTATATGATGATCCAAGTAGATTGCATTTATAAATTTAGAAAACCGATCGCCCCGTTTTTACACCTTCAAAACCTATTATTTTGTTTAAGATATTTCATAAATAAATATAAACTTGTATTTCTGTAAAATATATTTGTTATTGTTAGTAAAGTAGTTACGTCTATGTAAATGCTTTTCAAAAGAAGCATATAATCAAAATTTCAGATTATAGACATAGTCCATAGATCATATATTTCATTATTACATAACTGTTAATGTTAAAATCATGTATATTGTTATATATGTAGCCGTTGCCACGACAATATGGACAGTGGATTCAAACGTACAATTATCCAGATTCACAAGCAAGGATTATAACACTTGATAACAAAGTGTTTGATGTTCATATTAAAGAAATATCAGGATTTCATTACATATGTGATGGTTGGACGAATTTGCGGAAGTCACTGGGCCTGTTTTCATTTTCTAGGCTTATATTCCAGTTTGAAGCTAACATAAAGTCATTTAGGCTAATATATTTTTATCAAAACGTACCGACAGCTCCTGGTCAGTTCTTCTATTCTAACTTCAGCATGTCGGATCAATCTCGAACACAACTGGTATTAGTTTTTAAAATTCTATCATTTTTTAAAAAATTCATTAATACTGTTATTATTTTTATGATTCTAACTTTGTGATATTGTTACTACAGTTTATTGATATGTTTTTTTACCATCACAAGATGAATCGACAATTACCAGTTGGCACCATTCATATCCGTACTCATCCCAATCGTGTCTGGGAGGCCAAAATGGAAAAAATTGATCTGGTTCCAAATATAACTAAAGGATGGAATAATATTGTACGTGATTTGAACTTGACTGAAGATCACTGGATTGTATTTGAAATGCAAGATTTACATAACTATGACATGAATGTCTTTCTTCTTAACCAACTTAATCCTCCTCCAGAAGCATGTTATGTTGATGTTAAAGAAGAAATTCATAATGGTAATCGCTACATACTATTTCATATATAATTAGTGGATTAATGATTATTATTTTTAATTAGTTTCATTTGTACGTTCTATAACTTATTACTTTGTTTTTCCACTACATATGTTGTAGATGAAGCAATTAATGATCATACAAATAATTTAATGGATGAGGATGTTAATGAAAACTCTGTTTCCACACCAGATGAAGGTGTTCATGTGGTATTTCGAGTTGACAATAAATTTGTAAGTTATTTTTTTTGCATTAACATCTTTATTGTATTTTAATTCAATTTTCTTTTGTGTTATTATATTTCATTAAATAATACGTGTAATTATAATTTTTTTTGTATAGCGAATGAAGAAACATTGGGCTCAAAAACATGGATTGGACAAGAAGGTCGACATAACAGTCATAGATAACGATGGTGGTATTTGGTATGTTAAGGTTAGTATTGAACTTGACAAGGGGAACGAACGCTATTATATACCAGGGTTGAGGTCTGTTGTTAAAGATAAGAAGCTTGCTTTTGGAGATCATATGGAATTCATATTCTTCGCCGTAAAAAAGGAGTTTGTTTTAACAAACATAGTCACAACAGCCAATCATTGACTTCACTTTATCATCATCAATCTTGCGTTTATTTTTTAAAGTTTGTTTTTTTCCTTTATGTTCATGTACTCTGTTTTTCAGATTTTAACTATTATCCGTATTATTTGCAATATATTTGCGTATTTTGTAATATTTTGGCTATTTTTTTAATGTGTCTTATAATATGTCTTAACGTTGTTGTATATAACGTTTTTCATTCCACATCATTGATATTATCTAAGACTAATTTAAAACTCAATATTCACAGGTTTTTAAACATAGGTTAATGACAAATAAAAACCTTTACGCAACATACGATTTTAATGTCATTAACGTTAATAATAATCATAAATAATATTATTATTTTTCTTATTTAATTACAATCATGTATTTGCATTTAACAAATTAAACAATCATTCATCAAATAAATATTGGTAAGTTCGGTATGTAAAGTTTATCACAAATTCTCAATTAATTCTCATATCATTTTTTGTTTCAATCAACCATTATGAGTTTCCAAAATATGTTACTATATTTAAATTATGGCAAATATTATGAAGACCTATTTATTGCTTGACATACGCCAGTTAATAAAGGAATGGTTGACGCTGACTTAATTAAATCAATACATAATGGTATAACAATAATAACAATGCTAATTTGAATGCTAATTAACCTCCACTATTACATCAATTTCTTATTATTGAATTGATTGGCAAATATTATGAATGTCATTCCTTTGATTTCGTAAATTTCAAATATGTGTTAATGTCAATTCGTTTTAGAAACAATCCTTATAAATTAAATATATCATATAAAATTATAAATAATTAGTTGAATACAAATCCCTAAATTTTTTTCCGAATTTATTTATATTACTATAAAGTATAATACTATAATTATTTGTCGTATACCATTATGTATATAGTATTATCCGAAATTTTGAATTATGAATTCTGATTTAATTGTGATATCACTATTTTTTTATCAATGAATCAACACATATCCCTTCACAATGTTGACTATATTCTAAATTTTAATTATGGCAATGCTATTGACCCATTTAAGTTAATTTAACTAATTTAATGATCGTGCTAATTATATTCAATTTAACAAAATTTCATAATGAGGGTACCCTCTATATTTACTTGTCTTATATTTCATAACAAACCACCTCAACTTCCTCACTATTGCATACATTACATAACATCACTATACTGTTAGTTTTACAAAAAGATTTCTTAGTTGTTTTTTTGTTTAATATATTCTTGATATCATTTATAAATACATATTTTTGTTTTTTTTTCCATAGATCAATGGCAGATGTTGAAGTAACGATGTTCAACAACCTCAAAACAAACATGGATGATGTTGTTGTACGAGCAAGAATCATTAGTCTTTGGCGAGAACCGGACAACCATGACTATTCGTTACACATGGTTTTAATGGATGAAACTGTAAGTCGTAACCTTTTTTATATTTGTAGTTTGTTAATATGATTACTTATATTACTATGTATAAATATATATTTATACAAAAGATAAATGATTAAATATTTCATTCTTTAACTTTTTTTATATAGATTCTTTGCAAAACATACATTCAAATGTTTATTTAAGTTATACATTCACTATTTATTTTTTGTGTACTAATTAAATTATTTTAAAACTATTTTACGAAAAAAAAATTCATTTTTAAGTCAACTGATTACACATCAAACATGTTTGTATATTTCTATTAATGTATGTTTCTGTTTTATAGTATAAAACTTTTTGCAAATTATACTTTGATATGTAATTTTTTCAATCATTTTGGGATTCAAAGCTCAAGGAACAATATCCAACAGATTGGTTATGTGACACCCGGCATGTTTGGGTCAACATTTTTATAAACACATAAGTCTACCTTAGCGAGAAACGTTTATAAACAAACTTAACTGGGTTAGTTGAGTCGGGTCAAATTAGGATTGTCCAGGGTTCAATGATCTGGAGGATCATTGGGAGTCGTTTTGGGAATACATTAGTACCGGGTTCCGTCGTTGGTGACATTACATGAATTAATTTAGTATATGTGTAGATTATGGGTCGTGTGGTGGATTGTATGCTTATACTTGCTTAAATGATGTACGAATGATTATACGTGCCTAAACATGCTAAGTATAGACTATGGATGCATGCTTATGTGTTAAGATGTGTTAGAATGCGTTAAACACGACAAACTGGAAAAAGGTTAACATGTGTTAAAAGTGCTGTTAACATGTGTTAAAAATGTGCTGATGACCTGAATGTGGAACTTTTGGGCGAATGTGGAAATGGGGTTTGAAAAATGGGCGAACGTAGAAACAAAGTGGGCGAATGTGGAATTTTTCCACATTCGACCACTAAAAAGGGGCGAATGTGGAAAAATTCCACATTCGACCACATAAACTGGGCGAACGTGCAGATAGTATAAATACCATCCTTAGCCATTTTTCACCATTTCACAAACCCTAGACGCCTCCAAACACTCTCTATCAGCTATTATCATTGGGGAAGGAGTTTTTGAACTTATTTTTCATAACCTAACTCTCTAAATCATTACAAGTGAAGATCTAAGGTGTGTTCTTCATTACAAATCCTTTTTAAACAATTTTAACTTGTTTTCATCTAAACCCCAAGGGTCCAGATCTGATATCAACATGTTTTATGGGTAAAAACCTTCCTAATATCTTTCTAAATAAAACCTATTCATAAACAATGAGTTTTCATACAATTTAACATGTGTTTATGTGGTATTAAGCATTGTTTGATGATTACTTGCTATGTAGATGACATGACTACAACCTAGGGCTGTTATTAATAGAGAGTTATAATGGAAACATGTTACAATTGATTGTTGATGGTGTTTTGTCGATTAAAGGGGTTTTTAGTTAGATTTAGGGCTTGTTTTGGATGGTTATGATAAGGTTATGATAGGGGTTTCTTGTTCATGATGATTTGATGATGATGAGCTGATTATTGATTGATTTCAGAAGTTTCCTAATTGGGTAATATTTTCATGCATGATGATGTGACATCTCCATAATTTACTATTTTAGGAAACTTGTAAAAACGGATAGATTTTGGGGTAAAATTGGTAGGGTTTCGTAGGAATATAATAATGATGCTTGACTGCTGTAACTCATGATGTTTCGTGATGTTTTCGGATGTTTTTGGACGCGTTTTTGAGTAAACAACACAGCAGGGTCGAACCTGGAACACCTTCGGCCAGTCGAATGGGCGAAGGTGGGTTCCAAGGGTCGAACCTGGAACTGGGGGGGGCGAAGGTGGAAGAAAAGGGGCGAAGGTGGAAGAAAAGGGGCGAAGGTGGGAGTTTAAAGCCACCTTCGACCACTCAAAGCCACATTCGACCCTACGTTAACAAAAATGAGATTTTTGATACAAACTAAGTGTTTTATGCTTGAACCTTGCGTGTAATCTATGTGTACTTGATTAGTTAGGGTAATGGGTCACCAACGGGATGTCGGGACGGTCTAGTGTGTCGGTTAAACATTTAAACACGTTTTAAAACATACTTGGTTATGATCTGGACAATCGGGGACTTGTTAGCCTTCGGGTTAGTAGTCATCACACTTATGTAAACTCATTGATAGGTTGTCATTAGTTGGGATTATCATACACGTGTTGGAATTCTAGTTATCGGAAGACACACAATAAGGTGAGTTTCACGGCCCCACTCTTTTACTGGTTTTACATTTTCGGGGGAGAAAACATGCTGTGTCCTTTAAACATGTGTCAACTATGTTTTCATAAAAGGCGTTTCAACTATGTTTTCATAAAAGGCGTTTCAACTATGTTTTCATAAAAGGCGTTTCAACTAAGTTTTCAGGAAAGATGTGTCAACTACGTTTTGGTATTCATGAATTCATTGGGTTTGGAGTATTCATTATGTTTTCACATATTCATTATGTTTTAGAGTATTCATTATATTACTATGCGATCTTTGGAAGTCCCGGGGGAAACCATGAATGTGCGGGGATGCACAACGGGGGAAATGTGGATAGCGCTATTTGGGCTTGACCCGCCCCACTCGTCGACTGGAGGTCGGACGGGTGCATGTTGTCTCTTAGGTATTCAGTATTCAGTATGCAGTATTCAGTATTCAGTATTCATTCGGGCACGTATTCAGTATTCACAGTATTCGAGTCCAGTAATGGTTTTCCAATCGCAGTAGTAACAGGTATTCATATATTTTGCATGCATGTGGTCTGGATTGACCATGAGTATTCAGTTAGAGTCGATTATCACTTGGAGTTGGTATACATTTGGAGTCGGTATTCATTTAAAAACCTGTGAACTCACCAGCATTATTTGCTGACGTATTTAGCATGTTTGTCTCAGGTCGCTAAGGTAGCAGCTGTTGGTAGGCGCACGGAGTCTCACGGCGTCTAGGATTCATGTGCATCTCATTTAGCATTTTCAGACTTTCGTACTTTTGATTTCACGTTGTAATAAAGTTTTACGCTTCCGCAGCGTTGGATCATTTATGAAAACTTAATGGGTTGATTTTGTCATTTTTACGTATCATATAGTGTTGTTTATTGTGACCGTTGACTTGGATCCTGGTGTGTCACGCGCCTCGCGGTAAAAACCCCGCACGTGGAAATTTGAGGGTGTGACAGATTGGTATCAGAGCCAATGGTTATAGTGAACTAGGACTGCATGTAGAGTCTAGTCTATAGCCGAGTATCACACACGTTAGACGGTCACACATAGTTACGAGTCGTGTCATTTGGAAAACATATTAACCTTGTCGGGGTGTCGGTGTCCTCATCACACAGTATCACGATATCTATCTTTTGTTATTCCTACCTGGGTTCTATCTTCTTCTTCGGGTTTGAAGTTGAAGGGACTATTCGCTTACATACTTGCTTACTCACACACTATCATGCACTAGTACTTGTCATAGTACACTCCTGAGTGACTATTCACTTTGGGATCTTCGTGCGATAACAGTTTCTTTTAGGAATGTGGGTATCGGGTGATTTGAAGTTCTAGCTAGGAGCACGCCTAGAGGACCATGTAGAGCGATTTGTTATTTCGGGTGCACACGAAATCATAAATCGAAATGCATGAAAATCTTGGTGGACTTCGTGTTCGGACTAATGGTCATGCTGGAACCATGTTCTGAATTCGTTTGGTCACTTGTAGCTCGATCTGTTGGTGATTTTGCGTATCTTGCCTCATGTTTGGCAGAACATGTCTGGTCGCGCTGGTGGACGTGCTGGTGGACGCCGTGGTGGCGGCGGGGGTCGCAATGGCGGTGGACGAGGTGGTGGGAACATCACCATGACTCAGGCGGAGTTGGAGCACATGTTGCAACAACAGTTGAACGTTGCGTTGGCTGCTTTCCAGGCTGCTCAGCAGACCCTGGGAAATACTAATCAGATGCAGACTGGGTGCACGTACAAGAAGTTCATGGACTGTAAGCCCCATTTCTTCAATGGGACTGAAGGAGCGGTGGGACTACTTAGGTGGTTGGAGAAGATTGAGTCGGTGTTTGCTATGTGTAACTGTCCCGACGCTGATCGCGTCAAGTATGCTTCTGCTACACTGGAGGGACATGCGTTGACCTGGTGGAACTCCACCACTGCGAACCTTGGTCTGGGTGAGGCCAATGCTATGCCGTGGTCTGAGTTTGTTCAGATGTTGAGGGCGGAGTATTGCCCAAGAGACGAGATTATGAAGTTGGAGCATGAGTTTTGGAACCTGAAGATGGTTGGGTCGGAGATCGAGGAGTTTACTGCTAGGCACAATGAGTTAGCTGTGATGTGCCCCGGTTTGGCTACACCGGAGTACCGGAGGATTGAGCACTACGTTGCTGGGTTGGTGCCGGAGATTGCTGGGCTTGTTGCCGCTGCTGATCACACTACTATGTTGGCCACTGTTCGGGCAGCCCACAAGCTGACCAACATGAAGGTTGCGGAGGGCGTTCTACCTCCGAGGGGTGCTGCTGTGAAAGCCCCTGCGGACAACAAGAGAAAGTGGGAGAGTGCTGGAAAGAGCGCTGGGTCGTCCCAGCCGCAGGCAAAGAAGCAAGAGGTTGTGGGAGCATCATCCGAGCAGAGGTCTGGGGGATATACTGGGAAGCTCCCGAAGTGTGGTGAGTGTGGGTTTCATCATACGGGTGATTGTGAGAAGTTTCGCTGTCGACGGTGTCAGCGTTTTGGTCATCATGCTAAGGACTGTAGGACTACTCTTCAGCTACAACCGGCACAGGCCACTACTACTACCACTGCTACTGCTCCTCAGGGGAGGCAGGGATGTTATCACTGTGGGGATAATGGACACTTCAAGCGGGATTGTCCTAAGCTGAACCAAGGGACTGCAGGTGGTGCTGGGAATGAAGGCGGCGGTCGAACTACTCGTGGTCATGTCTACGTCATTGGCGCTAGGGAGAACCAGGAGGATCCTGACACTGTTACTGGTGAGTATTCTTTTCTTGATTCTCGTTATGCTCGTATTCATTCTCGTTCGCATTGTTTGGCAATTCGTATTCATTGTGTGCATTCAGTTGGTATTTGGTCATCATTTTGCATTCATGAGTCTGATGTGGGTCCTTTGGAGATGTTACTTGGACGGTACCGGTGTATCATTTATACCGATCATAGTAGTCTCTAGTAGGCCTTCGATCAGGGGGATTCATTGTTCTCTATTCACTTTGGGGAGGGCGGTTCCCCGGCACAGAGTATTCGTTGATATCATCTTTCGTTCGTGGTTATCATTTCGTTTGTGTTCTGGGAAACGTTACTTGGGTTAGGTCGACACTCATTACTGTCGAAGAGTGAATCTCGGGGCGAGATTCCTTTCAACAGGGGGATGATGTGACGACCGGGAAATTTTTTTTCTTTTTCTCGCTTCGTTCTCTTTGACTTCGGGAAATTTTCGGGACGAAAATTCTTTCAACAGGGGGATGATGTGACACCCGGCATGTTTGGGTCAACATTTTTATAAACACATAAGTCTACCTTAGCGAGAAACGTTTATAAACAAACTTAACTGGGTTAGTTGAGTCGGGTCAAATTAGGATTGTCCAGGGTTCAATGATCTGGAGGATCATTGGGAGTCGTTTTGGGAATACATTAGTACCGGGTTCCGTCGTTGGTGACATTACATGAATTAATTTAGTATATGTGTAGATTATGGGTCGTGTGGTGGATTGTATGCTTATACTTGCTTAAATGATGTACGAATGATTATACGTGCCTAAACATGCTAAGTATAGACTATGGATGCATGCTTATGTGTTAAGATGTGTTAGAATGCGTTAAACACGACAAACTGGAAAAAGGTTAACATGTGTTAAAAGTGCTGTTAACATGTGTTAAAAATGTGCTGATGACCTGAATGTGGAACTTTTGGGCGAATGTGGAAATGGGGTTTGAAAAATGGGCGAACGTAGAAACAAAGTGGGCGAATGTGGAATTTTTCCACATTCGACCACTAAAAAGGGGCGAATGTGGAAAAATTCCACATTCGACCACATAAACTGGGCGAACGTGCAGATAGTATAAATACCATCCTTAGCCATTTTTCACCATTTCACAAACCCTAGACGCCTCCAAACACTCTCTATCAGCTATTATCATTGGGGAAGGAGTTTTTGAACTTATTTTTCATAACCTAACTCTCTAAATCATTACAAGTGAAGATCTAAGGTGTGTTCTTCATTACAAATCCTTTTTAAACAATTTTAACTTGTTTTCATCTAAACCCCAAGGGTCCAGATCTGATATCAACATGTTTTATGGGTAAAAACCTTCCTAATATCTTTCTAAATAAAACCTATTCATAAACAATGAGTTTTCATACAATTTAACATGTGTTTATGTGGTATTAAGCATTGTTTGATGATTACTTGCTATGTAGATGACATGACTACAACCTAGGGCTGTTATTAATAGAGAGTTATAATGGAAACATGTTACAATTGATTGTTGATGGTGTTTTGTCGATTAAAGGGGTTTTTAGTTAGATTTAGGGCTTGTTTTGGATGGTTATGATAAGGTTATGATAGGGGTTTCTTGTTCATGATGATTTGATGATGATGAGCTGATTATTGATTGATTTCAGAAGTTTCCTAATTGGGTAATATTTTCATGCATGATGATGTGACATCTCCATAATTTACTATTTTAGGAAACTTGTAAAAACGGATAGATTTTGGGGTAAAATTGGTAGGGTTTCGTAGGAATATAATAATGATGCTTGACTGCTGTAACTCATGATGTTTCGTGATGTTTTCGGATGTTTTTGGACGCGTTTTTGAGTAAACAACACAGCAGGGTCGAACCTGGAACACCTTCGGCCAGTCGAATGGGCGAAGGTGGGTTCCAAGGGTCGAACCTGGAACTGGGGGGGGCGAAGGTGGAAGAAAAGGGGCGAAGGTGGAAGAAAAGGGGCGAAGGTGGGAGTTTAAAGCCACCTTCGACCACTCAAAGCCACATTCGACCCTACGTTAACAAAAATGAGATTTTTGATACAAACTAAGTGTTTTATGCTTGAACCTTGCGTGTAATCTATGTGTACTTGATTAGTTAGGGTAATGGGTCACCAACGGGATGTCGGGACGGTCTAGTGTGTCGGTTAAACATTTAAACACGTTTTAAAACATACTTGGTTATGATCTGGACAATCGGGGACTTGTTAGCCTTCGGGTTAGTAGTCATCACACTTATGTAAACTCATTGATAGGTTGTCATTAGTTGGGATTATCATACACGTGTTGGAATTCTAGTTATCGGAAGACGCACAATAAGGTGAGTTTCACGGCCCCACTCTTTTACTGGTTTTACATTTTCGGGGGAGAAAACATGCTGTGTCCTTTAAACATGTGTCAACTATGTTTTCATAAAAGGCGTTTCAACTATGTTTTCATAAAAGGCGTTTCAACTATGTTTTCATAAAAGGCGTTTCAACTAAGTTTTCAGGAAAGATGTGTCAACTACGTTTTGGTATTCATGAATTCATTGGGTTTGGAGTATTCATTATGTTTTCACGTATTCATTATGTTTTAGAGTATTCATTATATTACTATGCGATCTTTGGAAGTCCCGGGGGAAACCATGAATGTGCGGGGATGCACAACGGGGGAAATGTGGATAGCGCTATTTGGGCTTGACCCGCCCCACTCGTCGACTGGAGGTCGGACGGGTGCATGTTGTCTCTTAGGTATTCAGTATTCAGTATGCAGTATTCAGTATTCAGTATTCATTCGGGCACGTATTCAGTATTCACAGTATTCGAGTCCAGTAATGGTTTTCCAATCGCAGTAGTAACAGGTATTCATATATTTTGCATGCATGTGGTCTGGATTGACCATGAGTATTCAGTTAGAGTCGATTATCACTTGGAGTTGGTATACATTTGGAGTCGGTATTCATTTAAAAACCTGTGAACTCACCAGCATTATTTGCTGACGTATTTAGCATGTTTGTCTCAGGTCGCTAAGGTAGCAGCTGTTGGTAGGCGCACGGAGTCTCACGGCGTCTAGGATTCATGTGCATCTCATTTAGCATTTTCAGACTTTCGTACTTTTGATTTCACGTTGTAATAAAGTTTTACGCTTCCGCAGCGTTGGATCATTTATGAAAACTTAATGGGTTGATTTTGTCATTTTTACGTATCATATAGTGTTGTTTATTGTGACCGTTGACTTGGATCCTGGTGTGTCACGCGCCTCGCGGTAAAACCCCGCACGTGGAAATTTGAGGGTGTGACAGGTTAGACTATTTGAAAGTGAAATACGGGAACAACTTTCTTGTGTAATTCACTTTGTTAGAGTTGGATTTGATTTTTCAAGAATCAAATATGCTACCAGTCCATATAAACTTATTTTCAAAAATAACACCCAAGTCTTGAGATGTGATAATTGGATTGGTGATAAGTTTGGTTTCTGTTTCTCGCCTTTTCAATCAGTTAGAAGCGGAGGGTTTTTTCCCAATGTTTCAATTGGTATGTTATTTAATTTTTTAAGTTTTCTATGTTTCTAAGAAGTTAATTATTCTAATATTGTATACTTACAATTACAATTTAAATATTCAACTTTTACAGATATCATTGGACATGTTAAACAGTTTATTAATGTAAATGACAGTAAACCTACTCAGTTGAACACAAATAAAGGACTGTTATTGGAGATACAAGATTTTGAGTTTGTGTTTTTATTTATTTATTTTTTTAATATATACCATTTTCAACTATTTAAACTGCTTTGTACTAATTTGTATCTCCAATTAATAGGGGCCTTACTGTATTTGTTAAGCTATGGGACAGATTCTCTGATCAACTTGCTAGATATCTTGAAGTTCATAACAATGCAGATCCTTTGATTTTAATCTTGCAGTTTGGATTATTGCACCATTATAATGGTAAAAAAAAAAATATAAGTTTAGTCTATTTTTTTTTATTATTAAAACTAAAATTACCTATTGGATTATACGTTTGTTATAATCAGGTTACCCTTATGTTTCTAACTCACCAAAGGTTAGCAAGTTGTTCATAAATGAAGATATTGATGCCATCAACAATTACAGAACAAGGTTTTAAAATTGTATAGTACTTTTATATCTACATATCAAAATTATTGTTATAATATAAGTCTGATTATTTTTAATTTACATTGTAGTTTGTTGCAAAAGCCAATACAATATCCATTATCAAATTTTCGTTCATTGGGTCCGCCTGTGTTTTCAAATATTGAAAACGAATTTTTGGTCAACAACTGTTATTGTAACATTGGAGACATTTGGGAGATTGACATGGTAAAGACATATTACATTATTGTTATATATTTTTTTTACTTTTCATTTACAAAAAATGTTTTGTTAACTAGCAACACAATTTTACTATTATAATAGGAAAAGAGTATCATTATTGTTGGGACTGTGATTGATGTCTGTAAAGATCGTGGTTGGTTCTATATGGCTTGTCCAGATTGTAACAGCAAGGTGTCTTTATACTATATCAATTCTAGCAAGAATGATGTTTCTGGGGACTATGAAGTCCGAGATGCATATGATTGCATGAATGAAAATTGTAAACAGAAAGATATCATTCCAGTACCAAGGTGCTTTTATCATGATAAAGTCTATTTTTTATTTTGCAAATATAAATTCTCACATTTTTACATGAAGTTGATCTACATGTGGTAATATTTAATTTTACTCTTTATATATCAGGTTTAAACTTCATTTACGTGTTCAAGATGCAACTGGTGATGTTGAACTAATTTTATTTCATAATCAGTCAACTGTAGTAATTCCAATGTCTGCAAATACTTTGATTGAGGAAAATACACAGGTTATATAATTATTATAATACAAATCTATTAGTGTCTTATATATTTTTTTTGTTAATTACTAAAACAATAATTTACATTTTAATTTTATACAGGTTGATCACACTGTCAAGTTTCCAGATGAATTATACTATTTACGTGACAGAGTTTTTGCATTTAAAATTTCCATCACTGATTACAACTTGAAAAGCTTTGATGAAGTTTATGGAATTTCTAACCTAACTGATGACAAGTTTATTATTTCTGAAATTACAAAAAAGTTTCAGTCTTTTGATCAAGTAAGTTAATTATGGCTAAAATTTAAATTTTTATAGTTATTTGTTAATTTCGTTATACTTTTTTTTGTATCAGGATACTAGCAAAAACATAATGAATGAAAATTTAACTGAGGCAGAATGTTCGATTATCTCTGGTAAAGATGCTAAAACTAAACGCAAGCTGACAGCAGTATATGAATTGCTTGGGAATAATACAGTATCAACTCTTAATAACAATGATGAGGCAAATGAAGCTTAAATGGAGTCTGATGTGATGTTTAATAATGTTTATTACAAATAAAAAACTTTGTTGATTAATAGTATTCTATAAAACCGTGTTTTGTCTTAATTTATTTTTTGCTTCTCTTTCAGTATACTTATATCATCTCATTTGTGGTTTTTGTTTTTGTATTTCATTTGTACATGCAAATTGTGTTTAATTTCAATTATGACCACTATTTTTATAATATATATCTAAATTTGATACAAACTATATAATCTAATGATTGTATTTACATAACAATCATTTAGTTTTATGCTAAAGTAAATTACATTTATCTTAAAAAATATAATCTAAATACTAACAATTATGTTAATTTGTAAACTCAAATATATCTAATTTTATATTTATATTTTCTAATTTCTAACAAAGGTTGACTAATCAATCTATCCCAATCTGCTTAGTAGGGGTGACCATACGAAAACCGATAACTAAAAATTGCCGAATCATAACCGATAACGGCACCGAAAAAAACCGAATCCGAATTAACCGATCGGTTGCGGTTAACATACGCCTTAAACTGAACAATTTGTAAGTATTTCATATATTTTTATTGCGTTTTCATATATATATTTGTATCTTGAAAAAAGGTCCAAACAATTTACTAAATACTTAACTTTATAATTTTGCACAACTTTTATGTTTGAATATTTACCTAACATAACCGAAACCAAAACCGATAACCGACAAATTTACGTAACCAAAGTAACGATCGATTTAGGTTATTGTTTTTCCTAAAACCGAACATCGGTTTTCGGTTTTTGTTATATTTAAAAACCGAACATAAGGGACATTTGATCACCGTTACTGCTTAGTATGATTAAAATATACATTATTTTGATAATATTAAATCTATATTCTAAAAAAACAAATTAATCTGATTTAATTCTTCTAATTAAACAACAAATATTGAGGTATAATTCTTATTTTGAAAAGATCCTTATTCAAAGACCAGTCAATACATTTTGACAACATTTTATGCACTAAATGTGCTCATTTATGCACTAAATGTGCTAATTTTAAGTTCTTTTACTAATCAACCTACAAATTTGTTTAATCACATATTTCTACTTCACCTATATATTTACATGAATACAAGTCTTTCACACTTATGCAATCAACATTATCACATTGTTATCATTCAATTATATAACAAAGACCAGTCAATACATTTTGACAACATTTTATGCACTAAATGTGCTCATTTATGCACTAAATGTGCTAATTATAAGTTCTTTTACCAATCAAGCTAGAAATTTGTTTAATCACATATTTCTACTTCACCTATATATTTACATGAATACAAGTCTTTCACACTTATGAATTTGGCATTATCACATTCTTATCATTCAATTATATCATTCTCTCTTTCGAAGACAGTTTTTTTTTCACATTCATTATCATTTAGCAGTTCAAGCAAAGACATTTGTAAGTGGATTTCTACATTACCTTATTTTTTTTTTTGCTTTCTTGAAAAACATAGTCCTTTAGCATTCTAGCACATTTGCAACTATGTTTAATATTATTCATCTTTCATAGTTGTTACTACACATTCATAAGGATTCATTTTACATTTTATTTGTTTATTTTATAACATACAGCCTCATTTAGGTTTTAACGTTTTTTTAAGACATTTTTGTGATTTCCAAATTTGTGTTATGTGTTTTTGTTTTTTTTAGAAATTGCAGAATTCAATATTTGTCTGTTTTAATTGTGTCTTGTAATAAAACTCTCACCATTACCTTTGTTACTTTTCTAATACTTACCTAAATAAATATGAAAATAATATAATTAGGTCTATATAGAAGAAATTGGTAAAGTAATCATATACTTTTGAGTTTATTGTGTTGTTATCGTAAGCCAAGACAAATGTATTTGTGTACTCAAAAAGACCATAATCCAAATCATTTTTATTGAGTTGTCCAGTTGTTTCATAGTATCTGCATCAAAACTAAATTTTGGATTATAAAACTTACGGCCCAAAAGTCTAACACATATTATAAACATACAAAATCCTAAAAAACCAATAGTTTCTTAATGTTTAAAAAAAAGTTGTTAAAATGCCATTTGCACACAAAGTATATCTTCCTTTACTAACATTTTTTTTAGTTTAACATCCATTATTTAAATGGATGACTTTAATAGCCCGTCAGTTGATTATATTAAAATTTTTAAAAAAAAAAACGCAAATTACAAATTGAAAGCACATTTCTTTTATAAACCAGAGGTACTACAAAGTTTCCTTATTTTTTCAATAATTTTTAGTATATTTTTGTTTACTTTTTCAGGTATATACTTATTGTATTCAAGAAAACCATATATTTTACAATGTCCGATCCCCCAAAGTATGATTTTTCTTTACCGAAATCTAAAGTTGGTGACCTGAGGCGTAAATGTAACGGTAATGATTAATCTTTGTTTTTTTCTTTTACATTTGGTTACATTGTTATATATATATATTTTTTTTACACTAACAAATATTATAAACATGTTTGGAGATATCAATACCGCAACACCGTTAGCCGACATATCAAATGGTACGTAATTAATTATGTTTCATCTTTTATCGTTAATTCTTAATTTTTCATTAAGAAATAATACTTTTTTTTTTGTAATTTATTGTTTAGTGAGTCTTAATATCTCTGAAAGACGTAAACGGATGAATGCATATTTGGATAGTATAAGTTCAAATGTCGGTTGTTCGCTTTCTAATGTTGAAAACATAGAAACCTCTACAAACTCTTTCACACCGCCATTAGTAACAATGCAAGGTAAATGTTTTTTCTACATTTCAAATATGTGTTATGCTTACTTCTTTCCATTGTCGTTTTTTTTTCTTTAACTTATTTGTCTTTATTTTATAGATAACACGCAGAGAACGCCTTTGTCATGCATCTCTAATGAACGTTGTGAATCTACAAAGAGAAAAAAATCTAATTTTGCTTCGACACAAAGAAATAATCCGTCAGCAATCGAAGGTAACATTTATTTTATACATCGCCCAAATATCTTATTTCTTACTGATTTCCATTGTTGTTTTTTTACTTATTTATTTTTATTTTATAGGTTACACGCAGAGAACACCTTTGTCCGACATCTCTAATGGTATTAATTATTTTACTTTTTATGTCATCATTTGTTAGCGTATTTTTTTATGTTAGTATATTATAAAATTTTGTTGTCCCGTTTTGTGTTTGTCTTCTTTTTCAAAGCATTCCATTTATTTATTTAATTTTTACGCAGTTTGTCACGAATCGCAACATAGCAATCTATCTGAGTTTTATAAACAAAGGCGTACAGAAAGAAAGCGTATCTTGGATTCTAAGCGGACTAACAAAGGAAAACAAAATATAACACCTAACACTCAAACACACCAAGTTGACATTGTTGGTATGTTCAGTTTAGTCATGTTTACAAAGTATATTATAATAAATCAACATTTATTAAACGTATATTATTTTAATTTGTTAGGATCTTCATGTGTAAGTTTGCCGCTTTCTAACGTATGCAACACGCGGTCAACATCGAATTTAAAACGAAAACGGCCCAGTATTACTCCCATACCGATGGCTGATTTGGAAGAATGCTTAGAAAACCCGCATGGAGTGAGGACAAACAATGTAATACAAGGCATATCTGCAGGTAGTGTTTTTACACTAATAACTAATATTAAAAAAATATTTTTAATATTAACTCACCATTAGTTTAGAAATATGGTACATTTAATAAATTTTAATATCTTTTTTTAGCTTACTTGGACCATGGTGATCAGAATGTTGCTTGTGAAGATTGTAATGCTAGACTGTGGAGCTGTGAATCTACTAGAGGGCTTAATAGAAGTAATACTAAAAAAAATTTCTCTCTGTGTTGTGGATATGGAAAAGTTTTGCTTCCTCCTTTTAAAGAGGCCCCACACAGTTATAAAGAGTATTTTAATGGAGTTGATTCTAAAAACAAATTCTTTTTAAAGAACATAAGACGATTCAACTCTATGTTTGCATTTACGTCCATGGGTGGAAAAATTGATAGGTCTATAAATCATGGTAATGCTCCATTCATCTATCGTATAAGTGGTGAGAACTACCATGCTTTGGGAAATCTTTTACCATCACGTGGACAAAATCCAGTATTCTCTCAACTATACATATATGATACTGAAAATGAAGTTTCGAATAGAATCAATGTCGTTGGGTATGTTATTTTTTTATTTTCTTTTGTCGAAAATTGTAAGGATTTTTAATAATTTCGATTCTAATGTATTCATTTTATTTATAGTGATGCAGACGAGGAATACTCATTGGAAAAGGCGCTTGAATTTCAAATTGTTAAGGATTTGAAAAAATGTTGGATTCCAAAAACTCCTTGGTGAAATCTTATAGAATGGCGAGAGATTGTTTTCAGAAGAATCCTGATGCACAAGTCAAGCTTCGCTTAAACGGAATGAGGAAAGGAGATGGTAGAACCTATAACCTACCCACGGTTTCTGAAGTTGCTGGATTGATAATTGGTGACCTTAATGAAGAAACAGATAAACGTGATATTATTGTGCAGACCATTGATGGAAAGCTAAAAAGAGTTAGTGAGTTACATCCTTCGTATCTTGCTCTTCAGTATCCATTGTTGCTTCCTTATGGTGACGATGGATATAGAATTGACATCCTTCACAAAGGTGTTCCATTACCAAATGAAAGCTCGTCTTCAAGTTCAAAAAACAAAAAAGATGACCGTCAAAAAAATGTTTCCTTACCAGATGTGGCCTCATCTTCAAACACAAACAACAAAAAACGTGAAAGTGTAACAATGAGGGAGTTTTTTGCTTATAGACTTCAAGATAGGAGTAATGAATTCTCGCTAATTCTTAATGCACGAAGGCTTTTGCAGCAATTTATAGTTGATTCGTATACAATGATTGAGATGGAAAGACTAAATTACATTAGGGGTAAGCAAACCGTTCTTAGGAGTGAGAAGCATAATGTCCTAAGCAAACAAAGAGAAGAAGGACAAACAGAAACATCAACCATGGGTCAACGGGTTATTATTCCATCTTCCTTCACAGGTGGCGCTAGATATATGATGCAAAATTATCTAGACGCAATGGCAATATGTAAGTGGTACGGATACCCTGACTATTTTATTACAATCACTTGTAATCCTAAATGGCCAGAGATGAGAAGATATCTTCAAGATACCACTCTTAGACCCGAAGATAGGCCAGACATTTTATGCAGGTTGTTTAAGATTAAACTTGATTCCATCATTAAAGACCTGAAAGATAAGCACTTATTTGGGACTGTTGAAGCTGGTGCGAACACATGAAGTTAATTTTTTATTACAACAACATATATTTTTTGTTTTATAACATTTCTAACTTAATTTCTTTTGGTTGGTCTCAATACTTTGCAGCTGTATATACCGTTGAGTTTCAAAAACGTGGATTACCACACGCACACATTTGTTTGTTTATGGCTGCTGGTTATAAGCTTCCTACAGTTGACCATATTGACAAGTTCATTTCAGCAGAGATACCGAATAAAGATGAAGATGCAGAATTGTATGAACTTGTACGTGAATTTATGATTCACGGTCCTTGTGGTCCTTTGAACATGAGTTGTCCGTGTATGGTCAATGACAAATGTTCAAAAAACTTCCCAAAAAATTTCCAGAATGAGACTTCTATTGATACCGAAGGTTATGCAGTGTATAGACGCAGAGATAATGGGTCGTTTGTAGAAAAGTCTGGTGAGCAATTAGATAACAGATATGTTGTTCCATATAACAAGACACTTCTTAAAAGATACCAGGCTCATATCAACGTTGAATGGTGTAACCAAGCTGGATCCATTAAGTATTTATTTAAATACATTAACAAGGGTCCAGATAGAGTTACTCTTAATTTTGTCGAAAGCAAGAAAGTACCCGGTGAAGACAAAGTTGTTGATGAAGTCAAGGGATTTTATGATTGTCGTTATATTTCTGCGTATGAGGCTTCATGGAGAATATTCTCATATGATATTCATTACAGGTCACCTCCTGTAATGAGACTACCTTTTCATCTACCTGGTGAACAAAGAATTGTTTTCGATCCTACGCAAGACATTGACGACGTTCTCAATAAACCCTCTTGTGCTTCCTCTATGTTTTTGGGTTGGATGAAACGCAACAAAATTGATGCCAATGCAAGGCAACTAACTTACATCCAATTCCCTTCACAATATGTTTGGAAAGCACAAGAACGAAAATGGGAGGTTAGGCAAAGAATAAAGTCAATTGGTCGAATTCATTCAGTTCCTGCTTCTGTTGGCGAAGCTTATTTTTTGAGAATGCTTTTGAATAAGGTTAAAGGACCAACATCGTTTCAAGATATTCTTAAAGTTGATGGGAAAGTACAATCATCTTTTAGGGATGCATGCTACGCAATGGGACTCCTGGATGATGATACAGAATATGTTGAAGCAATAAAGGAAGCGGCTTTTGCAGGTTCTGGGCCTTATCTAAGAAACTTATTTGCAACTCTTTTAGCGTCCAACAGTTTGTCAAGACCTGACATTGTGTGGGAGGAAACATGGAATTATTTGTCTGATGACATTTTACACAAGAGAAGAATAGATTCAAACTGTCCAGGTATTAACTTTTTTTAATATATTATTACTTTAAAATAGATTTTCTAGAATTTTTTGGGCATATACTAAATTGTAATGATTCATAATTATTAGGAATGTAAATTATACTAATTTTAATAGTTCCACATATTCAATTATTAATTTTATTTGTTAATTTTATTCTATATATTCCATTCTAAGACATTTTTTTTCCCAGATTTGATCCTTTCAGACGACGAACTTAAGAATTTAGCTTTGCTAGATATTGAGAAGTTCTTATTGCGTAATAGTTGCAGTCTACGACATTTCGTAGGTATGCCATATCCTGAGAATGAGTTTCTATCATTATTAGACAATCGTCTTATTTGTGAGGAGTTGGGCTATGACTCAAACAGTTTGGTTGAAGAATTTGATTCTCAGTTCTCTTCTTTAACAGATGAACAAAAAAATATTTATAATTGTGTAATTAAATCTGTTGAGGAAAAAAAAGGAGGGGTTTTTTTTGTTTATGGTTACGGTGGTACGGGTAAAACATTCCTATGGAAGACTTTATCTTCATCCATAAGATGTAAAAGAAAGATTGTTTTGAATGTTGCTTCGAGTGGTATCGCTTCTTTGCTATTGGCCGGTGGTAGGATAGCACATTCCAGGTTTCGTATTCCTATAAACCTAACTGAAGATTCTATGTGCTTCATACCACCTAATAGTGATGTTGCACAGCTGGTTAAACAAACTGACTTGATTATATGGGATGAAGCACCCATGACTCATAAACATGCTTTTGAAGCACTAGATCGAAGTTTAAAAGATGTATTTGGTGTACATGCTGATGAGTCGTCTGATTTGTTATTTGGTGGAAAGGTTGTTGTGTTTGGGGGTGACTTTAGGCAAATTCTACCAGTTGTACCAAATGGAACTAGGCATGACATTGTTAATGCCTCTTTAAGTTCATCATACATTTGGCACAAATGCACTGTTTTAGAGTTAACAAAAAATATGAGGTTGCTTTCTGGAAGCTGCAGTTCTGATATTGAGGAAACTAAAAAGTTTGCATCTTGGCTTCTGGACATAGGAGAAGGAAAGGTTGATACAATAAGTGATGATCAAGATGTTATTTTGATACCTGATGACTTACTTATTTCTCAATCTTCGGATCCTGTTTCTGATTTGATAGCCTTTGTTTATCCTTCACTTTTGGATAACATCCACATTCCGACTTATTTTCAAGATCGAGCTATATTGGCACCGAAGAATGAAGTTGTTCATGAAATTAATGATATATTACTTTCAATGTTTCCGGGTGACGAAGTTGAGTATCTAAGTTCGGATAGTGTTTGCCAGTCTGAAGATGTGAACAAACAGGTTGATGAAAGATTAGTTTCTCCTGATGTCCTTAATGGTCTTAAGTTTTCTGGAATACCAAACCATCGTTTGGTTTTGAAAGTTGGCGTTCCCGTAATGTTACTCAGAAACATTGATCAGAAAAGCGGTTTGTGCAATGGAACAAGGTTACAAGTTGTTAAAATGAGAAAACGTGTCATTGAAGCGAAAATCATATCAGGAAGTAACATTGGAATGCGAACTTTTATTCCAAGAATTACGTTATCCCCCTCAGATAAGAAAATTCCTTTTAAATTTAACAGAAGACAATTTCCACTTGCTGTTTCTTTCGCAATGACAATAAACAAAAGTCAAGGACAATCCTTATCCAGAGTTGGGTTGTATTTGAAGGATCCAGTTTTTTCACACGGGCAGTTGTATGTTGCGCTTTCAAGGGTTAGAAGTCGAGATGGACTTAAGATTGTTATAGTAGATGAAAATGGTGAATTGACAAACAAAACATCAAACGTTGTGTACAAAGAAGTCTTTCAGGATTTATGAATAATTTGAGTAATTTTTATGCAATTTTTTTATTATCTTTGTGGACGTTATGTATATACAACTTCAATAATAAAGTATTATTTTAAACTTTTTTTGTTTGCTTTGAACAGTGCCTTGCATTTTGTCAATAAAACAAGTTATGTACTAATTACAATTACATTAAAAATAAAAATATGATAAAAAGTCATTTACAAAAACACAATGTATTCATACCTTTGTTATTTTTTTCAAAATTTTATACTTTTGTTGAGTACTGATCATAATAGGTAATCGGTTTTCATTACTAACGTTACTGAGGGCTTATAAAAAATATCCACTTTGACGTTTTTATAAGAAAAAAATTTTCAGGCTAACCGTTATTTTTAACACTTTACGTTTGTAGCCAGTAAACTTGAACAATACAACTCTTAGTTTCATATAATTTTTTTATTTACTATGGTTTGCACCGTGGGTCCCCACGGGTCTCAAACCTAGTATATAGTGAAAACATAAGATGAAAACAACATTGAAAGTAATATTAACATAAAAAGAGAGGCTTGTTTTAAACAAAACAATTGGAGTGTTCCGGAACGGAACTATGACTAACCAAAGTGATTCGAATTTACCTTTGAGTTTGGTAACATGCTTTGGCCTAATAGGTGGAAATACTCTCGCCGAACTTGCGGTTAACGGTATTCACCCTTCCAGTTACTACATGTTCCTTGTCATTAGTAAATTTGAAGCTTTGGCGAGGTTGAAAAAAAAATCATGGATTGAAACTAATCGCTAAGTTGCAGATTTCACTCCTATCTTAGCGAGGTCGTTTCTTGATTGTGGTTTGTACACTTTGTCCAACGTGGGAAGAAAATTATTTCTAACCTTCAATTGGTAAGTGTCCACTAGAACGAGAATTGTGAAATTTCCACCAAGGTGAGGATATCACTCCTATCTTGGTGTAGTTTCAAAAGCACAAAGATTTTACGCGGATTGAAAGTTATCACCAAAGTGAGGGTTTCACGCCTATTTCGGTGATTTCCTTTCGTTTGTGTTATACGAACGTCTTCAAGTGTAGAGTAATCCACAAATAGGAAGGTAAATTTTAAGGACCAAAAGATTGAGTAGAAGCAAGATAGGGAGAACAAGTATATTAAGCATGATAAAAGGAATGGTCGAAAAGGTTCTTAACTATAGTCTAGGTCAAACATGGCAATTTTTCCTAGATCCCTATAGTCATGGCTCTGATACCAATCTGTCACACCCCAACCGATGGCGGAATTTTTCGAGGTGAGACTTAGTGGTAGATTGTTCAAAGACTTCATGACACTAGATTTTGTGACAATATAGTTTAAAGATAGAATTTCATTTATTGTCTAAAAATAGAAATACAAGTAGTTCATGTAACGAAAAATACAACAACAAGAATATGATAACTTGAACTAGAGTGAGTTTCTATGTCCAATCCTAAGTAGTTTTCTTGAATGTCTTGCAATAAATACTTCCTGCAACATGTATAAAATATCCGTCAACACATAAAGCATTGATGAGCATACTAGTTTTAACATACATACATAGTATAATAAAGTTTTGCTTATAGGCATATGCACGAGAACCATACAAACGACGACTAGCCACGAAGAATTTTGCTTAACATGACCCATGTAGGGGCGGATAGCCAATCCTATAGCGCTATACATGCAAGGTGGGTTGTCAACTATATGAACATTTGTATGTTAGAGTAAATAATTCTACATAGCATAGCGTACAAGCATATAATAGACTTTAGATTGCGCATGATAGAATTTAGAATATGATAGACTTTAGACTAAGCATAATAGATTGTAGAGTTTAAAATCGTTTGAGTTTTGATAGTGATACATGTTGAGCCCCAAAGAATAAAGGATAAAGGGGGACAAGTATGAACTCACCTTTGGGTGCGTTTTGATAGGGTTCCAAAAGAGAGTCTTGGGAGATTTAAGCTTTAGCCCCGATTAACTAGAATTAAGAATTAGAGTTTTAGGTTCGAGTTTTAGATTATAGATTCACGAGAGTCATGCAAGCCTTTTAGGCAAACCAAACACAAATCGCCTTTAAGGCAATCCGGATGGTCATGAGAATGAGTTAGACCAAGCACAAAATCATCATAGATGATTCGGATGGTATAAAGTTAGGAATGTGAATCCATTTGATAGGTTCATGTCATAACCACTTCGTTTATGGAATAAACGTGGGTTTTGGACACGGGATTTCCCCTTTCTAGTGTGGATAAATCCGTAGCACAAGAAGGGTCAAGAGAGTTGGTAAGGTAGGGTGTAACCACAAACCTTCCAAAGATTAATAATAGGATAATAAGATAGAAGATTGAAAGTAAATTTATAATAATACATAGTATAACCAATACCATAGCACAAATCCATCTAACATTAGATTGTTAGTAGACTTGGTTGGTTCCTTCACAACAAACATCCTTAGGACATAAAAAAAACGATTCAGAAAAATAAACCCATTTGGGACCTCTTTTAGGTGCTCTACCCTTATCACACTTATGTGGATAAACTTGGGGAAGATCCTAGAGGTTTCTCCAAGGAGTTTTGGATAGAAAAGAGAAGGAAAAACATAAAAGAATTGAAGGTTTGAGCTTAGAAACTTACTAATGTGTTTTCAGGAAGTTTGCTCAAAAACCTTGAGGATTAGAGAGAGTTTTAGGGAGAAATGAGATGAACAAGAGATTAAGGTGTAGGGAGGGGTTGTATTTATAGATGGGTTAAGGTGGTTGGGTATTAAATGGAGTTAATAGGGTGGTTATGAGGAGATTAGGTGGGGGTTAAGAGTTTATGTGATTTCATAGTTGTTGTATACTTGTATGCTGTTTGTCTGCTGCCCTCGAGTATCAACAAAAAAAAAATGACAACATCACGTTTGTCTTATTGGATTTTGGATAAAAGTCAACCGATCATTATATATGTTTTATAATTACTAAACAAACATCACGTTTGTATCTTTTGCTTTTTTTTTGTTTCTAAAATTAGTATTATTACTAAACAAAAAATATATATAGGTGTTTTATAATTAAATATATATTAAGATATTAACTAAATGAGTTTCTTGTTATAATGCCTAAATTGAATAGGGTAAATTATAATGACGACTCGTCACGAATTGGTAGGAGTAACATAAAAAAAGCGAATTAAGGTGAACTTGAAATTTGTTAAGTATAGAATTTAAAATACAAGAAAAGTAGAAATCGCGATGTTACACGTGCAACTCACCTTAGGTTATGTTCTTCAATATAATAAGAAAAGCCAAGCCCTTGATAATCCCAACTACCGGAGATCTACCAAAATGTTCACATAAGTGTTCCGTCTAATAACCATAAGGTTATCTAGTCCCCGATTGTCCAGATCATGACCAAGTATGTTTAAAACGTGTTTGAATGTTCAACCGACACACTAGACCAACCTGACATCCCGTTGGTGACCCATTACACAAATTAATCAAGCAAACATAGATTACGCATAAGGTTCAAGCATAAAACACTTAGTTTGCATCAAAAATCGCACATACGGAGTTGTAAGGTCGAATCAACATTTAACAAGTCCGGTTCGACCCCCTTGGGATACATTCGACCCATACACAAGTTCATGCAACCTAATACTAGTTCATTCGACCTTAACACATATTCCTTCGACCTTAACATGTGTTAATTAGACCAAAATCAAGTTCGTTCAACCTAACTGAGTAACAGACTACAGGTTCGACCCCACGTGGGTTCGAATGTAGGCCAGGTTCGACCCCTGCAGTTCCATTCTTCCTAAAACGCATCAAAACTAACCGAAAACACCACGAAACATCATGAAACACTGTAGTCAAACATGAATAACATATCCCTATAAAACCTTACCACTTTTACCCCAAAATCAGTTCGTTTTAACACTTACCCAAAATGGTAAAATTATGGAAACGTCACATCATGCATGAAAACCTTACCCAATTTGGAAACTTTTCGAAATCCTTTCATAATCATCTCAAAATGCTCAGTTCAATGTGTCCATAATACTAACATGCAACAAGCCCTAAATTTATCAAAATCCCCAAATTAGACATGATATCATCATCCATCTAATTGTAACCTTAAACAATCATAAACCAACACCAATAGCAGCCTTAAATCATGTTTCTATCATTAGTATATCAGCAAATCATTAAACAACACATAATGTCACATAACACATCATTAACATATGTTTATTGATATGAAAACCCATGTTTAATGATAAGATTTTGTTTAGAAAGATGTTTGAAAGGTTTTTAATCATAAAAACACCCTTAGAACTAGGGATGCGCTCGGGACGGTATCGGTACCGAACCGATACCGATCCCGACAATACCGATACCGAAAAGTTAAAAAAACCAATACCGATACCGATACCGATTATACCGGTACGGTATCGGTATCGGTTCGGTATCGGTACGGTACCGGTGTGGTATCGGTATTTTACCTTAAAATACCGATACCATACCGATCCCGTACCGATACCGATAATACCGAAACCGAAAACCTCTAAATGTGGGTACCGATACCGATACCGAACACCCTCGGTTCGGTATCGGTTCGGTACGGGATCGGTATTTTTTCGGTTCGGGATCGGTTTTCGGGACCGTATGCTCATCCCTACTTAGAACAGATCTGGACATTTAGGGTTAGATGAAAACGAATCAAAATACTTT
This sequence comes from Ambrosia x helenae, assembly GCA_030844895.1. NCBI lineage: Eukaryota > Viridiplantae > Streptophyta > Magnoliopsida > Asterales > Asteraceae > Ambrosia > Ambrosia x helenae. Next base: position 90,178,797 of record CM061226.1, on the reverse strand, counting down.
AAAAGGGGTTTAGGATTAAGAACACACCTTAGATTCTTGATTAGATGTTGTTTGTAGGTTAAATTATGAAAAACGAGAGCAAAAACTCCTTCCTCAGTGATTAAAATCGATAGAGAGTGTTTAGAGGCGACTAGGGTTTGTAAAATGATGAAAATGACAAAGTGTGGTATTTGTACCAAAGCTACATTCGACCCCCATCATGGGTCGAATGAGAATATGTCTGGTCGAAGGAGTCTTTTTGTAACATTCGAGATTTTTCCAATAATATAAATATAACTTTAGGGACGTAAAGTGACATTAATCAAAATATTTAAAATCTAATAAACTGTAATTTAACGTAACATTTGGAGTAGAATTCTAACACTCATAGTTTTTTTTAAGCCTAAATAATAATTTTGTAACAATATTAACGATGATATTTTATTGTTATTGCATTTATAAAGAATCATATCAACTCTACAACGTAATGATCATTGAAGTGCATCTTGAATGAAAACTAAATTAATATAAAGGAGAAATGTTACCAATTACTTTAGTTTTATGAGTTTTAAAAATCATTCTTATTAAAACTTTAATTAAATGAAATTGAATACTCATTATGATTGAAACCCCTATGGTTTCTTCACCTTTGTTGTAACCAATAATCTTCATAATGTTAATAAATGTTGGCACTAGAAACCACTATTCAATGTGTATTTATACCAAGCACTACATTGGTTATGAAACATTTTTTTTCACACAAACTTATTTCTGAATTCTCATAAGCTTAAAATTCTTTTTACATCCTCTTGTTTTCGTTCAAAAACCAAATAAACCACACACAATCGCAATGGAAAATCATCCACCACCGTCTTCATCATTAACCACATTCGCAACTCGCTAGTCTATATCAATGTTTGTTATTGCGTTTAAACGAAGTAACCACCGCTACTACGTCAAACAACCACACCCACATCAGAATTTGAAGATGCATATATAATATTTTTTTCGCCCAATGTAACGATTTGAATGTGTAGTTTTTAATAAAAAATCTTCGCTCGTAACATATCGGTTTAGTTTGGTGGTGAAGCGGGTGGGTTCTGAATGGTTTATACCTATTTTCATAACCCATATTTTGGGTTCTAACCTGCAATTAAGAATATTTTATATGATATACATATCATAGAAATCCTATTGTTTTCTACAAAATCCTATAATTGGTTTTATATAATTTGGTTCGTAATATATAAATTTAGTTAAAGGGTCATTTTTTTTTGGGAAAAAAGAGTTTTATATATATATATATATATATATAATATTACTAACAGTTTTAAACGTAGCACTTAAACTATATGGAATACAAACTTTGTCATGTTAATGTAATATAGGAGACTATTTTATGTAGTTATTTTCATAAGAGTAAATAATAACGTAATACTAATTATCTAAAACTAGATAGAGAAATTGCATAATATGATTCTTGAATTCTAAAAAAATAACATTGGATGTATTGGCTATGAAATATCTAGCATGAACCAACCATAATCAAAATACAACAATATTATTGTAGGAATTCGTGGCGCGTGACTCAAGCTTTAGGATTTATATCGGTCTTTGTTATTTTCTAAAAATGTTCAAGCATAATTCATTAAATCCTCATTGATTCCTTGCAAGTTCACCATTACAATCAATGTGAGTATACTTATCCCCCTTTTCGTTTTCTTACACTTTTGGGGTAAAACATGTACACCTATGAAACTTATACTTACACATATTCATAAAAGTTTTTACATACAATTCATACACGTGTTATGCTTTAAATTCTCGTGCTTTGTGCTTAAACATAAACGTAGTATACGTGCAATCATTACAAAATCATTAACTTAGCTAGTGGAAAGTACCTATGGTGGTGGGAAGTCCTAGGTCATTGTTAATGTATTAAACTTTGTCGCATAAGAGGTTTGATTTTGACCCGTATTGTGTACTTACGTGTTTTCCATATTTGCCTTGAATGACTCATGACACTTGAATTGTAAACTTTTTATACTTATACTATATGCACACAAAACTAATTGTACTCACCAGCATTATTGTTGACGTATTATTTTTGTACATGTTTCAGGGAACGCTTGATGATTGTCACTTAGGCTTGGACTTAGACTTAATAAACAAGATTTATGTATCGTTTTGTTTGAGACTTGATGTATTGGGTTGATTTTGATGTCTGACGCTTAATCATGATTTTAATAATATTTACACTTTAGTACCATGAGCTTTTGAACAATCGTCACTACGTGATACCTCGATGTTTCCGCCATCAGTTGGGGTGTTACACTTTTGTTTATTTCCCATCCCTGGTTCGACCCCCTTCTGGTCGAACCAATGTTTGTGTTTTCCAAGTTTTCCAGTTTTGTCGTATAAACGCGTTTTAGCACATCCTAAAATATGAACATGCAATCCTAACATATGTTAAGCATAAACAATCATGTTTACACCTTTGAAGCACGTATTTGCACATTGTATCACATGTATGTATCAATCTACGTATCCTACTTAATTCAATTCATGTAATTTCACCAACAACGGGACCCGGTACTAGTATATTCCCGAAACAACTCTCAATGATCCTCCAGACCATTGAACCCTGGACAATCCTAACATGACCCGACTCAACTAACCCAGTTAAGTCCGTTTATAAATGTTTTTCGCTAAGGTAGACTTAAGTTTTACCAAAATGTTTAAGCCGAACATGCCGAATGTCACATCACTAACATGGGTTTGTTTGTATTTATTACTTAATAACATGTTGTAAATAAAAAAAATTATCGACTCGCCCCTTGCCCTTCCCATGTTTCGAACCTAAGACCTTAAACAATAGAAAGCATATATTAAAAAAGTGTTTGGACCTTTTAAAAAAATTAAAAAAAAAACATGCTTCATATCGGTTTCGAACTTAAGACCTCAAAGCACACAAATGCCCCACAAACCACTACACCACCAAGCCATTTTGTAAAATTATTATGGAATCATATGTAATTATACATAAATATGTGTTGGGAAAAAAACAAATGCTTCAAACCAAACTTACCTCAAAGTACACAAACATACAACAAACCACTCCACCATCAAAGCCACTTTGTTAATAATTATGGAATCATATACACACACACACACACACACATATATATATATATATATATATATTAGTAAAAAGGTGAAAAAAAAGAGAAAGGCACAAAAACCAATGAAGTTACTATTCATTTTATGAGAACTATAATCTTATATATAATTGATAATTAATTAATGTTGTATGATGTGTTACTTGTAATATTAATTATTTTTTATTATCTTTATACTTTGTTCAAATCAAGATGCTATATTATGAAGCATAATTTTAGTAAATCACACATTATTTACTTTTTTCTTCATTAAGTTGCATCTTCTTTGTAGGCAGAGTTCTAGTAACTTTTTGTTACAATATAGTTGTTACTAATACCATAAACAGAACAAAAAGAAAATCAATATTTTTAATCATCCTAAAAATATTATTCTGAATAAAGAGCAGCCAAATGTGTTTAAATTTATAAACTTGAACACAACTCATCTATATGAAAATACACAGACATCATCATCCATACGCCTAATGAGAAGGGTCGGGTCTGGCCTCGACCCAGATGGCTGGTTGTGACTTCGTTTGTGATCGCACATGGCTACTTGCAAGGGCAAAATGTAACGAAGAAAAACAAACAAGGTAGAGTTCATGCTTCATAGAACCATAACAAATTTGTCACTTATACAACAATTAACCATCATTTTATGAGCACAATACAAGTTTACAACAAGTGAACGTTTCATTAACACTTATCTTAGACTCCACATCTTTTGTGGCATATATATGATGATCAACTACAAGGACATATATGTAAACTCACATCGCGTATATGATCTCCCCACTGCTGTCAATATCGAGGTCTGGATCACTTTCCAGGTCCTCGTCCATGTCATCATCGATGTCTAGGCAGCCTGTGAGGTACTGGTTGAGGTTGTGTGCCCCGGCTGGAGGAATGGTCGCTTCAGTAATTATCTGCATGATTTCATCAACACTTTGGGTTGGTTGGTCAGCCCCTCCAAGCTGGTCAAGTGCGTTCTCATTGATTAGGTCGCCCCGAAGCTTACTCATAAACCACTCATGGTTTCTAATCTCGTCCATGGTTATCCGCTGTTTCGGGTTGCAGTAAATTATAAAGTTATAATGTTTAAACGAAACAAAGAATCCTGGCATTTACAAAGTCGGTGGCGAAAATGAATGGGTTGGGTAATGTTCAAAAATGATTTTAGCCATATAAATACACTTTAGGCGACTTTTGATCCATTTGACTGTTTTGTCCATTTGACCCGTTTCTTTCTTTTTGCCGCCCATCTAACCCATTAGAAACATAACCCAAATAAACTATTTCATAAGTAAATGGATTAAAATTGCCACGACAACCGGCATAGGTACACATCAATGTAACATGCAGTATGCAGACCTTAGCGGGATCGGCTACAAAAATTTTGGACATCAATTGGCGGCACCCGTTGGATATATGAACATAGGATGGAATTGAGTACTGAACATTGAGAATTCTCTGAAAAAAAAAGCTATCGCTTGAGTTAATAACTGCAAAGGGGATTGTCATGTATTGCTAAAAAAAAAGGAGGATAGTGTTATTACCTGTATCGTCTTTCGAAAATTCTTAGGCTCCTCAGGGTCTTCAAATGGGTACGCTCCCACAAGCATCACATATAGTGTTACACCACACGACCACACATCTGCCATCTGAATTCATAATTTTATTTACACCATACATTAATTACAACTAATAGCAACCTATAGAAACCTGAAGTGACATTCGTATAAGGTATTAAGACCGTCATGAATGAAAATCAATGAGTTAAGAAGTTGTTGATGGGCTTACCTTGCCATCATATTCTTTCTTAAGTAAGACTTCTGGAGCAATATATGCAGGCGTTCCAACGGTTGATTTTGGTTGTGAATGCAGAACAGAGGACTGAATACACAAACAAAGATATACAAGGCTTAGAAGTAAAAGATAATACCGAGGTATGGGAAACACAGGGAAACTATTTAATTTTATATATGTTCATCAATGAGTTGAACCTATATATATAAAGGTGGCAAAATGAGTGGGTAGGGGCGTAGGACAGACTGGGTAACAGGTCAAAAGGGCAAATTTAAGCATACGGGTCGTACTGTATTGCTGACACACTTTTTGTCCAAACTTTTTGTGCATATGTAAATAATTAAAGTGTCACGTATGCTTACAAAATTTGTATTACTTCAACAGTATAAAATGATTTAGAATGTTTTTGGACGACTGTCATTCCATTAGACCAGATATAATTTATTTTACCCATGTGACCCATTCATAAAGTAAATGGGTCGAATCCATTCCCTTTACGGGCATGTAACAGATATGCTCTAATCAAGAACCACAAAAAAGAATCTATGTTCACTTGATAAGGAAAACTAGCTAATAGTTCAAAGAATCCACCTAACATTAGTAAACAGAAGAATGATAAGATGTTGTATCAGAACTAGCATAAAAAGGGAACACATGATGATTAGTACCTTTGAATAGCCAAAATCACATATCTTGAGCCTTGGAGCTTGGCTACCATCTAGAAGTGTGTTTTCCAACTTCAAGTCGCGATGGCATACTTGCTACAAGGTACAAAAACCATGCTTTGCATTATGCACTTTAGAAAAAAAAAGATCATCAATACGTGTGTAAAGACAGTCTTAATTTAATACCATATTATGACAGTATCCCACTCCTGACACGAGTTGCTGGAAAAAGAAATGTGCCTGCAACACAAACACCATGATGTTTTTTATATTATGATACAAGCATGAAAAAAGACAACAGAAGTTATGCACTATGTACAAACTTCTTCTTCTGGAAACCGGCCAGCATTGCATATTCGCTCAAATAGTTCTCCACCAGATGCATATTCCATTACGATTGCCAGATGTGTTGGTGTCAAAAGGACCTAGGTATCGAACAGAAAATCATTAAAAAGGCTAATGCTTCAAAGGATTTGTCTAAATGACACAAAATTACCATTTTAACCTCTTGAATGATTAAATGTTGAATTAAGATATAAAAAATGATTGTTTTGAAAGATATATAACTACTAATCCAGTAAAAAAAGGTTTCAAGAAAGAACCTCTTTGAATTTGACAATGTTCGGATGCCTGAGTGATCTATGGTTGATGATTTCCCTTTGCACATTTTCATCTATCTGTTAAAATCAACATGACAGACAAGGAAGTCAACTAACACTAGAAGCATGATAATATAACATGGTAGTCTTTTATATGAACACAGTTTACCATAAACTAATTATATTATTTAATCGCCTAACCAATATTTATACCATCACCCCTATTATTACAAGTTCTCCCTAAACAAGAATCAAGCATGCAAAATGGCATACCTAGGGCTGTTTAAAACGCTCGGCGCTCGCCGCTCGTTCGGAATTTGCTCGGAAATTGCTCGCTCAATTTTCTGCTCGGTTTTAAACGAGCCGATCGGCTCGATTCGGTTTGTAAACGAGCCAAGCACGAGCAAAGGTCCGCTCGGCTCGGTTCAACTCGATATAATTTTTATTAATTTATTATATATATAGGTATATATATACACATTAATTACATATATACAATTATATTTATAGTTATTGGCATATATACAATTATATTTATAGTTATTGGCGCAGTCAATCCAATAATAACTTAACACTAAGTTTAATTGTAAAACCCTAAGTCGTGAAAAAACATGTTTGACTTCATATCCCCATTAGTTGTCCACCATCAATCATCTCCAGCTATTAACCTACGCCACAACGCGACAATCTGTAATATGCTTATCACCTCACTGGCCTCAACTAAAGCCTCATTCTCGAACGGTCGAACCTCAGTCATCGCTCGGTTTCCGGATCGATTGTAAACGAGCCGATCGGCTCGATTCGGTTTGTAAATGAGCCAAGCACGAGCAAAGGTCCACTATGTTCGGCTCAGCTCGTGAACAGCCCTAGGCATACCACAGTCTTTCTTAGCCAGGAATAATTACTGAAACAATCTATTTCGTTAGAAATCGTAGTCAATGAATCCATCAATCAATAATACAAAGTTATTGTCCCGTTTTGATACCGCGTTCAGTCATCTTAGTAAAAGATGCATGTGGAATCAAACTAAATACACATCAATTATATTTCACGATAACGGTGATTGCGTTACATGATATTTCTAGCATTCAGCTTGAATAATATACCCCCCACCCCCACTTTCCTCTCTATTTCACAATTTGCTATTTTTTCAGGTGAATTCATAGCAACTCAAGGTGTTTTGGACGCTAAAATAAACCAATTATTAAGATAATATTATGGGGAAAGATCTGGTACAAAGTGTTTTTTTCGGTAAGAACTGTGAGAATCAAAGGAGGGTATTTTTTTTTATTTTTTTTTTTCGAAATTTTTTTCCCATATTGTTAAACATGTATTATAGTATTGAAAACTAAAAAAAAAATTGGTGTAGAGTAATTACGTGTAGAGTAATTACATAATTACTCTAGTGTAAATTAGTGTATTTACTTTAATGACGTAATTACACTAATTTTTTTTTTTGTATTATTCATCTAGAAGGTATGTTTAAGCATATGGGAAAAAAAATTCTAAATTTTTTTTTTTTACCCCTTTTGATTCTCACAGTTCTTATCAAAAAACAGTTTGTATTTAATCTTTACTCATAATATTATTATCAAGATTTGTTTGTATGTGCCTTATAAAAATATGTCAGAATAATCAAAATACTTAAAGAACCTTAAAAAAACAAATTAAAAAAAAAAAAAAACTAATCATCCATGGTTCTTATCAATCACTTTCAGTAACTCGACACCAAACTATTACAATAATTTAAATCAAATCATTTCATTACATATTAAACAAACTATAAAAGAAAAAATCAAAACCAATGCAGAAAGAAAGAAAGAAAGAAAGGGGTGGCTACTATAAAAAAAGCAATACTAAATATAAACAATACTATAAAAAAAGCAATACTAAATATAAACAAAAAACTAACCTTGTCACCTCTCTCAATATACTTAACAGCAACAAGTTCATGAGTTAGCTTATCCCTCATCAACCTAGCCACACCGAAATTACCTGACCCAATATCTCTCACAAGCTCATACCGATCACTATCATGCATGATCGGCATATCCATACCCGAACCCATCAACCCAACAATCTTATTTAACAACCCAACAAATGTTAACGTAGATTTTGATATGATATAGTAATAATAATATCAAGAAAATCTAAAAGCAGTTGAGGATTTGATTTGAATAATATATAACGTGGCAGCACAAGGATCAGAGGGATTGTAAAGTGAGAGCCCGTGAATTCCAGGTGTTTTAGTTGGTTGGTTGGTTCATGTGTTCAACACTTCAACTTCAACCACGTATGTTATTATTATTATTATTAGGTTTTAATTTTTAAAGTTTTTGATGAAACTGTGATATGTTTTGGTGGGGTGACGTTTGATGAACAGAAAAAACGGCTTTTTTTACCGGCAAAGAGGAAATGACGGATTTGCCCTTTCACGTGTGGTGTAGGGCTGTTCACGAGTCAATCTGAGCGGAGCTTTGTTCGTGCTTGGCTCGTTTATAAACCGAACCGAGCGGAGCGGCTCGTTTACAATCGAGCCAAAACCAAACGAGCATTTTTTGAGCGCAATTTTTTTCGAGCGAGAGTAATTTGGACGATCATAAAATTGGGATGTTTCCTTCGATGTTTTCATTGTCGGGTGACAACTAAGGTCGAACTGTCCGACTGTTAGGACAAAAAGGATTGGTGAAACCACTTTTGCAAACCTTAGTCTAATTCACTTCTGTCAAATTATTCTAAGTATAGAACTGCTGAAGAAGGAAGATCAAACTGCTGAAGAAGAGATTCCACAAGTGCTGAAGAAGAGAATTCATCAGAAGTTCTGAAGTTCAAACCAGACACTTCTACTGAAGAACCACTGAAGACAAACTACTCATCAGTAGTTTGTCATTCATCAGTACTTATGTGAAGATCTTTTCCACCGCCTTTTTGTATCAGTAGTTTATTACTTTAGTATTACTTTTGCTTTATGTACAAGTTCCAAGACTGCAACTTGTTTCTGAACTTGCTTTTTGGCAAGGTTCATGTATTTGTAAAGTCTATAAATAGAAGGGTTCATCCCTCTGTTTTAGACATTGATTTTAATATAGAAATCCTTCAACACATATTATTGTTATTTCCATTTCATATTTATTGAGAATCTGTCTAAGTGTTTCATTCTCATTCAATACTTAGATTTTCAATAAATACTTATCATTTATTAGTTTTTCAATCCAGGGGGAGTTATAACTCCTGTTGATAAGTGTAGCTTTAAACTCATAACATTCCGCTGTGCTATCACTGATCAAGAACTTGCTAAACACCTAAGTGTTCACTAGCAAGTTCATACAAAAGAGCAATACTGATCCAACAATTGGTATCAGAGCACTGGTTTATCTGATCACATATCAATCTAACACATTGAGAATCAGACACATGCTCTTATTGATATTCAATAAAGGATTATAAGCTCACGTTTATCAACATCCATCACTTTAAGAGATATTTGACAAATCAATACTCTTTAAAATGGACCCTCATAATACTGGTTCTGCCAATAAACCTGCTATGCTAGTAAGAAATGAATATAAGATCTGGCAAAGGAGAATGGCACATACCTTATCACAGACCAACACTGGTTGCTGGAAATCTGTGATATATGGTCCTCATAAACCAGTAAATATAAATCTTGAAACTAAAGAAGAGATTCCAAAAGACCCAAAAGACTATACAGATGATGATTTCCTAAAACTTGAGCTTGATGCTAAAGCTTTCTCTATGTTGGCAATGGCACTCCCAAATGAAATCTACTCTGGCCTATTACATTGTGATAGTGCCAAAGAGCTTTGGGACTGCCTCAAAGAACAGTTTGGAGGAACTGAAGAGGTGATTGCCAACACCAGAGAAATCTTGGCTCAACAATATGAAACTTTTGCTCACATTAATGGGGAAACTTTAACACAACAATTTGAAAGATTCTCCTCATTAATATCTGAGCTAAAACTAAATGGTCAGACCTACACAACTGTATCTATGCTTCATAGATTTTTAAGGTCTTTACCTGAAAAATGGGAAAACATACTCTATAGTCTTAAGATCTTCACCAGACTTTAGCTCCCTCACTCTTACAAAACTTCATGGGAGGTTACTTACTTTTGAAAGAGAAATTGATCAAAAGAAAAAGTTACAAAGTTCTGGCAAAACTGCTGATGACTATCTACCAGGTAGTACAGCACTATTGGGACAAGACTCACCAACTTGTTCAAATAGTTTTGGATCTTTTGACCATATTGACATAACTGCTGGGATCTCATCTGAAAGATCATTCCCAGGTTATGACAATAATGATTTTGGTCAAACTGCTGATAACATGTGTTTTATCATGGATGATTTAAATAATTTCAGCAGTGATGACCTAGAAGAAATGGATATTTTGCACCAACTGGCCATGTTAAGTTTAAAAACAAATAAATTTTACAAAAGGTCAGGAAGGAAGTTTCCAGGACTCAACAGTTCAACAAAAATTGGTTTTGACAAATCTAAACTTAGAAGTCACAAGTGTCAAAAGTTGGGACACTTTGCTAGAGAGTGTAGAAGCTCTGGCTTAAACCAATCTCAATCTGGAAACAATTTTAACCCCAATTATAACAGGAATAATGGAACACAAGGGAGTGTACATTTTGTACAGGCACAAGCTCCACAACACCAATATGTGCCACAAGTACAATATGTACAGATGCCTGCTCAACAGATGCAGAGCCAACAATCAATCCCTCCCTTTCCAGCTGCTCAACAACCTCCACAGCCTCAGCAACCCTCTCAACAAAGTTTATTCACTTCAGGGTATGTTGACTGGAGCAGTCTTCCTTTTGACACCACAGAGTGTAATCCTGATGCAGACAACAAAATGTTTGACATCAACTGGGGAGAGCCTGACAATGGCAGAAAGAACTTTGCCTTAATGGCATTTGAGGGATGCACCTCAAAATCTGCCTTGTCACAGGTATCAAAAGAATCTTTGACAAAACTGTGTTCAAATTCTTGCAAAGAATCTTTTGCTCTCATAAGAGAGACAAATGTGCACTTACAAGGAAAAGCAAATGACTCTGAGAGAAAATTCACTCAGATGAAATGTGATTTAGAAAGAAAACTTTCTGCAAAAACCATGGTTGCAAAAGTCGCTAGGCACTCCCTAGTCGGAGTCGGGAGTACTCGGGGAGTTGTCGGCCTAGTCGGAGAGTACTCGGGGAGTACTCGGCCTAGGCGTAGAGTACTCGGTACTCGGCAACCTATCTTGTAGCGATTACCCGGGGAGTACTCGGCCTTCGAGACCTTGTTTTACAACAGAGGCAAAAACAAAAGAAGTTTCTAAATTAACTAACAGTGCTATTGAAACCCAAGCACAAATTAAAATCATGATAAATGACCTAGGGAATGTCAGACAAGAGCTTGCTGACACCAAGGTCACATGTGAAAAATGGGTTGAATCTTGTAAGGGGTACCAATTATTGCTAAACAAACAAAGTGCTTCAAATGTTAGGTTTGGCATAGGGTACAATCACACTGATACACCAACAGATTTTTCCCCCAAAACTACTGAAGATGGGAGAAAAATTGTTTCAGGTGAAACTTGTGACACCCCGCATTTTCAGGTTAAATACTTTTACTGAACTCTAGTAAACTTACATGTTCATACATGGCTAGATACTTAACTAGGGTTAGTTAAGTAGGTTAACATGTGTTAGAAGATGCTAACATATGTTATAAGTAGGAAAATCCTTGTTAAACACACACATGAGTCATGTATCCCAAACGTTGGTGAATTATGTGGCATACATAGCAGTAATACGTACAATTGAATTATGGTGAACATGAAGTACGTGCTTATGTGAATTACATGTTTTTGTGAATGATCGCCTAACTGAAAGATAATACGTAGATTATGTAAATTACGTGCGCAACATGATTAATATGTTATGTAATAATGAAAACAATGGTTTCTATGCAATTTAGGGTGACTAATATTATTGGGTCCGGTATTGGGCTATAACATGATTAAAAGGTCAAGTTAATGGACTAGAAGGGCCCTAAAACCCAATTACTTGGGGAACAAGCAAGGCCCTCTTATAATTAGGAGGCAAGAAAAAGATAAAACCCTACTTCTTCTTCTTGTTTGTGCCGTGCGAAGCCCCCACCCCCCTTCTCTCTTGGCTTTCAAGCAATCAAGTAATCTTTCACTAATCAAGCTAGTTCGGGTTTAATCTCAAGGCTCTAGGGAGTTTTAGCATTGCAAGGTATACATCCTTATGATTTCTGATGAATTATAATACTTGAAAAACCTTAAAAACTCTAAAAATAATATATGTAGAATCGCATGTATGTATGTGTAGGAGTTCTTGGATGTTCTTGATGATTTGATGATGATTGTTATTAGTAGCCATGATTAGGGTTTTCACATGATAACATATGTGTTTTGCTATGATTAATATGGTGTTTAATCAGTACTATAGGTGTTATACATGTATTAGGGATGTTCATGAAAAATTAGGGTTTGTAGATTACTTGGGATGCAAGTTTAAGATTCTGGCAGATTCGGTTGAACGATTTGTAGGGGCTGTAATGGGTTGGTAAATTGATTGTTTTGATGATTTCTTTGCATGATTGTAATGTACAAGGTCTTAGCTTTTCATAATGGGCAAAACCATCAGATTTGGACATCGTTTGAGTCGTTTTTGGAATTTTAATTGATTAGAGGTCATATCAGATTTTCGGATTTGTAAATTGGGTTAACTTTAAATGGTCATAACTTGATATTTACAAGGAGTTAGGTTATGAAATTTTTACAGAAGGTCAATATTGAAAAAATAGAGCTTTTCCAAGTGGATTCATCCCGTTTGGATGAATACACAATTTTTGAGAATTTTTCTACTAAACTGACCTGTTGAGGAAATTTTCTGGACATAGCTGTGTTGTACGAATTTTCATAATTTTTGTGTTTGGAATTAAGACAAAACAAAAATAGGTATTGTCAAATGAATCCCATATAAAATTAAGTAAAAATTTGGGACTCTAATTCATTCGTTAAGTATTTTAAATAAATTGTTTTTCACAGCGCACAATCTGTCCTAAAAACGCAGATTGTGTACGGGGTCTTTATGTGACTATTTGGAGTTTTATGTGGTATGTAATTGACATGTACTTGTGTGAAAACTTGTATGAGATGTAATTGATGTATTAAACTGATAATAATCACTATGATCACCAACGGGATACGTAGGACATACTTGAGCATGTAGAGTCATTAGGTGTCACTACACGGTTTTGAACATTTAAAGGTCTCGGATAAACGAGTTATATGGTGTGTTGGTTATGCACATATACTCACCTAGTGACACTTGTAATAGGGAGTCGGTAGCTCGTTACTGTTTGAGGGATTTGGATCATTCACGTGCAACCTAAGATGAGTTTCACTACTCTTTTTCTCAAAGGCATGCGTCTCAGGTATGAGACAACTTACTTAACATTTTCTAGTCCGGTTTGGGACTATTTACACATCCCGGGTTGGGATGCCATGGACCCTTGTGTGGGTCGGTTGCTTTGCTAGTTCGCAATTGTGTCCTTGATTAATTAAACCATTTCTATCATCTGTAAGTCCTCACGTACCGAATGAGTTGCCGGGGTGGCAAGCGGGTTATTAGTTGCCGGGGTGGCAAGCGGGTCTTACAAACCTCACACCGGCTCGGGGAGCGCGGGCGTGAACTATAACTTAACGAAACTTTATCATTGTGGATAGACAATGATGTCAGGCATGCGGCACACTTTTGTGGCTACACATACATAGCAGTTCGGTATATTCGGTGTTAGTTATCATGAGTGGGTTAGCTACCCTTGACATGCGATGAACTAGTGGTTACACGGTGCGGGGCACCAACACAACTGACTTACTTACGTGGTTTTGGAAACCAGCGCATTTGCATATTAAATTACTTTACTTTGTGAACTCACCAGCTTTATGTTGACACACGATTTACGTGCTTTTGCAGGTAGTTAGCTTCCGGTGCCAGGATTAGAAAGCACTGTACACTTCACTGCATTTGGGCTCTCGGGCATACATATAAATTATATATTATGCTTTCGTATGGTTTTAATTTGGGCGCATTGTTTTGCGCATAGTTTTTAAAAAGGTTTAAATTTGGTTTACGCTTCCGCAGCTTAACTAAACTTGGTTTTCGAAAACGAACTAAATGGTTTGGGCATTTAGAGTTCGTTCCTGTGACTTATGGCTATGGGATCCTGGTTTGTCATGCGCCTTGCGGTATAAACCCCGCAGTGGAAATTTGAGGGTGTGACAGATTGGTATCAGAGCCATTGGTTATAGTGAACTAGGACTGCATGTTGAGTATAGTCTATAACCATTATAGCATAAGTACACTCACAACTTAAGTGCACAACTAGCTTTTAGCTACTCATACCTACAACATATGATTTCAGGAGGTATGTTATCCCTAGTTCTAGACCTAATTCTAAACACGTCAATGGTGGGAACCCAGGGTTACACCAGGTGACGCACTACTGGGAGTAGTTTTCTAACAAACCTCATGGATGAGGAAACAACAAAAGTACAAGGGAGGGAGCCCTTGCGAGCGTTGTGGCGCACGTACACGGGAAGCTGCACGATGCGCATGACGTGGTACCATTAAATCAACTATGAAGGAATTCGAATGCTGAGACTTATTTTTTGTCACCTAGCAAGGAGACAATTAGTTTTTGTTCCTTGTTACTTGACCCTTCTTACTTCCATTCGTAACACAGACGGGACTGGAATATACAAGTAGAACTTATTTCTTACCTTAGTACCTTACGCCTAGTATGAGCGGGCGAACGTATGACTGCATATCCTTGTTTTCTCATAAGTATATGGTAGATTCATGGGAACACATTAGATCGGGACTTGTTACACACACTCTTGGGGAGTTACGTAAAGCCTGCGATGTAATGCAACATCACAAGGGAGGATGAAACCTACTAATGGCTGATAGCCACGATTGGAGGAACGAGTGGTACAGCTTACCACTAAACTGGTTCACATAGGACTAGAGAAGGAGATTGTACGTGATGAGAACCATATAACACTGACATCGCAAAAGAGGAAGGATAAGAGATGGAAGGGGAACCTGAGCAGGACGAGCACATGGAAGTGAGGATGAAGGCTCTACTATCTAGACAGAGCATGGCGACGATTGGCTCTTACCTTTTCTTACCTATCTTTTCTTTCATTTCCCTTTGCTAACTTAGATAAGACTGAGTTCTTATGATCAACGATAGGGTGGTTGAGGCCCTCGCATCTTTCCAAGCTAGTAAAGATCTATTTTGCTAAATCATTCTTTTCCCCTGACTTCCACATTTGAACTTTCTTATACCTTGAACGCACAACGTATTTTCAAGCCTTTTATTGGTTGTAAACCTCGATAACTCCAACGGAACTGAAGGAGACCGTCTGATTGCTTCGATAGTATAAGTCTTTGCGATGTGCATTTATCCCAGGCAGGATGGAGTAATGTACGCTACATGCACACTCGATGAGTTACAGATACCTGGAAGGAGAACGTAACACCCTGTGGTGAAATCCAGAAATTTTGTTATATAAAGACGGATGGGTCTGAGATCGACGCCTACACTACCAGGCTATAGGAGATAGCCACTATAGGCTCAAATCTATTTAACCTACCTTACAAATGGATCGAACTTTATACCGAAAGGGTGGGCCCCTCAGATTCGTGGCTTGGCCACTGCAGCTCACCTATAAATCTTTCACTTGACTCGCAAACTCACAGATGAGACTGCCGATCATGGTACTTTTCTGAAGCATGGTGCTTCATTTTCTACTATTGGTGATAGCAAGAGAACGTGGGATAGTGTGAGGTATAAGTCCTGCAACAACAACAACCGTAACGGTAGCAACAACAACGGGGCTCGGGGAAAAGCATTTGTGATTGGCCTGGGGAAAGCTAGGACTGATAACAATGACGTGATGGGTACGTGCTCCTTGAACGACACTCTTGCTTCTATCTTATATGATACTGGTGCGGACTATAGTTTTGTTTCATCAAAACTTAGTAAATAATTAGGGATGGTTCCTACTCTTCGAGATACTCCATACTCTATTGAACTGGCTGATGGAAAGCCTGTTGAGGTAACCCATATTCATCGTGACTGTAAGCTCGAGTTGGATGGGCAATCGTTTGCCATCAACATTCTACCTATCACCCTTGGAAGCTTTGAGCTCGTGGTTGGCATGGACTGGTTGTCCAAGCAACACGCTGAAATTCTCTGTCAGGAGAAGATTGTTCATATTCCCCCTCCCAAGTGGAGAACTTTTATCTATACAGGGTGATCGTGGTGGTGCCATGGTAGGCATCATCTCCTATCTGAAGGCCCAGAAGTGTATTCGTAAGGGCTGTCCAGCCATTTTGGCTAACATATCAGGTACTCGAGCTGGAACTGAAACCAAGATTGAGGACATCCCAGTGGTCCGAGACTTCCCAGATGTCTTCCCAGAGGAATTATCTGGACTTCCACCCGTTCGTCAAGTGGAGTTCCAGATTGACTTTGCACCTGGAGCAGCGCCAGTTGCACGCGCACCATACCATTTAGCACCAGGTGAACTTCAAGAACTATCTACCCAACTCCAAGAGCTATTGGATAGGGGTTTCATTAGACCTAGTTCTTCGCCATGGGGAGCTCCAGTTCTGTTTGTTAAGAAGAAAGACGGGAGCTTTCGCATGTGCATAGATTATCGGGAGTTGAACAATGTGACGATTAAGAATCGTTACCCTTTTGCCTCGTATTGATGACTTGTTTGACCAACTGCAAGGGTCGAGCTTCTACTCTAAGATTGACTTGAGGTCAGGATACCATCTACTGAGAGTCCGAGAAGAGGATGTGGCAAAGACGACGTTTCGAACTCGTTATGGACATTATGAGTTTTTGGTAATGCCATGTGGGCTAACTAATGCACCGGCTGTGTTCATGGATCTAATGAACCGTGTGTGCAAGCCCTACTTGGACAAATTCGTCATAGTGTTCATAGATGACATATTGATTTACTCCAAGAGCAGGGAGGAGCACGAGCAGCACCTGCGGCTAATCTTGGAACTACTGAGGAATGAGCAGCTGTATGCAAAGTTTACCAAATGTGACTTCTGGATTCGAGAAGTCCAATTCCTTGGGCATGTGGTCAACGAGGCAGGAATACATGTGGACCCAGCCAAGATTGAGGCTATCAAAAGTGGGAGGCTCCTAGGACCCCTACTGAAGTGCGCCAATTTCTTGGTCTCGCTGGTTATTATCGCAGATTTATTGAGGGATTTTCTAAGATCGCTCAACCTCTCACCGCCCTAATGCAGAAAGGTATTATGTATAAGTGGGGAGATGCCCAAGAATCCGCCTTTCAGCTACTAAAGTCCAAACTTTGCAGCGCACCGATATTATCGTTGCCTGAGGGTACAAAGGACTTTGTAGTATATTGTGATGCGTCTATCCAAGGTTTAGGGTGCGTACTGATGCAACGTGATAAGGTAATTGCATATGCATCGCGGCAACTGAAGATCCATGAGAAGAATTACCCCACTCATGATTTGAAACTGGGAGCGGTGGTTTTCGCTCTCAAAATCTGGAGGCACTACCTCTATGGAACAAAGTGCACAATTTTCACTGATCACAAGAGCCTTCAGCATATATTCGATCAGAAAGTGCTGAACATACGACAACGTCGCTGGGTTGAACTTTTGAACGATTATGACTGTGCCATCAAGTATCATCCAGGGAAAGCTAACGTAGTAGCTGATGCCCTCAGTCGAAAGGAAACGAAACCCAAAAGAGTGCGAGCCTTACAACTCACCATTCATTCTAATCTTCCTGATAAGATACGTGAAGCACAGGGTGAGGCATTGAAGGAAAAAACATCGGGCTTGAGACCCTACATGGTGCTGATAAGCACTTGGAACTGAGGACAGACGGTCTGCAGTACTTCATGGATCGAGTCTGGATACCACGATTTGGGGATCTCAGACAACTGGTGCTCGATGAAGCACATACCTCTCGCTATTCGGTACATCCTGGTTCGGACAAGATGTACCAAGATCTTAAGACTCTATACTGGTGGCCAAACATGAAAGCCGAGATAGCCACTTATGTTAGTAAGTGCTTGACTTGTGCGAAGGTTAAGATTGAATATCAAAAACCTTCAGGCCTACTCCAACAACCAGAGATTCCGATGTGGAAATGGGATGGAATTTCCATGGACTTCATTACAAAGCTTCCTAGAACGCCAACGGGCCATAACATGATTTGGGTTATCGTGGACCGTTTAACCAAATCGGCCCACTTCATGGCAATAAAAGAAACGGATTCGTTAGAGAAGCTGGCAAACCTATACATCAAGGAGATAGTCTCTAGGCATGGTGTAACGACCCTGCCTGACGTGGCCGGGTCGTCGGGTCGGGTTATCGGAGCTACACAGCGGAATCCAGGGTAATAACAGTCTTTAGTCTTCCAGGATCCACGTCATCACATCTGTTGGATTACCTGAACACATGCCAAAAATAGTTTCTGTCAACATAAAGTTGGTGAGGTCGTGTATTTTATAAAGTGAATGGCCAGTTCGTTTATCAATAATTCTTTTATAAACATTCTTGTATAAACATTCCTTTATAAACTTTCTTTTATAAACTTGCTTTACATTTATAATTCTGAAGGGGAAAATATACTTCTATAAAACCAACTCTATTATATATCCATTCAATTATATCCCAATTCTATCATATCGATTATAGTTCGTGCCATTCCTATCGATGGTACCACTCTGATTGTGATGAATACCCATTCCCGTCCTCCTCTTGGACAAGAATGGTGTTGGTCCTCTACTTGGACATTTCTACCCTCTACTTGGGTAAGACTGGTTCTTGCCCTCTAGTCGGTGCAAGAAAGGAAATGGCGGATACCGTCCAGTACTGTCCTCGTTGTTTCTATGTCCCCGTTCATACTTCTTTTAGTTCTATTGATAGTCGTTTATTATGTAAAGCAATTCTGGTTTTAATAAATGACATGTATTCCCCCAAAAACACTTAATAAAACAGTAAAAGTGGGGAGTTCACGATACTCACTGATTTGCTTATAATCTTCAGCTAATCGTCTTATTACAATTATATTTCATATATATATAGATACGTTTTGCGCGTGGAACTTGTTAGATTGTAATACTTAGGATATATATCATATATACAATTTATATATATATATATATAGAATCCGATATATATTAGATAGTCTAAACTCGGGGTTTGGTCCTCCTAGGCAAAAAGAAATAAAGCTGGCCATTACAGCTTGGCACGCGAACCTAAAGAACTCTAGACACTTCTAACCCGAGTCTAGTATATCGTTTTATATATCGAATCTTGTATATATAAACATATATATTTTATATATGTTTATTATTCTCTTATTATTATAATCAAGTCCGTACGTTATTCGTATTATATATATAATTCTTATAATTATAATAATCCTCGTCTAGTCCTTGGACCGGGTTCTATTCCGGGTGTTGACCGAGTCACTGAGTCGACTCGGTAACGACTCTATTTCTCGATACGATTAACGGTACCTCGTAATTACACATAATTCTTATATTAGTCAATAGATTATTAGATTATAACCAATCAACCATTAGAATATAGTAGTAACCGAACCTTACCGTTTTCATTACGGAACACGACCGGAAGTTGACCGGAATTCGTGTAAGACCGGTTATTGGGCCCGTCTTCCGGATTTGATTTCCTATAACAAGAATCACGAAGATAATTATTGATAGCCCAATTCATAAACGATTTATAATGAGAACCCAATCAACATATAATTCAAAAGATTGGTCAGATGTACTCTAACCCGACATAGGGACGGGTCACGAGCACAAACAGAAGGATACGTTAATGGTTGTTTATCAAACAGATCTGAATCTGATGAGAGATACTAACCCGATGATAGTAACAAACAACTGAACATATCCGGTTATCGGAATTTATAAAGGGACAAGGTTGAGTTCGGCGATTATGGTTAACAGTCACCAGCCGTGGTGACTGTCTTAACATCACCTTCCGAGAACAAGGGGTTGTGCTTACCGGAGAAAGGAAGACGCCGGAGATGGTGGCCGGAAAAGAAGACGGTGGCAGGGGTGACCGGAAGCAACGCAGGCAGCAGCGGCTGCCATGGCTATCCGGCACCTTGCTGCTCTCGTGGGTGTGTTGTATGCTTTCCGGGAATGAGGAAGAAGGAGAGGCCCGGCGGCGGCGGCGGCTCCAGCGGCCGGAGGTGGTGGTGATGACCGGCTGGGTTCTTGTCTAGACACAAAGTGTGTGTGTGTGTTTATACAGAGCTGAGGGAGAGAGTAGCGAGAGATAGAGAAGAGGGGTGGTTTAAATAGAAGTTAAAAATAGAGGGTGTTTGGCCACGGGGATGATAACTGAAACTCGGGATGTTTGGTAATAGGTATAAAAACCGTTTGGCGGTGTTTTAGTTAGCAGGTAAGGGGCGTTTAGCCGAGATAATAAAATTCCAATAATTATTATCTCTATATTCGGTTGAACCGGTTTGTCATGGGATTCGAACTGGAATATTTTATTCCATAATCAGGTGGTCAGGTCCGACCCGACCCGTTTGAGAGACCCGTAACACATCGGGGTGTTACACATGGGGTGCCTACTTCCATTATATCTAATCGCGATGGACGATTCACTTCTCGTTTCTGGACTACTCTCCAAGATGCTCTAGGAACTCGTCTTGATATGAGCACAGCCTATCACCCACAGACGGATGGACAAAGTGAACGTACCATCCAAACATTAGAGGATCTGCTACGAGCATGCGTAGTGGACTTTGGTAATAACTTGGATAAGCACTTGCCCTTAATCGAATTCTCTTACAACAACAGTTACCACACTTCGATACAGTGTGCGCCTTTCGAGGCACTTTACGGGCGCAAGTGTAGGTCTCCTATCTGTTGGACTGAGGTTGGGGATAGCCAACTAACAGGTCCCGAACTAGTGCACGAAACTTCTGAGAAGATAGTGCAAATTAGAAATCGGATGGCTGCTGCTCGGGATCGACAGAAAAGTTATGCTGACAAACGTAGAAAACCTTTGGAGTTCCAGATTGGGGACAAGGTTTTGTTAAAGGTGTCACCTTGGAAAGGAGTGATACGCTTTGGGAAACGAGGGAAGTTAAATCCCCGATACGTTGGACCTTTCGAGATTGTTAAAAGGATTGGTCCGGTAGTTTACCAGCTGAATTTACCAGATGAACTCAGTGGAGTGCATAATGTATTCCACGTCTCAAACTTGAAGAAATGCTTATCCGATACGACACTGGTAGTGCCACTGGAGGAGATCCAGGTGGACGATCAGCTACGGTTCGTGGAAGAACCAGTGGAGATTCTTGAGTAGGGCGTCAAGAAACTCAGACAAAGCACTATACCTATTGTTAAGGTACGGTGGAATTCCCGTCTAGGACTGGAATACACGTGGGAGCGCAGAGATCAGATGCGGCTCAAATACCCACACCTCTTTACTGAACCTGAAATCGTACATAGATCAAACGCGGAACATAAAGCAGCTCTTTCAAAGTGAATTTCGGGGCGAAATTCCTTTCAACTTGGGGATGATGTGACATCCGGGAACCAAGCACACATTTTTATAGCTGGCTTTATTGTTTACTTGCTGAATTTCGGGACGAAATTCTTTTCAACTTGGGGATGATGTGACACCCGCATTTTCAGGTTAAATACTTTTACTGAACTCTAGTAAACTTACATGTTCATACATGGCTAGATACTTAACTAGGGTTAGTTAAGTAGGTTAACATGTGTTAGAAGATGCTAACATATGTTATAAGTAGGAAAATCCTTGTTAAACACACACATGAGTCCTGTATCCCAAACGTTGGTGAATTATGTGGCATACATAGCAGTAATACGTACAATTGAATTATGGTGAACATGAAGTACGTGCTTATGTGAATTACATGTTTTTGTGAATGATCGCCTAACTGAAAGATAATACGTAGATTATGTAAATTACGTGCGCAACATGATTAATATGTTATGTAATAATGAAAACAATGGTTTCTATGCAATTTAGGGTGACTAATATTATTGGGTCAGGTATGGGCTATAACATGATTAAAAGGTCAAGTTAATGGACTAGAAGGGCCCTAAAACCCAATTACTTGGGGAACAAGCAAGGCCCTCTTATAATTAGGAGGCAAGAAAAAGATAAAACCCTACTTCTTCTTCTTGTTTGTGCCGTGCGAAACCCCCACCCCCTTCTCTCTTGGCTTTCAAGCAATCAAGTAATCTTTCACTAATCAAGCTAGTTCGGGTTTAATCTCAAGGCTCTAGGGAGTTTTAGCATTGCAAGGTATACATCCTTATGATTTCTGATGAATTATAATACTTGAAAAACCTTAAAAACTCTAAAAATAATATATGTAGAATCGCATGTATGTATGTGTAGGAGTTCTTGGATGTTCTTGATGATTTGATGATGATTGTTATTAGTAGCCATGATTAGGGTTTTCACATGATAACATATGTGTTTTGCTATGATTAATATGGTGTTTAATCAGTACTATAGGTGTTATACATGTATTAGGGATGTTCATGAAAAATTAGGGTTTGTAGATTACTTGGGATGCAAGTTTAAGATTCTGGCAGATTCGGTTGAACGTTTTGTAGGGGCTGTAATGGGTTGGTAAATTGATTGTTTTGATGATTTCTTTGCATGATTGTAATGTAAAAGGTCTTAGCTTTTCATAATGGGCAAAACCATCAGATTTGGACATCGTTTGAGTCGTTTTTGGAATTTTAATTGATTAGAGGTCATATCAGATTTTCGGATTTGTAAATTGGGTTAACTTTAAATGGTCATAACTTGAGATTTACAAGGAGTTAGGTTATGAAATTTTTACAGAAGGTCAATATTGAAAAAATAGAGCTTTTCCAAGTGGATTCATCCCGTTTGGATGAATACACAATTTTTGAGAATTTTTCTACTAAACTGACCTGTTGAGGAAATTTTCTGGACATAGCTGTGTTGTACGAATTTTCATAATTTTTGTGTTTGGAATTAAGACAAAAAAAAAATAGGTATTGTTAAGTGAATCCCAAATAAAATTCAGTAAAAATTTGGGACTCTAATTCATTCGTTAAGTATTTTAAATAAATTGTTTTTCACAGCGCACAATCTGTCCTAAAAACGCAGATTGTGTACGGGGTCTTTATGTGACTATTTGGAGTTTTATGTGGTATGTAATTGACATGTACTTGTGTGAAAACTTGTGTGAAAACTTGTATGAGATGTAATTGATGTATTAAACTGATAATAATCACTATGATCACCAACGGGATACGTAGGACATACTTGAGCATGTAGAGTCATTAGGTGTCACTACACGGTTTTGAACATTTAAAGGTCTCGGATAAACGAGTTATATGGTGTGTTGGTTATGCACATATACTCACCTAGTGACACTTGTAATAGGGAGTCGGTAGCTTGTTACTGTTTGAGGGATTTGGATCATTCACGTGCAACCTAAGATGAGTTTCACTACTCTTTTTCTCAAAGGCATGCGTCTCAGGTATGAGACAACTTACTTAACATTTTCTAGTCCGGTTTGGGACTATTTACACATCCCGGGTTGGGATGCCATGGACCCTTGTGTGGGTCGGTTGCTTTGCTAGTTCGCAATTGTGTCCTTGATTAACTAAACCATTTCTATCATCTGTAAGTCCTCACGTACCGAATGAGTTGCCGGGGTGGCAAGCGGGTTATTAGTTGATAGCGCTATTAGGTCTTACAAACCTCACACCGGCTCGGGGAGTGCGGGCGTGAACTATAACTTAACGAAACTTTATCATTATGGATAGACAATGATGTCAGGCATGCGGCACACTTTTGTGGCTACACGTACATAGCAGTTCGGTATATTCGGTGTTAGTTATCATGAGTGGGTTAGCTACCCTTGACATGCGATGAACTAGTGGTTACACGGTGCGGGGCACCAACACAAATTACTTACTTACGTGGTTTTGGAAACCAGCGCATTTGCATATTAAATTACTTTACTTTGTGAACTCACCAGCTTTATGTTGACACACGATTTACGTGCTTTTGCAGGTAGTTAGCTTCCGGTGCCAGGATTAGAAAGCACTGTACACTTCAATGCATTTGGGCTCTCGGGCATACACATAAATTATATATTATGCTTTCGTATGGTTTTAATTTGGGCGCATTGTTTTGCGCATAGTTTTTAAAAAGGTTTAAATTTGGTTTACGCTTCCGCAGCTTAACTAAACTTGTTTTCGAAAACGAACTAAATGGTTTGGGCATTTAGAGTTCGTTCCTGTGACTTATGGCTATGGGATCCTGGTTTGTCATGCGCCTCGTGGTATAAACCCCGCAGTGGAAATTTGAGGGTGTGACAAAACTTCTGAAGAGGAAGAATGCACATCTTTCCATGAGAACTTTCTAAAAACACACAAAGAAAGTTCTTCAGAAGTACTGATTAAATCTGACTTTAAGCCATCAGTAGTTTCAACTACATCAGGAGTTGAGAACCTGAAAACTACTGATGACCTAAAACTAATCAACACAGTCAGAAATTTGTCTTTGAAAGAAAAGACAAAAGAATGTGAAATCTGTGGTCTGTTCAACCACAAAACAGAATTTTGCAGATATAGAAAAGGTATTCAGTTCAACAAGAAAAATCAACAACTGGTTGTGGGAAAACAAATCAAAAATGATTTTGTAAAAACTTTTTCTCCCAAGAAACAAAAACCAGTAAACACCTTTTCTCAGAAAAAGACAAAATCTCAACAAAGATCTTTTTCTCAAAATTCTCTTTCAGTAGTTAGACCTGAATCATCAGCAGTTTCACAAACTGATGAGATTAAAGATCTCATAAACTTGGTACAACTACTGATGACCAAAGTTGATGGTGGTCCTCAAAAGGATACCACCATTGTTCTTAATGAAAAATCCATTGCCAAAAAGACATGGATTTCTCAACTTGGTCAAGAACAACCTGTAAATGTTCTCAAGAGCAAACCCAAAGCCAAACTGGCTTGGGTTCCTAAATCTAACTGATTTGCTATTTTGTGCAGAGAGTTTCCAGAGGCTGAAATAGCATTTGGTATGTAGACAGTGGAGGCTCAATGCACATGACAGGATGCAGATACCTGATAAACAATTTTATCGGTCAAAGAGATGGATCTGTATCCTTTGGGAACAATGCTAAGGGATATGTGCTAGGACATGGCAATGTCTCCTCTGGCAAAATACAGTTTGACAAGGTCAATCTGGTTGAAAACCTTGAGTACAACTTGTTGAGTGTGTCACAAATGTGTGATAAAGGATATTCTTCCTTCTTCACAAAGACAGCATGCAAGATCATATCACCAGAAGGCCAGAAGTTGATAGAGAAGATCATTGACGATCACACTTTGTTAATAGCCAAAAGATGTGGCAATGTCTATGCAGTGGACATTGAAAAAGACAAAGTACTGAACAACACTGCCTGTTTCTTCTCAAAGGCATTAACTTCAGAAACTGATCTCTGGCACACGAGACTTGGCCATGTGAACTTTAAAACCATAAATAAAGTCACAAAAATGGGCTTGGTCAGAGGTCTACCCTTAAAAGTATACCAGTGTCAAGAACACTGTGTATCCTGTTTAAAGGGAAAACAACATAAGTCCTCCTATAAGTCTATTGAAGAATCAAAAACAACTGCATGTCTTCAACTACTCCATATGGACTTATTTGGGCCTGTAAAAATCATGAGCCTTGGTAAAAAGAAGTACTGCTTAGTCATCATTGATGACTACTCAAGATTTACATGGGTATTCTTCTTATTTTCCAAGGATGAGGCTTCTCAAATCATCAAGTTCTTCATTCTACAAGTAGAGAAGCAATACTCTCTACCTGTCAAAACCATTAGAAGTGATAATGGGACAGAGTTCAGGAACAAAACTCTGGATGAATTCTGTTTGTCTAAAGGGATTATTAGACAATTCAGTGTTCCCAGAACTCCTGAACAAAATGGTGTGGTAGAAAGGAAGAACAGAACTTTAATAGAAGGAGCAAGAACAATGTTAGCTGATTCTGGCCTACCATTATACTTTTGGGCAGAAGCAGTTAACACATCATGTTATGTTCAAAATAGAGTTCTTATTGTCAAGAGACATTCAAAGACTGCCTATGAAGTTCTTCATGGCATGAAGCCCCTTATCTCCTTTTTCAGGGCTTTTGGGTGTCAATGTTTCATCTTGAACATTAAGGAATCTATTTCAAAGTTTGCTGCCAAAGTAGACTCAGGTTACTTTCTTGGTTATTCTTCAACTAGAAAAGCCTACAAGGTTTTTAACTCAAGAACCAGGATAGTAGAAGAAACACTGAATGTCAAGTTCAATGAGTCAAAACACACTCTTATTCCAGCACATCCTGCTGAACTTTTTGACCTTGACAGCTTCCATTTTGGACCTGAAAAGACTGTCACTTCATCTAAACCTACTTATTATGGTGATCAAAGGTTTGATGATGAGGATCCTACACCATGGACTCCTCAAACAGTCATTAAGTCAACTTCAAAACCATCAGAAGTTTCACAAACTTCTGATTCAACAAATACTGAAGAACAAACTCAAACATCTGCTTCAGCACCTGCAACTACTGAAGACACTGAAACTGCTGAACCAGATATAATAGACCTCAGTAGTTTGTTTGAAGAACATGAGCCACCAACACCTGTCAGTGGTTTACAACAACTGATCGAACACAAAGACCATCCACTTGATCAAATCATGGGTGATATTGCATCAGGTGTTCTTACAAGAAACCAGCTCTCCAACTTTTGTCTCTTCTCAGCATTTATTTCACAGTTGGAACCAAAGAAGTACCAGGAAGCCCTCAAAGACAACAATTGGGTGCAGGCAATGCAAGATGAATTGCTTCAATTCAACAAGCAACAGGTTTGGGAAATCTGTCCCTTACCACCAAACAAGCAACCAATTGGCACAAGATGGGTTTTCAGGAACAAACAAGATGAAGCTGGTATTATAATAAAGAACAAGGCAAGACTGGTAGTACAAGGTTACTCTCAAGAAGAAGGAATTGACTATGATGAAACCTTTGCTCCAGTTGCAAGGCTTGAAGCCATCAGGTTATTTCTAGCCTATGCCATTTCCAACAAAATAAAAGTTTATCAAATGGATGTTAAGAGTGCATTTTTGTATGGAAAGATAAAAGAGGAAGTGTATGTTTGTCAGCCACCTGGGTTTGAGGATCCTTCTCATCCTGAGTGGGTGTACAAACTAGACAAAGCTCTTTATGGGCTCAAACAGGCTCCAAGTGCCTAGTATGACACACTTTCAACCTTTTTACTCAAAAATAACTTTACAAGAGGTGCCATTGATAAAACTCTTTTCATAAAACATGTTGGAAATCATGTCTTACTTGTTCAAATATATGTTGATGATATCATTTTTGGTTCAACAAACACAAAATTGTGTGATGAATTTAAGAAACTCATGCAATCAAAATTTGAGATGAGTACAATGGGAGAACTGCAGTACTTTCTAGGACTGCAGATTAAACAACAATCAAATGGAACTTTTATACATCAATCAAAATATGTTAAAGAATTATTAAACAAATTTTCTTTACAAGACTGTAAATCATGTTCCACTCCCATGACACCAGCCACACAAGTTGAACCAGATGATCAAGGAAAACAGGTTGATCAAACCATGTATAGATGTATGATAAGTTCCCTTTTATATCTAACTGCTTCTAGACCAGATATTATGTTTTCAACATGTGTCTGTGCTAGATATCAATCAGCTCCTAGGGAATCACACCTCATTGCAGTCAAAAGAATCTTCAGATATCTGAAAGGAACTCCAACTCTTGGAATTTGGTATCCTGCTTCAAGCAATACCAAGTTATCAGCTTTATCAGATAGTGACTATGCAGGGTGTAAAATGTCAAGAAAATCAACATCTGGTGGTTGTCAATTCTTGGGAAACTGTCTAGTGTCCTGGCAATCAAAGAAACAAACATCTGTTGCAACTTCAACTGTTGAAGCTGAATACATTGCAGCTGCAAGTTGTACATCACAGATACAATGGCTCCAATATCAATTTCTTGATTATGGAATCAATGAGACCAAGACACCATTGCTTGTAGACAGCAAATCTGCCATTAGCATCATTCAAAATCCTGTTCAGTTTTCAATGACTAAACACATTGAAATCAGGTATCATTTCATAAGAGATTGCTATGAAAAAGGCAAGATTGAAGTGAAACATGTAGCAACAGCTAATCAAATAGCTGACATATTCACTAAACCCCTTGACACATCAACATTTCAGAAGTTAGTATCCATGCTAGGGATGCTAAATTTGTAAGTGTTTCTCTTTACTTTTCTGCATAAATTTTTTATTTTTCACTTACATCTGTTTTCAAAAATTGAAAAACTTCTGAAAAACAAACAAGAGAGAAACTACTGATGAATAAAACATCAGTATGGGGATATTTTCTGAAAAGTGATTAACTTCTGATAAAACAAACTTCAGAAGTTATGAATAAAGTATTTATAAAAATATTTCTCATCAGCTATTCAAAACTACTGAAGAGAAAGTGGGAACTACTGATGAAAATAATTCTTCATCAGCAGTTTAGTCAAAAAAGGGCAAATCAGACTTTTCCCACATCAGAAGTTTGACCTAGGCGGTTTAAAACTTCTAATAAAGAAGATTTGACCTAGGCGGTTTAAAAACTTCTAATAAAGAAGTTCTAGGCGGTTAAAAACTTCTGATAAATATCTTTATCAACACTTATCCATTCAAAAACAAAAATTCCCTCCTTCTCTCTCAAGAAAGCTCTCAAACCCTGAACCTGCAAAAACACTGTTCGATTCATACACACACAAACCACATGGCTTTAGTTCTTAAACAGGGACACAATCTCGGAGCCTACTTAGAAAAACAAGAAGGCTGGTCCCAATACGATGAGATCATTGATCTCGTCGTCAAATCCCAATATTTCACCGCTCTCACAATAGACCCACCAATACATCCTGAAACTCTCAATGAGTTGTGGGCCAACGCTGAGACAGTGATGGTGGATGATGAGGTTATCTCTCTCAACTCAACAATCAAAGGGAGACAAATGGCCATCACACCGGCCACACTTGCAAACAGACTGGGGTTGAATGATGTAAATGCCCCTAAAAAGTTTGAAAACTCTGCAATCCACCTAACCATGACTGAATGTGGTTATCAAGGTACTCTCTCACAAGCTACCATCTTTAAAAAGTATTTTGAACCAAAATACAAACTTTTGCTT
The DNA here is from genome assembly GCA_030844895.1 of Ambrosia x helenae. Lineage (NCBI taxonomy): Eukaryota > Viridiplantae > Streptophyta > Magnoliopsida > Asterales > Asteraceae > Ambrosia > Ambrosia x helenae. The sequence goes on along the minus strand of CM061226.1, from coordinate 90,149,158 downwards.
CATTATATAATTATGTGTTTGAGTCCTAAAACAGGGTCTTATGACCAGATGCCCTCAACCTTTCAACCAATTTTTCATTCCATAGTGAATGAAACAAATTTTAGGGCATCAAAACTTTTCTTTAATGAGTTGGTGTTACATCATAATAACACTAAAAAGAAGTTTTTGTTATACCCAAGGTTCATTATGCAATGCATAATCAAAGAACTGGGTGATGAGGTGCTTGTGGGTAAAACTGAAATTTTAAAACCCTTAACCTCACAAGCATACTCTAGGCACAACAAACAGGCTGCCTGGCCAAAAGATGACCAAGGGGAACCAGAACCAGTCCCCATGGAACCCTCATCTTCCAAACTTACACCCCAAAGGCCAAGAAACCCAAGGTACAAAACAAAAACCCACCAAACCTAAAAGAAAAGCTGTTCAGGAGGTTGAGATGCCTGAACAACCTATTGTGCAATCTGCACTTCTTAAAGATGTGACTGAAACATCCTCTCAGTCTCATCCATCTCAAACCCCACCAAGAGCACCAATCACAATTCTTTTCAAAAGAAAAAGACTTAAGAAAACCATTCCAATTGATGCTTCTTTTGAAACTGCTGAACCCATTGACCAAACTACTGAACCAGCACCCCAACTTTCTGAACCAGATTTTGAAATAGCCAAACTTCTCTCTGGGCTAAAAGAGAAAGTCCCATCCACACATGTCAGTCCCCAACAACCACATCAAACAGGGGACATAACCTCAGAATTTGACATGGATGTGGACACTCAAAGCCCTAACCAAAGAGATGAGGATGAACCAGGGTCTCTAAGCCCAAACTTAGAAACTCTTGGTACTTTTGAGGCTGCTACTACTCATTTACCACCCAGTGGTGGACCTGAGGATAGAAGTAACATAGCTAAGACCTCAACTGTGGCAACTACTGATGAAGGCTTAATGCCTGAGGTAGGAAATCCTCTGAACCAAGAAAAAGAGGTACATGAGACAACTGAGTTGGGCTCAGCTCATGATGTAACTGATACAGTCCTCATTGAGGATGTAATCAGGGATTCAGATGATTCCATTGACTTGGATGATGTTTCAAAACACCAAACTACTGAATTGACGGCTACAAGTGAAGGTCCTGCACCTGGTGTATCTATGCTCAAGAAGCTAGTCACACCAGCTCAGGTTAAAGTCCACTTAATCCCTGATTCCCCTAAAGTGGCATCTTCTGTACAACAAGAAGATCAACCAAAAACACACCCCTCACTACAAATGCCTACCCAATTCCCTGGGCAAACAAGCATAGACATGAACCAGCTATGCAGCCCAGATGGTCCCTTATACCACATGATGAACACCCTCATCAAGAATCACTTCCAAACATACACAGCTAACTTGGAGCTGTCCATGAAGAACCAATTTAGGGTAATACAGACAAAGATGAATGATCTGTCCAACAAGATTGACTTCAACAGCAAACAGATTGCTAATCTTACAGGTCAGTTCTCCCAAGCTTCAACTTCAAAAACTGATGAAGCCAAAAAGGGGGAGAAAATTAAGGAACCTATGGATTCACTTGAAGCCAGGAGAAAGGCAAGAGTGGCTATCCTAGAAAGAGATCAAAGAGATCAAGCCAGAAAAGAAAAACTGGCCCAACAATTTGGTGTCTCTATTCAAGAAGTAGAAGATGCTGAAAAATCTGATGAATCCCAAGAGCACAATGAAGAAACCTCTGATGGACAAACTTCTGATGAAGAATCAGAAAGTACTGAAGACAATCCTTCAGTAGTTGACAAACCTTCAGTTGTTGTTATAACATCGCAAAAATTTTCAAATTATATATATAAAAGTTTATAATAATAATAATAATAAATAATAATCAGTTATTATATCAGCTTTTGTAAAAAAAAAAAAAAAAAAAAAAAAAAAAAAAAAAAAGAGAAAACCTTGGCTAAATTGTTTCACTAATGAACCAAGTCTGGCCCAAGAAGCACCCTTGTTATCCCTGTTATCCAGCCGAGATTTCCGGCCCACCCAGCCAAGCCCACGAAACCCGGCCCAATGGCCCAACCCCTTCTTCCTTTATTTCCGGTTTAATCAAAAAAAGGTGCGCCCCTGCTGGGTATCGAACCCGGATCACACCACACACTCTCACGCGAACTAGCCATCTGCTCCACACTCTTGTGATGACTTTAACCCAACAATTAATGTATAAAAGCACACTTTCACTTCTCCTTTTTCCTTCCCTTTCCACGAACAGCAGCAGCAGGTTTCGTTTTTTTATTTTTTTTTTATTTTTTTTTCTTTCTTTTTCTTCTTTTATTGACCAATTTAATTGGCCTAATTAACGCATATTAACCATGTTTTGACCATTGATTCCTGATTAACGGCCTATCAATTATCATTACACGTTCAATTAGCGTTTAATACATACCAATTATTGTCATATGACGCGTCAAACATTAAAGCGAGGTCAACTATGCCAAATTAACAATTCAGACTCGTTCCCTATAAATTGGATGTTCACAAACCATCACAATTCGCTCATACACCTTTCCCAATCCCCAATTCTCCTTAATGATCCGCTGTTCTTGGATTTTTATTCGTATCTTTTGACCCGAGCCTTGACCAAGCAATCTGTTAGCAAACGTGTTTGTAAGTTTAATTCTTGTTGTGGGTTTTATCATTCGGCATCTACGCAACATTAACCCTAAGGTTAATTGGGTTAATGTTGTGTAAATCGTTTGATTGCAAATCTAGGGCTCGTAGGATGATGATTTGGGGATTTTTATTGTTTCAAGTATCATATAAATATAATCAGAACCCAAACTGACTAACAAACTAACACCCAGACCAACTGGTCTGGGCACACCCTTCCACCCATCAGGTCCCGGGTTCGAGTCCCGGGTTTGACAAATCTTTTTGTTTTGTTTTTTTTTCTTTTTCAAACTATATATATATATAATACCTATAATTTTATAAATTTATTTTAAAATGCTAAACCATTTTTAAAAATTTTACAAAAATTATCTTGTGTTAATCTGATGTAAAAGTTTTACCTACAATTTTTAGTTTTCAAAAATTCATTTATTTAATATATTTAATAATTAAATCAATTTCATTCTATTATATTTATAAAATTCCATTAAAATATCAAAACAACTTTATAAATTTCTACAAAAATTATCCTGAGTTTTTATAACATTAAGCTTTTCAGAAATGATTTTTATTTCTGAAAAAATCATTTATTTAATATTTTTAATCAATTTTCGTTAGTTTTAATCATAATTAAATCATAATAAATCCAATTTTTAATATTTTTGCACCAAAATTTTATACAAATTATTTCTGACTATTTAGAACAGAAATATAAATTTTAAACTCATAATTATTAAATTTTAATATTTTTTTAAATATTAAAGTTAAATTTTGACAATTTATAATAAATAGATTTAATAATCTATTTTAAAGAAAATAATTTTATAAAAATTATTTTTATACCTTAAACACATTCTTGTGACCATCTTAGATTTAAATTACATAAAAAGATTTTTGGTTATTTAATTACAAATATTCTCTAAATTATCAAGCATTTTTAATAATAATCAAACGAGCATTTATCCCCAATTCGAAGCCCTAGAAACTTATACATTTGTAGACTTGATAGACTTAGACATATTTATTACCTTGTTATAGGGTGATTCTTGATATATTTGGGCAACACACTATTCTATTTATCAACAAATACAACATTTTGCTAAGGTGAGTTTTGCATAGCCCCTTTTTTATTTATCACCATTTTTGGGGTGAAACATGTTACAACAATATTTATGCAATTCAATCATCAATGTGTCTATGTGTATTTCTATGTTACATTATGTCTTGAACATGACTAGGGTAAGCACAATTCTAGCATAAACATTCATCAGCCAAACGGTATACATTGATAGATCTATTGGACTGACAATCCCACCCGGATACGTGCCTCCTACAAAGGTTACGTGGGTGTTTGTTACTGCAATATAAACGAGTGAACCATGAGCGTATGGGATGTACCACAATACAACAGTCAACAAGGTTGATTATGCACTCGATTTACTTCTAGTATGTTTTCGCATATGGACTAGATTGCCATGACACATGAATTGCACAACAATTTTATTCAATTATCAAAACCTATGTAATTCTCACCAACTTTTGTTGACCCAAAATATTTTCAAATTAACATGTTTCAGGTATAGTTGCTTGAAGATTTGAATTGATGCTTGAAGATGTTTGCATAGTTTGATTCAGTTTGATGTACAAATTCTTAGAACAATTGTATGTAATTTACTTAAATTATTTAATGAAATTTATTATTCACCATGAGCTACTGAACAATCATCAATACGTGACATCCCGATGTTTCCGCCATCGGTTGGGGTGTTACAGATTGGTATCAGAGCCATGGTTATAGGGAATTAGGTTATTAGAAAATAATCTAGTCTATAACCATAGGATTTAACCAGTACTTGCTTCTTTTACTTGCTATACTCTATCTCCCTCCTACTCCTTATCTCTACTTTCATCCCTACAAGAAGGTTGCTCTCCATCACTGGATCCACTCTTAGACTAATAAGGCAAAATCCTCAGGTTTAACCTGAACCACCTTGAGATCTCGTCGAAGTTCTTGATTTTAATAACGAACACGTGCAATCTGGAAGGGTGAACGCCTGTATTCTGAGTCTTCTGTCTAGGCTGGCATTGCGCATATATCCCAATCAGACGAGGGACCCGGATGCCTACCTGGGAATTCTCGGGATGAGTGTTCACTTATAGGCTAAAGCATGTCTTCATATGTTATTAGAATTTAGAATCTTTGATAAGTCAACGTTTTCGTTTATTTATTTTAATTAATGAATAAATGATTACACTCCTTATATAATCTCATTCATTTCACTGTGTCTCTTACAGATCATGCCTCCACGTCGCAGTGCCCGTCTTAACAGTGGTGAAAATCATGATGAAGGAAGTAGCAATCACAACCACAACCACGATACTAACCACAACAACAACAACAACAACAACAATGGTGTCGATGCTCAACTGGCTGCGATCATTTCTCAACAAATGGCGCAGCAAATCGCAACTCTGGTTCCCAACTTACTAGCCCAAGTCATCCAGTTGAATGGCAACGGGAACGGCAACGGCAACGGGAATGGAAATGGAAACCACAACGGGAATGGGAATGGTCTTCCAGCCTGTACCCTTAAGCACTTTAATTCTTGCAATCCCCCAAAGTTCAGTGGAGAAGAAGGAGCTACAGGACTCCTACAATGGTTTGAGGGTATTGAGAATACCTTCATTAACAGTGAATGCCCCAACAACTTTAAGGTCCGTTATGCCATGAGTGTTCTTCACAAGCGAGCACTCACTTGGTGGAATGAAGAAAAACGCACTCGCGGAGCTGAAGCTGCACTAGCCTTAACTTGGGATCAAGCTAAAGACATTATGAAGGCAGAGTTCTGTCCTCGTAACGAAATTAAGAAGCTGGAAGATGAATTTCATGATCTTGCTCAAGACAGTGGGGAAAACCTTGCTTACAACACTCGCTTTCACGAACTTAGCTTATTACTGCCTCACAAAGTCACCCCCTTGCCCATTGCTATTGAAAAATACATTGGTGGCTTACCAATGCAGATTCAAGACACAGTGTGGGGAAGGAACCCTGCTACTTTGGAGGAAGCAAAGCGTTTGGCTGCCACCCTAACAGATAACCATGTGAAGGTAGGAACCCTGACTCGTAAAGGGGAAAAGAAAAAGGATACTCCCCAACCTGCCGTTGAAATCAAAACCGAGGCCTCAACCAACGGGAAGTGTAAGGTCAGGAATTTTGCAATAGACACCACTGCCCCACCCAACAAGAAACAATACAACGGGAAGCTACCTAAGTGTGACACCTGCCAGTATCACCATCCAACTCAAGTTCCCTGCCGACAGTGCACCAATTGTCAAAGGTATGGGCATCTTGCAGATGCTTGTCGAATCCCTGCTACAAATGCTCTTGATGCTCCAAATAACCCCGCTTGAAACCCTCCAGCTAGCAAACTCTACCATAATGTCTGCTTTCTCTTTAAATCTATGTATTGACACTTTTTGATTCAAATAATAAATCAAGTATTATCATAATATCTGAGTGCATGCTTGTGTGAATGTGAATTGATTGCTATAATATTAATCATACTTGCTTACTTGTACAACAATTAGTTGACTACCAAACAACCTACTTAACGATTGGTAGAGGTCATCATGTCTTTCCAACAGTCGGGAGAGGCCCTACCACCTGCTCAACGACTGGTGGGGACTATCAGACCTGCTCAACAATCGGTAAAGTCATAAAAGGACGCAAAACCCTAATGTAAGGTAAATTAATAATTACGGTCCGGAACGTAATCATGAATTTACAGGTACGTTAAGGTGGTGTGAAATTTTATCAAGGTTTCCGGTAGTTGACCAATTGTAAACCTAGTGTTTCTCTTAACTTCGGGACGAAGTTCCTAAAAGTAGAGGAGACTATAACATCGCAAAAATTTTCAAATTATATATATATATATATATATGTATATATATATATATATATAAAAGTTTATAATAATAATAATAATAAATAATAATCAGTTATTATATCAGCTTTTGTACAAAAAAAAAAAAAAAAAAAAAGAGAGAAAACCTTGGCTAAATTGTTTCACTAATGAACCAAGTCTGGCCCAAGAAGCACCCCTTGCTATCCCTGTTATCCAGCCCAGATTTCCGGCCCACCCAGCCAAGCCCACGAAACCCGGCCCAATGGCCCAACCCCTCCTTCCTTTATTTTCGGTTTAATCAAAAAAAGGTGCGCCCCTGCTGGGTATCGAACCCGGATCACACCACACACTCTCACGCGAACTAGCCATCTGCTCCACACTCTTGTGATGACTTTAACCCAACAATTAATGTATAAAAGCACACTTTCACTTCTCCTTTTTCCTTCCCTTTCCACGAACAGCAGCAGCAGGTTTCGTTTTTTTATTTTTTTTATTTTTTTTTCTTTCTTTTTCTTCTTTTATTGACCAATTTAATTGGCCTAATTAACGCATATTAACCATGTTTTGACCATTGATTCGTGATTAACGGCCTATCAATTATCATTACACGTTCAATTAGCGTTTAATACATACCAATTATTGTCATATGACGCGTCAAACATTAAAGCGAGGTCAACTATGCCAAAATTAACAATTCAGACTCGTTCCCTATAAATTGGATGTTCACAAACCATCACAATTCGCTCATACACCTTTCCCAATCCCCAATTCTCCTTAATGATCCGCTGTTCTTGGATTTTTATTCGTATCTTTTGACCCGAGCCTTGACCAAGCAATCTGTTAGCAAACGTGTTTGTAAGTTTAATTCTTGTTGTGGGTTTTATCATTCGGCATCTACGCAACATTAACCCTAAGGTTAATTGGGTTAATGTTGTGTAAATCGTTTGATTGCAAATCTAGGGCTCGTAGGATGATGATTTGGGATTTTTATTGTTTCAAGTATCATATAAATATAATCAGAACCCAAACTGACTAACAAACTAACACCCAGACCAACTGGTCTGGGCACACCCTTCCACCCATCAGGTCCCGGGTTCGAGTCCCGGGTTTGACAAATCTTTTTGTTTTGTTTTTTTTTTCTTTTTCAAACTATATATATATATAATACCTATAATTTTATAAATTTATTTTAAAATGCTAAACCATTTTTAAAAATTTTACAAAAATTATCTTGTGTTAATCTGATGTAAAAGTTTTACCTACAATTTTTAGTTTTCAAAAATTCATTTATTTAATATATTTAATAATTAAATCAATTTCATTCTATTATATTTATAAAATTCCATTAAAATATCAAAACAACTTTATAAATTTCTACAAAAATTATCCTGAGTTTTTATAACATTAAGCTTAAATGATTTTTATTTCTGAAAAAATCATTTATTTAATATTTTTAATCAATTTTCGTTAGTTTTAATCATAATTAAATCATAATAAATCCAATTTTTAATATTTTTGCACCAAAATTTTATACAAATTATTTCTGACTATTTAGAACAGAAATATAAATTTTAAACTCATAACTATTAAATTTTAATATTTTTTTAAATATTAAAGTTAAATTTTGACAATTTATAATAAATAGATTTAATAATCTATTTTAAAGAAAATAATTTTATAAAAATTATTTTTATACTTTAAACACATTCTTGTGACCATCTTAGATTTAAATTTCATAAAAAGATTTTTGGTTATTTAATTACAAATATTCTCTAAATTATCAAGCATTTTTAATAATAATCAAACGAGCATTTATCCCCAATTTGAAGCCCTAGAAACTTATACATTTGTAGAATTGATAGACTTAGACATATTTATTACCTTGTTATAGGGTGATTCTTGATATATTTGGGCAACACACTATTCTATTTATCAACAAATACAACATTTTGCTAAGGTGAGTTTTACATAGCCCCTTTTTTATTTATCACCATTTTTGGGGTGAAACATGTTACAACAATATTTATGCAATTCAATCATCAATGTGTCTATGTGTATTTCTATGTTACATTATGTCTTGAACATGACTAGGGTAAGCACAATTCTAGCATAAACATTCATCAGCCAAACGGTATACATTGATAGATCTATTGGACTGACAATCCCACCCGGATACATGCCTCCTACAAAGGTTACGTGGGTGTTTGTTACTGCAATATAAACGAGTGAACCATGAGCGTATGGGATGTACCACAATACAACAGTCAACAAGGTTGATTATGCACTCGATTTACTTCTAGTATGTTTTCGCATATGGACTAGATTGCCATGACACATGAATTGCACAACAATTTTATTCAATTATCAAAACCTATGTAATTCTCACCAACTTTTGTTGACCCAAAATATTTTCAAATTAACATGTTTCAGGTATAGTTGCTTGAAGATTTGAATTGATGCTTGAAGATGTTTGCATAGTTTGATTCAGTTTGATGTACAAATTCTTAGAACAATTGTATGTAATTTACTTAAATTATTTAATGAAATTTATTATTCACCATGAGCTACTGAACAATCATCAATACATGACATCCCGATGTTTCCGCCATCGGTTGGGGTGTTACAGTTGTCAACCCATCAGAAGTTAACACTTCCAAAACTCAAACTGCTGAACAAGAGCCTTCCAGATCAACTGAACCTACTCAACCAACTCCTGTTCCTCCTAGGCCTATTACCACTATGACTGTACTAAACCCTTCTCCAATTTCTCAATCAGCAGAACTTCTTGAGAAGAGTTTAGTGGCAACCCAAAAGAAAGCCAGAGAAGATCAGATTTGGAAAACACTGGAAGAAAGGGATGACTTAGACTTAAGCCTGGATGAAAAGCTACTGGCTTATGAAGCTGAACTTCAATGGCAGGCTAGCCTAGACAAGATTGCTGAGGAAGATAAAAGACATCAACTGATGTCTTGCATTACTAAGAACAACAAGATCAAAGCCCACACATTAAAGAGACTCTCCATGGAAGAGCTGACAAGAAGAGCTCAACTTATTGCAGACAAACTTGCAACAAGTAAAGATACAAAAGCCAAGAGAGCTCAGATGATAGAAGAGTTAGTAGCAAATGGTTATGGTTCAAAAGCCTCTGTGTCCAAATGGAAAGAAGAAAGATTAATGGACACTTATAGAAAATATAAGGCTGCAAGGGCTGCAAATCCAGAGAAGTTTCAAACTGCTGAAGTACCAACTTCAGTAGTTAGAACTTCTAGTGTTCAAAGAAGACCAGCTACTTCAAAGAAGAAATCAGAGGAGAATGTGAAGACTGATTTCAGAATGGTACTACTAGAAGGTAGTACAGTAGTCCATTCTGACTTTGACATAGAAGAAAAACCTCTGATCACACAATTCAGGGATCCTTCCACCTTTGCCTATCAAATTCAGAAAACCATCAAAGACAAACTACACACTAAGGTAGTTACTGAACATCATTTGCCAACCTTTCAACTACCTAATGTGATGCAACAACAACAACAAGGAAGTGAATCCCACCTGAGAGTCACTGAAGTTGAAAACATCCAACACTCAGAGAATCCCAGGGTACCACCATGGTTCCCTACACTTTAGACTTTGACAAGTCTAAAGTACCAATCATCAGATGGTCCTTTACTGATAACAACTCAGTACTTGTGACAAGAAGAGATCAGACAAGCAGAGCCTATAGGTCGATGAATGATCTGAAGAAGCTATCAACTAAAGACCTGCTTACAATCCAACATCTAGAACCACAGAAAGGGTCTCTTACTGATGAACAGCTGAACCAGCTGAAAAATTCCATGTTCAAAGGAATATGGAAAATTGTGAAGGACAGAAAAGAACAATAAGGAATTAGTAAGGTTTTGGCTTCATCAATCCAGGGGGAGATTGTTAGGACAAAAAGGATTGGTGAAACTACTTTTGCAAACCTTAGTCTAATTCACTTCTGTCAAATTATTCTAAGTATAGAACTGCTGAAGAAGGAAGATCAAACTGCTGAAGAAGAGATTCCACAAGTGGTGAAGAAGAGAAGTCATCAGAAGTTCTGAAGTTCAAACCAGACACTTCTACTAAAGAACTACTGAAGACAAACTACTCATCAGTAGTTTGTCATTCATCAGTACTTATGTGAAGATCTTTTCCACCGCCTTTTTGTATCAGTAGTTTATTACTTTAGTATTACTTTTGCTTTATGTACAAGTTCCAAGACCAAAACTTGTTGCAACTTGTTTCTGAACTTCCTTTTTGGCAAGGTTCATGTATTTGTAAAGTCTATAAATAGAAGGGTTCATCCCTCTGTTTTAGACATTGATTTTAATACAGAAATCATTCAACACATATTATTGTTATTTCCATTTCATATTTATTGAGAATTTGTCTAAGTGTTTCATTCTCATTCAATACTTAGATTCTTAATAAATACTTATCATTTATTAGTTTTTCAATCCAGGGGGAGTTATAACTCCTGTTGATAAGTGTAGTTTTAAACTCATAGCATTCCGCTGTGCTATCACTGATCAAGAACTTGCTAAACACCTAAGTGTTCACTAGCAAGTTCATACAAAAGAGCAATACTGATCCAACACCGACAATAACACTAATATTGAGATCCGAGTGTCTGAGGATGAGGCTTAAATTGAGGCTGTTGAGTTATATTTTATTTGCATTTACTGGGTCAAATCCAATATAATGTTATATATATCACCATAAATTTATATGCAAAATTGTGTGCATATTTATAATTAAATATTTAATAAACAATTAAAAATTTATTTGAGCCAAAGCGAACGTACCCTTGCTCGTGCTTGGCACATTTACAAACCGAACCGAGTCGATCAGCTCATTTACAACCGATCGAAAGATCGAGCGAGCATTTTCTGAGCGAGCGACGAGCGAGCAATTTGAACAGCCTATCTGGGTGGATTGGATGAGAGGTTCACAAAACAAACAAAAAGTGTTTATATATATATATATATAGGGGAGGGTTATCTTGAGAACGCTAAATATTGTGAGAACCGTGAGAACAAGTAAAAAAATAAATCAAGATCAATTTTTTTTAATACAAACCTCATTATAATCAAAATACAACATTAATAAATGAATTTTTTTTCCAAATAATTCATCTTTTCTTGCAAAAACACTTTCAAATTAACTTTTTACACATGTGTAAATGAAACAGTTTATACATGTATAAACAGTAAATTTACACATGTGTAAAAACAATTTATTTTCGTATACGTTTGAATTTTTACGCGTAAATTGTGTTTTTGGGATTATATTTTAGTAATAAAGATAAATGTAAAAAGAAATTTTGTATTTGAATGGTTTTAGATGCCGTTCTCACGGTTCGCACGAAATATAGGTGTTCTCAAATTAACTTTCCCTTATATATATATGGGAAAGTGAATATGAGGCTGTTACGCATGTAAGCTTACATGTAAAACTTATCAAAACTACGTCGTTTTGTTTAATAATCCCCCTAAAAAGGTGCTTTAACTAAAGTTCCTAATATAATACATGATTATATAAATTAGCTACTTTCCAAAAAACGGTGATCCATATTCCGTATATCCTCTTCCACTTACTGAAATCATAAGGATAAACAGAAGCAATTCACGATGATGTGAATAAAAATTGAAATTTTGGATTGCTATACACAGGTATGCAGATAGCTGGCCTTGTGAATAAAAAATAAAAACTTGAATTGTGCTTTAAATTTCAAATTTAATTAATTTGGATCAAGAACTTTTTTTTCTAAGAGGTCATGTGATGCATGCTGTGAGTCAATATATTTAGATACGAGAGAAAGATGAATGTCTGGTTCATCAATTCAAACAAAGAACGATTAGTAAAATGAACTTGGGGAAATTGATGGAAAATGAATGAAGAAATATAAATATTTAAATTGAGTTTAAAATAAATTTTAATCAAAACTACGTAGTTTTGATAGGTTTTACATCTAAGCTTACATGCGTAACAGCCTCATATTCACTTTTCCCATATATATATTTATGTATTTGTTTTTATAACGTCAAACTAAGGAAAAAGAGGGGTTATTTGAGTTAGGTATTTTATAATTTAAAGTTTTTTTTTTTTTTTTTTTTTTTGTGCGTGGTAGGATGTTCATGGGATTTTTTTTTAAACAAGAGTACCCTACGCCTTTCATTTTTTTTAATCACATTCCCATGTTATTAAGAGTATTTGAAAATGGAACTTTAAGTTAAAAACATAAATATATTGAAATTTGAGAACCCAGAATTGTAGCCTTATGGTATGATAAGATGTGAGGAGGTTGAGGGGCTATACTAGAGGTGTATTTGAACTCGAATAACATCACCTGAATAGACCGGTTTAAAAAAAAAAATCAAAACTATTCACGAATAGCAAGGCCGTGAATGTCGTTGATGAAAAAAGGCCATAATATTGAATATCCTGGAAATCTGGAATGCTGGATGTTGATCGCGAACTTCGGAGAGAGGGAATGAGTGATGAAAAGAAGAACTACTTAAGTAGCAAGAAATGTCATGTTGACCGTCGATGTCTCATATTAGTGGCTAGGTTAAATTAACTTATTTTTTATTTTATTTTTAATATTTCAATTGGAAGTTTTCATTAAATTAAAATCAACACATTACAATTACAAGTGGACGGCTGGTAAGTGGGCAACAAGTTGCGCCACCAACTTATTTGTTTATGAATGCCGTATTGAGTTAGGTTTTTAGTTGAATTAATTTTTTAGCCTATAATTTCAAAGCCCACATAATTTGAAGCCCATTTAGCATATATTCCCATCTCATGTGTCCATAGGGCATAATAGCCGAAGCACTAGCACTCCCACATACAAGAATGAAGAATTACATCTACGTGTGTTTTGTTCTTTCTTTCAAGAATCAAAACTAGGAAATTGAAAGTGTTTCCGATGTTCTAGATTAACTTTTCTGTTCAGTTAAGTGTATAGCAAAGGAGAACAATCTCTCTTATTATACGTTTATGTCCCTTATAAATGAACCAAACACATGTATAATCATTAAGCGGCAATGGCTTAAACATCGATTTAATTTAGTCTAAAGAGAATTGATAGTTTTCATAACTAATCTTTCTAAAATAGTTTAATTTATTGAATGCATTTGGTTTAGTGGTTTTGAAGCAGTTGTGAACTAGTATTGTAAGATGTGTAGTGTAGCGGTATCAACACAATATTTGCACTTGGTATAGTTGTAAAAGAAGGGCAAAAGATATCGAAGTTTAGGGGTTTCATGATAATTTTATTAAAGTTTAGAGATATTATTATTATTATTATTATTATTATTATTATTATTATTATTATTATTATTATTATTATTATTATTTGGGTTAAAAAAAGGAAAGTTGTAAAAGTGGAACTCGGTACAGAAGGATGCAAAATAATTTTCATGTCGAATCATTTAAATTATAAATTACATATGTGATCCTAAAGTTTCAGCTAATGTTCGATCATGTCGAATCTTCACATCGATTGGATCTAAGAATTTATAATAAGCTGGCACGTGTTAGAATCTTGAGTAGGGGTCACAACTTAACCATACATCCCTCTATTTAAAACTAGCTGATTACCCCGGGAAGGTCCTGGGGTTGAAAAATCTAATATAATTTAATAAAAAATGATAAAAGAAGAAAACTCAAATCACGAAAAGAGTAAATAACTTAAACATGATCAATCTTAGTTAAAAAAAACATTTATTTAAAAAGTTTAAAAAAAAGCATAAACCATATTAAACATAATACAGTATTAAAAAGATAATCTTCAACATATAATCATCTTCACGTAATTTAAAATATGTTACAATTTGACTTTGACTTATATAGATGTAGAATTCATGATGGGAGTTGAAAAATATAACCATTTTAATAATACTAATACTAATAGTAATAATTATTACTCTTGTAATTAAATAAATAAAAAAATAACCTTGCTATAAGGTGACACCATGTGTTGCAGTGTTGCGCGATTTTTTCTCCTAGCTTCTCTTGATGAAGTATACCTATCCATCTTTAGAAGAGTAAAATTCCAATGATAGCATGACGATTGGGCTGAATTTCAACATCGTAAATAAGAACCTGGTTTAAAAGAAAAAACATGATTAATGAATAACCTGAACACTTTGTGTTTTTTTTCTGTATGAACATAACCCCACAAAAAATAGTCGTTTTTTTCTCCGTTTTTTATATAGCACTATGGTACTCGTTGAAAAGATAATAAAACGCTCGTTATTTTGGTGTAATTTTTTTATTTAAATAATCTCGAATATAAAAGATACTAACGTTTAAAAATTATGGGAGGAACATAAGAGAGAAAAATTTAAATTTGTTTTTAAATTGTTTTTTCCTAAAATAACTCAATTTAATTTTAGTAATTGATAATTGAGAGATAGAGAGATAAATTTAGGGTTTTATGTTTATCTTTTTTTTTAATTAAAAAAAAAGAAATAATTCAAAAACATTAAAATCTTTCAACTATGATGCCACGTGGCACTTTCATGGAAGGGTTGAAGACACCATTGCACGCCACGTCAGCAATGTTCAATTCTTTTATATATATTAATTAAGGGTTAGGATCAAATACACAAGATACTTTTTCTAGGAAGGGTGAGAAGGATTGTGATCCATTGATCATATATTTGAAGGGTTGAGATTAGTTTGTTTGAAAAAAATAAATAATAAATTAGAGAAAGGGCATAAAAGGAAAACAACATTTGTTGACTTTCTCTCTCCACATGCAATGCACATGTCAATTCCCCCCATCATTTTAAAACGTCTATAACTTTTTCATACGACATTTTTTTTTCAAAAAAATTTCACCATATTAACGAGCGTTTTTTTATCTTTAATATGAGTACCACATTGCTACATTAAAATTGAAAAAAAAATTCGTGCTAAATGGGTTTTTTTTCTCCGTTGTGTCTTCTGCACGTTCATTGTGTTATAGTATGCATGTGTGCTTTATAAATATGTTATTTATGTTTTTTTAGTCTACACATGATTTAACTTTGTCCATTGTGTTTTTAGTATGATTTTAATTGTGTTTTACGCAAATGAGTTTTGTATTTAGGTGTACATTGTGTTTTATTATGTTGTTCATTGTGTTTAAGTCTATTATTCATTGTGTTTTAGTCTTCTGTTCATTGTGTTTAAGTCTATTATTCATTGTGTTTTAGTCTTCTGTTCATTGTGTCTTTAGAATGCCGTCCATTGTGTTTTATTAGACTGTTCATTGTGTTTTATACCCTATTGTTCATTGCATATTTAATTGGTACTCATTGTGTTTTACATTATCTCCATTGTGTCTTACGCAACTGGGTTTTCAATTTTTTTTACAAAAGTATTCATTGTGTTTTAATCTTGTGTTCATTGTGTCTTTATTATGTCGTCCATTGGGTTTTACACAATTGAGTTTTTAACTTTTTTTTCAAAAGTATTCATTGTATTTTAGTCTTTTGTTCATTGTGTCTTTCGTATGTCATCCATTGTGTCTTATGCAACTGGTTTTCAACTTTTTTTTTTCAAAAGTATTCATTGTGTTTTAGTCTTCTGTTCATTGTATCTTTAGTATATCGTCCATTGTGTTTTACTAGACTTTTGATTGTGTTTTATACCCTATATTTAATTGGTGTTCATTGTGTTTTACATTCCATTGTGTCTTACGCAAGTGGGTTTTGAAATTTTTTTTCAAAAGTATAGCAATATGGTACTCATATTAAAGATAAAAAGACGCTCAATTTTATGGTATAATTTTTTTTAAAAACGGATGACGTATAAAAAAGTTACGGACATTTAAAAATGAAGGTGGAAATGGCATGTGACTTGCATGTGCATATGTTTTTGACAAAATTACCCCTCCCACTTGTTAATCCTTTGGACACATGTCATTTTCTAGTGGCTTCTCACCCTTCTCATTTTTTGTAGCCTTTGTAGAATAACCCAACCCTATTAATTAATAGATATTCTTTCGTTTCCAGATATCTATTAATAATTCCGATAGATATTATTCGTTCAACTTATTGGCTTGACTATTTCACCATGTGCTTTTGTTCAAAATAAATGTGATGTGTTGATACGTGTTTAAAACTACTAGTAAGGTGCCCGCGTGATGCAGCGGGAAACATTGACACTTTTAAGGGTGTGTATGGTTTGTTTTATTTCGATTATTAGCCTCAACCGAAACTAAAACCAAAGTTATTAATTAATCGATCTTATCAAACAATCGATTATTTAGTTCGATTCATATGGTTAGTGTTAGAAAATGTTTCAAATCAAGATCAGCTGATTCATCATTTCCTTGTTTCAAAATATTGAGCCAATAAAGAAACTAGCCGTTAGACTATTTATTTATTTCCTTTTTAGTCATAGCTTTTCTCTATAAATTGTACCATCTTTTTATTGTAAAATACAATCAATCAATATAAAAAACATTATCATTCCATGATTCATATTCACAATATGGTATCAGAGCAGTGAATGTTCTTGACCTGCTCATCATCTACCTTGATTTATTGAGCCACCATGTCTTTCGACTGCGGCTTAACAAATAAAAACTACACCGATCTTTCAACTCAGTTAGCCACCCTCCTTAATGGGATCCAAATCCAAAACCAAAGTACCCAGCACAACCTATCCGACATCCTCAAGATTAGCCTCAAACTTAACAACCAAAATTATGCTCTATGGGCTCGGATGATCCGAGTAGCCATAGGCAGAAAATCGAAAACACTCCTTGGTCATCTGTCAGGGAATCCAACATCACCCAAACTAACCGAAAACGGGTATGAGCAATGGGAACATGACGACCTCGTAGTGTTCTCGTGGCTTATACAGAATATTGAACCGGCCATAGTAAGCAATCTTACCGAATTTTCGACCATTAAATCTTTATGGGATGTGCTCGCAACAACGTATATCAGCGGTGGGAAAGCTACGACCGCCACCAGCAACACTGGAGATACCACCAGCGGCGGCGGCAGCAGCAACCAGACTATCGGATTACGAGGCAGACGCGAAGCAAGGGCTGTGGATGGAGGTACCGAGTTTGGGGGAATAAAAACCTCAAACTCAATTCTTGACCCTCTGTTTTTTAATTCTAGTGTTATAGATATGATGATGAAACATACAAATGATTCCTCACAACATATCATGAATCAATTAAATAAACCTCCTTAAAATAGTGATCCTCCTCAAAAGAAGGACCAGTATAAACCCCAAAGTGATAAAAGTCTTGTTTCAAACAAAAAAGAAAAAGGTCTATTTATAAATAATTGTAATAATAATGGTCAACATTTTGTAGAAACAATTTTTTTTTTCTAAAACGGATAAAACCATTTTTTCAAAAAGGAAACAAAAAAGAAAAAGAAAAAAGAAGAAAGTTTTTAAGAAAAAAAGGATTTGTTGGACCACAAGTTAATATGGCACGAAATGGTATAAAAACAGAGGAATCCTGGATATTTGACTGTGGTGCGACTGACACCATGACCTACGATTTATCTGATATCATTTCAAAAAATAAACCTAGGATTGACTACATCAAAACTGCTAATTGGGGGGGGGGGGTTGTTCCTGTTAAAGGAGGGGGCAGTGTTGAAATATCCTCAACTTTAAAGCTCTCAAATTGTCTATATGTCCCGTCCTTATCCCATAAACTGTTATCTATTAGCCGCGTGACAAAAGAGTTAAATTGCACCGTATTGATGCATCCAACCTTTTGTATTCTTCAAGATATCCAGACGGGAATGATTATTGGACGTGGCACTGAACGGTCAGGATTATATTATGTGGAAGAAGTGACTCAACAGGGTAGCGTGATGCTTGCCCACGGAACTACAAATAGAGAGGCTTGGCTTTGGCATAGGAGACTAGGACACCCATCCATTGGCTATCTAAATCTTTTATTTCCAAAACTTTTTCCTTCTAATAAAACTTTAAATTGCGAAACTTGCGCCCTAGCTAAAAGTCATAGGTGTACTTATAGTTTAAATAATACACGTGTTGAGTCCACCTTTTTCCCTTATTCATTCTGACGTGTGGGGTCCTGCAGAAGTTAATGGAGGACAAAATTTTAGATTTTTTTGTGCTATTTATTGATGTGGATCTATTTTTTGAAACAAAAATCTGAAGTCTTTGAAAAGTTTACTATCTTTTATAACATGATACAAACTCAATTTAAAACGAACATCCAAATCCTTAGATCTGATAATGGTGGAGAATTTGTAAATGAGTCAATGAAACAATTCTGTCAAAACAAAGGGATGATTCATCAAAAAATGTGCCCATATACTCCTGAACAAAATGGCACTGTTGAACGAAAAAACCGTATTCTCTTAGAGATAACTCGAGCCTTCTTAATAGAGTCTTAGGTCCCCACATCCTTCTGGCCAGAAGCAGTGGCTACTGCCACATATTTAATCAACTGGTTGCCAACCAAAGCCCTTAATTTAAAAACTCCTATTCAAGCACTATCCGAGTTTACCGAAATTCATCCTCCTCTTACACTACAACCACGGTCTTTGGGTGTACTGTCTATGCCCATATTCCTAAACATGATCGAGGCAAACTTGGTCCATGTGCGGAAAAATGTGTCTTCGTTGGCTATGGGATTGACCAGAAGGGGTATTGATGTTATAACCCAAAACGCCGATATATGTACACCACCCTTGATTGTGACTTCCTTGAAATCGAATATTTCTATCCCTCCCAACACAGTGGTCAGGGGAGAAGAAGCATGTTGACCCACTGAATTGGCTAAAATGGGTATCTTTATCTGAAGAAGCTAGTACCCAAAACAGAGTGAATCACAATACCCAAGTTGACCCAGTTACTTCCACACAATCCGAACCTACTGTCGGTACCACCACCCAAGATTCCCCAAGTCCCAAGGTAAGTCACCTAGATACACACGGGGATACTCAAAATAATGAAACTCAAGAGCCCCATAGACCAATTAATATATCTAATGAGAACCCTATTAATATATCGGATATATCAGATAATGATGAAATAGCAAGTGAACAGGTTATGCAGGAGGAACATGAGGAACCTATACAAGAAGAACAAACTGAGACAACTGAAAGATATGTGTTACCTCCAAGAGCCAATATAGGGGTACCACCGAAACGATATTCCCCAGAAAAACAAACAAGATCCGCCAGATATCCCATGGCAAACATGGTCAGCAGGAACTTGTCTAAGGAGGCTAAAGCGTTCGCTACTGCCCTCTTCAACGAACAACTTCCAAACTCTGTGAAACAAGCCTTGAAGTCCAAGGAATGGAGAGATGCCATGGAAGCCGAAATGGAGGCACTCATAAAAAATAAAACTTGGGAGAAATGTACCCTTCCCACAGGAAAGAAACCAGTAGGCTGTCGGTGGGTCTTTACTATCAAACACAAACCTGATGGAACCATAGAGAGATATAAAGCCCGACTAGTTGCTAAGGGGTACACCCAAACATATGGGATTAACTATTCAAAAACATTCTCTCCAGTAGCTAAGATTGATACAATCCGAGTCCTCTTCTCTATTGCTGCAAATAAAGGATGGCCACTTCATCAGTTTGATGTCAAGAATGCTTTCCTTCATGGAGAGTTAAAAGAAGAGGTGTATATGGAAGCCCCACCCGGGTTCACAGATGACTTTAACAATCAAGAAGTATGCCAATTAAAGACGACTCTTTACGGTCTTAAGCAATCACCTCAAGCCTGGTTTGGCAGATTTACTCTTGCAATGAAAGGATATGGTTTCAGACAAAGCAACTCCGATCATACTTTGTTCCTTAAGCAAAGAGGTAAACTTGTGACTTGTTTAATTATATATGTTGATGATATGATTATTACAGGGAACAATGAAGAAGAAATGAAAAAGCTGAAGGCAGGCCTGTTCCGTGAATTCGAGATGAAAGACTTAGGAAGATTGAAGTATTTCCTTGGAATTGAGGTTCTGAGATCTAAGCAAGGAATTTTCATATGTCAAAAGAAGTACATCCTTGATCTCCTTGCTGAAACAGGAATGGTCGACTGCAAGCCAGCGGACACACCAATGACGACTAATCAAAAACTATATATGGAAGACGGAGCAAAGTTGGCAGATAAAGAACAATATCAGCGACTGGTGGGTAAACTCATATACCTCTCACACACTCGTCCTGACATTGCATATGCAGTCGGAGTGGTCAGTCAGTTTATACACCAGCCTCAAGTTAGTCACATGGATACTGTATGGAGAATCATAAGATATCTTAAAGGAACTGCGAGTCATGGGATTCTGTTTCAACAAAATAAATATCTAAGAATCCAGGCTTACACGGATGCTGACTGGGCAGGAGATAAACAAGACCGAAGATCTACATCAGGATACTTTACCTTAGTTGGCGGGAACTTATGTAATACCCCAACCGATGGCGGAATCATCGAGGTGTCACGTAGTGACGATTGTTCAAAAGCACATGGTACTAAAATGTAAATATATTACTGAATAATTTAAATTGTCTTACATAAATGAAATTGGAAAAATACAAAAGTCTGAACGAAACATGGAAATTGAAATAACTTATTAAAAGCAAGCACTAAAGTCCAATGCTATAGTACTAAGATCAAACTGCACTTGAAACATGTACAAAATAAGTTTTGTCAACATATGAAATGTTGGTGAGCATTCCTAGATTTAATACATATAATAAGTTGGAAAAATGTTATACAATTCAAGTGCAAAGCTACAGTGCAATTATGTAAACTATGTAACATACAAATGAGCGAAATCAATCCTGTGACTGTATAATGTACTAAATGAACGACGATGTACTTATCCAATAAATGGATAATAACTTAACAATGACCATGGATTCTCCGATGAAAAAGGGGGAGAATCAACCTAGGCGGGTTGTCAATCCAATAGCGCTATCCAATGTTAAGGTCGGCTTGTACAATGTTAATGATTTCACTAAGTACAAATGTATTCTACATGTAATGTCTAAGCATAAAGCACGTTTGTAAGCAAATGCACATAGTACTAGAATTGTATTGTAAAAATGTGAACTTGTATTTGAAATTTGTATAAGTGTACATGTAACACCCCAAAAATGAATAAAAGCAAAAAGGGGATATGAAATACTCACAGTTCGCGTAATAACTTGAAACTCTACCGAACAACGTGATATGTATTAGGATTATCCCAAAGGATTAACCTAAAGAATTAGATAATTTGTAAGGGAATGAACTTAGAGTCTAAGCTATCTAGGATACAAGTAGTTCTAGGGTTCCTAATTTGGGGATAAGTAATTGTTTTATTAATTAGGTAAATTGTTAATAAATAAAGAAATTGGGTAAATAATTAAATAAAAGACTATTGTAGGTTTTTGATTAAGGATGATCATGTTATAAGGTTTCTAAGTATGAAAATAATTTTTATAAAATTATTTCCTCAAAAATTGAATATTTAGTATATTTATTTCTATTTGTCAAAGATATATATTTAATATCTAAAAATATTAAAATTAAATAAATTTCAAATTAAAATTTATATATCTGTTCTAAATGAACAAAAATAATTTATGTAAAATTTTGGTATAAAAATATTGAAAAATGAATTTATTATGATTTATTTATGACTTAAAATAACAAAAATCAATTAAAAATATGAAACGAATGATTTTTCTGAAATAAAACTTATTTCTGAAATTCTTATAGATCTACAAGTTTAAAATAATTTTTGTGGAATTTTATAATGTCGTTTTGATATTTTTATAGAATTTTGAAATTATAAATGAATAAACTTGTAATATTTATAATATATAATAAATAAATAATTTTTGAAAAACTAAAAGTTGGATAATAAACTTTATCCTCAGAATAACTTAAAATAAATTTTATAGAATTTATAAGCCATGTTTAGTATTTAAAATCTATTTTTAAAATAATATTGAATATATAAGTATAAAAGAATTTTTAAAAAAATGGTTGCATGTGCCAGGACTCGAACCCGAGTCTCTGGCCGGTTCAATGCTTTTAAAATCATAAGCCAGACCAACTGGTCTGACCCTGAGAACGAGTTAGATACAGATTTAATTAGTTATAAAGGTTATCTGTTTTGTTTATATAAATGATTTAGAAAAAGAAATCAAAAACCAAGTGTGTGGGAATCGAACCTTGGCCTTCGGCCGGTTCTGTGCTTAAACACAAAGGGGTTAACCAACTGATCTGCATATCAGTTGGTGATAGGATTCAAACTGTTTAAACTTTAAAGGTTGCCTGCGATTAGCCATTTCCCCAAATCGATACTTATGAACCCTAGTTTATCTAATCACGCTAATTAGCAACCAATAGCCCCTGAATCTTTGGGGCTATTGTTCGTATAGTGCCGAATAATAAAACCCATAAAAAAATGGTACTTATAGCGTGTTAAGGCGATGAATGCTTGGTCAACGAATACGGTCAAACCGAAGCACAATACGCAGAATGGAAGGATTTTTAAGGGAAATTGAGAATGGGGATGTGTTTATCGGTGCTTTTAGCTCGTGTGGGAGGTATCTATTTATACTAATCGTTCGTAATTGTAATATTGGAAGTTTTGACCCGTATTAATATCATATACGCGTATAATACATATAATTGGAAGGTTTTTACTGTTAATTGGCGTGAGGGTTAAGCTAATTAGGTCGGCCAAAGTCATTCCTCAAATAAACACGATCAAAAAACGTTGATTGGAGTTGTATTTGGAAGGTATTGATTCGCATTTGACTTTCTAAAGTCAACTGCGATCATATAATATAAGTTATCTATGTTTGGTTTCAATATAGATCACCAAACATGGGTGCAGCCCAGTTGGTTGAGTTGTTTGTTTGTTTGAACCGTCCATGGACGCGGGTTTGAGTCCCGGTCCATGCATTTTTTTTGTGATTAAAACTCTATTATTTTATTATAATAATGTCATAATATCATTATTAGAGTCCGAAAATGTCACGAGATATTTTTAAAGTGTACTAGAAGGATAAAACTCGGCGTTTTATTGATTAAATAATAACGTACAAGATAGAAGTGTGAAATGTCATAAAAATAAAAATGAAAAGTGACAGATGTCACATCCCCTACTTATAGAAATTTCGTCCCGAAATTCCTTCAAGTGGTAGTCTCTGAAAAAAAGAAGAGGATAGTTAGACATCATTTGGTCCTCACGCTCCCAAGTAAACTCTGGGCCTCGTTTGGACTCCCAACGAACTTTGACAATCGGAATTCGGCTTCGTTTCAGTGTCTTGACATCTCGATCCATAATCTCCACAGGTTTTTCTATGAAGCGCATCGATTCGTCAATCTGGATATCTTCTAAAGGAACATGGAGGTTATCTTCAGCCAAACACTTCTTTAGATTAGAAACGTGAAACGTTGGATGGACATTGCTGAGCTCTGGTGGTAGATCGAGCTTGTAAGCTACCTTCCCAATTCGCTCAAGGATCTTAAAAGGTCCTACAAACCGAGGTGCAAGTTTCCCTTTCTTTCCAAATCGAAACATACCCTTCCAAGGTGAAACCTTGAGAAGTACCATATCCCCGACTTGAAATTCTAGAGGCTTGCATCTTTGATCGGCATAACTTTTCTGTCTACTTCTAGCAACTTGCAAATTATCACGAATGCGAAAAATTTTGTCTGTCGTTTCCTGTATTAACTCGGGACCGGTGATTTGTGTTTCGCCAATCTCGCTCCAACAAACAGGGGAACGACATTTGCGACCATAAAGTGCCTCAAATGGTGCCATGTTAATACTGGAATGGTAGTTGTTATTATATGAGAACTCAACCAAAGGTAAGTGCGTGTCCCAATTGCCACCAAAGTCGATGACGCACGCTCTAAGCATATCCTCCAATGTTTGGATGGTTCGTTCAGTTTGACCATCCGTCTGTGGATGATAGGCCGTACTAAGTTTTAGTTGAGTACCACGTGCGGATTGAAGTGTTTGCCAAAAGCGAGAAGTAAACCGACTATCACGGTCAGAAATAATGTCCAGAGGAATACCATGACGACTGACAATCTCATCGATATAAATTCTAGACAGCTTCTCAACTGGGTAGGTCTCACGAATTGGTAGGAAGTGAATAGATTTGGTCAATCGATCGACGATGACCCAGATACTGTCATGACCCCGAGTGGTGCGTGGAAGTTTCGTAATGAAGTCCATAGCAATGTTCTCCCACTTCCACACTGGAATTTCTGGTTGCACAAGTAAACCAGATGGACGTTGGTGCTCAGCTTTGACTTTGGAGCAAGTAAGGCATTTAGCCACATAAAGAGCTATGTCCTTTTTCATACCGGGCCACCAATACAAGGTACGCAGATCCTGATACATCTTATCTGCACCAGGGTGAATGGAGTAACGAGAATTGTGAGACTCGTCCATGAGGAAAGTACGCAGGTTGTCACGATCAGGAATCCAAAGACGGTTCATGAAGTAAAGTAAACCATGTTTGGTTTCCAACTAGTTTTCGGCTCCACACGACATTTCATCGTACATGTTGCCTTCAGTAACAGAGACATGTTGGGCTTCAATGATGTGGAGTTTGATATCAGACTAGACCTGGGCACAATAAAGCTGGGCATGATCTTTACGACTGAGGGCATCGGCTACAACATTCGCTTTGCCAGGATGGTAGCGAATCTCGCAGTCGTAGTCGTTTAACAACTCGACCCATCGTCGTTGGCGCATATTAAGATCTTTTTGGTTGAAAATGTGTTGAAGGATTTTGTGGTCAGTGAAAACCACACACTTTGTACCATATAAATAGTGCCTCCAAATCTTAAGTGCGAAAACAACCGCTCCGAGTTCAAGATCATGGGTAGTATAATTTTTCTCATTGGTTGTTTTGGGTTCTAGGGCCGGTTTTGCAAGTTTGGACAAGGTGCCCATAGCGGTTACAATTGGTCAACTGAACCGTGAGGGCTTACGGAGGCTTGGATTTTGCTAACCACATCGGATATGACCTTAGCCATTTGCTTGGCCATGAAAAATAGCATTTTCTTGTTGGTGCTTTGCTTTGAGTTCTTGCTTGACATACAGTTTGACATGGAAGACATCTATAGAATAAACAAAAGGATTATGAGCTTTGATCAATGGTTTGTTTGTATAAAGATTGCATTTTGTTTCGTCTTTAGCAATGTATTTAGCATATAAAACACATAATGTCAAGTAGTTCAAGTAGCATGAAGTTTCACATTGTTCATAAAGCATAACACATAAGTATAAGCAAGTGTAGTGCACTTAGTTAACATGAAGGAGTTTTGATTTATGTTGGTTCAGGATTATTAGTATTGTTTGGAGATTGCGAGAGTACTTGAGGTGCGAGTCTTGAGAGCCTTTGCGAGTAGTAAAAAAAAATAAATCGAATATATGTAGTGAAAACATAGCATGAAAACAACATTGAAAATATTATTACCATAAAATGAGGGGCTTGTTTTAAGCAAGCAATTGGAGTGTTCCGGAACATAACTAAGACTAACCAAAGTGGTTCGAATTTACCTTTGAGTTTGAAAACATGCTTTGGCCTAATAGGTGGAAATATTCTCGCCGAACTTGCGGTTAACGGTATTCACCCTTCCAGTTACTACATGTTTCTTGTCATTAGTAAATTTGAGACTTTGGCGAGATTTAAAAAAAAATATCAAGGATTGAAACTAGTCGCTAAGTTGCGGATTTCACTCCTATCTTAGCGAGGTCGTTTCTTTGAGTGTGGTTTGTACACTTTGTCCAACGTGGTAAGAAAATTAATTCTAACCTTCGATTGGTAAGAGTCCACTAGAACGAGAATTGTGAAATTTCCACCAAGGTGAGGATATCACTCCTATCTTGGTGTAGTTTCAAAAACACAAAGGATTTACGCGAATTGAAAGTTATCACCAAAGTGAGGGTTTCACGCCTATTTTGGTGATTTTCTTTCGTTTGTGGCATACGAGTGTCTTCGAGTGTAGAATAATCCACCAACTAGGAAGGTAAGTTTTAAAGACCAACAGAATAAAGTAGGAGCAAGATAGGGAGAACAAGTATATTAAGCATGATAAAAGGAATGGTAAAAAAAGGTACTTAACTATAGTCTAGGTCAAACATGGCAATTTTTCCTAATTCCCTATAGTCATGGCTCTGATACCAATCTGTCACACCCCAACCGATGGCGGAATACATCGGGGCAAGTCTTGGGATAGATTGTTCAAAGACTTCATGACACTAGAATTCGTGACAATATGATTTAAAGATAAAATTTCATTCATAGCATAATCATCGTCTAAAAGATAACAAAATACAATTTTTTTTCATGAAAAGAGAAATACAACATCAAATTATAGACCTTAAACTAGCGTGAGTTTCTAGTCCAATCCTAAGTAGATTTCTTGAATATCCTTCATCAAACATTTCCTGCAACATGTATAAAATATCCGTCAACACATAAAGCATTGGTGAGCATACTTGTTTTAGTTTACATACATAGTATTTTAGAATGGTTTACTCAAATCTCATACTATAGCATTGCACATACATATCATACAAAAGACATAACTCAAACCCGTGAGTACCACAACGTATACCTAACATATTCATGTTAGGCCGTTAAAATCTTAACAATGACCCATAAAGGGGGCGGTGTGCTAGTCCTATAGCGCTATACATGTTAAGTGGGCTAATAATAGTTAATGATTTATGTCTAAGTATCTAAGAATCATAAGCATGGCAAGTAGCATATAAGTATGTTTAATAGATTGAGCATGTGTGTTTATGAAAGCAATAGTGTGTTTTGCATATGATACATGTTTACACCCCAAAAGTGATAAAGAGTAAAAAGGGGACAAGTATGACTCACCTTTGGGTGCGTTTAGTAAGGTTACAAAGACGAGTCTTGGGAGGTTAGTTCCTTAGCCTTGGTTAACTAGAATTAGAGAAATAAAGGGTCTTAGGTTCGAGTTTAGATTAAAGATTCACGAGAGTCATGCAAGCCTTTTAGGCAAACCAAGCACAAATTGCCTTTTGGGCAATCCGGATTGTCATGAGATTAAGTTAGACCAAGCACAAAACCATCATAGATGATTCGGATGGTATAAAGTTAGGAATGTGAATCCATTTGATAGGTTCATGTCATAACCACTTCGCTTATGGAATAAACGTGGGTTTTGGACACGGGATTTCCCCTTTCTAGTGTGGATAAATCCGTAGCACAAGAAGGGTCAAGAGAGTTGGTAAGGTAGGGTGTAACCACAAACCTTCCAAAGATTAATAATAAGCTAGTAAGATAGAAACTTGAAAGTATATGTTTATATTATTATATAGTATAATTCAGAAAACAACCACCTTTGAAACCTCTTTTAGGTGCTCTACCCTTATCACACTTCTGTGGATAAATATGGGGAAGAATAAAGTTGGAGTTTATGAGAAAACTCACTTAGAAGTGGACTTCCACACTTGGGATTTCCTTGAAGAATTGGGAGGTTTAGAGAGGATTTAGGATTGAGCAAGTGTTAGAATGGGTAGGGAGTGGTGTATTTATAGTTGGGGTGAAGAGGTTGGGTATTTAATGAAGTAATTAGGGTGGTTAGGAGATATATCTCAAAAAATAAAAAAATAAATAAATCTCTTTCTTCTAATAAAGGAGTAGCTAGGGGGACACTTGTCCCCACCCTAGAGCTCCAATCCACGTGGCAAGCATACACTGTACTATCCAAACCCATATCTTAACCGGATTAGAATTCTGACCCGGGTATATCATACGCGAATCATCCTCCTCCTTCAAACAATGTATCGCCTCTCCTGTCAATACCCTTCCTCATATAAAACCTTAATACCTTCCACCGGCGATTTTTTATCAAATATTTCCCATTAATCACTCATATCCACACCAATCTTCTTCTACTATAGGGTTGTTCTGTTTCAAATAGGTTTTCATATAGATTGTTTTTTTCAGATACAACACCGCCTAAACTCTTTCAAACAATAAGCCAAAGGTAACATCCGCTTTTTTTTTATATTTTGATTATGTTATGTTCAAATACGATTCTGTTTTGAACAAGATGGATGGACTTGTGTTATTTCTCATCCCAGTTTGCCGCCGGTAACCAAACGTGAGGTATGTTTCAATTATCTTTCAATCTAAGGTTTTTTTCTTATAAATCTATATGTTTCGCTTTTGTATTCA
This sequence comes from Ambrosia x helenae, assembly GCA_030844895.1. Classification (NCBI taxonomy): domain Eukaryota; kingdom Viridiplantae; phylum Streptophyta; class Magnoliopsida; order Asterales; family Asteraceae; genus Ambrosia; species Ambrosia x helenae. The sequence continues at coordinate 90,120,390 of CM061226.1, read as the reverse complement.
TCATAGTTATGGGATTTACCCTAAATCAGCGAGTTTTTATTGATCGGTTTTGTGTTGATTTGCTTTCTAGGGTTTAGTTCAGTGATATGAATTCGCCATTAAACATATTTCTTGGTGTTTTATCGCTTATATTAGTCTTGTATGCAGATATTTAGGGACGAGGGGAGCTTACAGAAAGTCTCTTAAAAGTCATGTTGGGTCAAGAGTATGCAAAAAAATTGTGAGTCACACACATACACACACACACACAAGTGATTAGATAAACTCAAGGTTTAACTATAATCTCAGTTCATCAGAATGTGTTTTTGGTGAGTGTGAGACTAATCAAAGTGAACTGTAAGCTTCTGTTTCGTATACCATAGCATTTCATGACAATGTTTTTAGCCATTGTGGACACATACGTAAAGTTTTTAATTTCATTGAATGCTCACCTAATATTATTACTAGAGGTAGCAGAATGGGCTGGTTAATGCGTCAAAATGGGAGTTTTTTCGTACCAGTTGAAACAGACACAATTGTATATTAAGTATACCAATTTCTTAACAGGTATTAGGACGGACAAGCAACCGGGATTACAAGATATTGCAATTTACCGGAATGGTGACATGAGGAAGGTATTGAACTTTTTGTAGGTAATTTTATTTGCTCACTATTTGTTTCAGTTTACAGTTTTCTCAATTCTTATTGTACAGAAGTTTTATTCTTCTTTTTTTTCCAGCTTTGTCCTTACTGCAATACAGTAAGAAGTTATATATGGGTCATATGCGTTTCAAGACTTCTTGTAGGCTTTGCATCATCTAAGAAAAAAAGCATAATGTACATTTGTCACCTTTTTGTGTTCCAATATGATGAACAAGAATTGGATATGCTCGGGGTACTGAAATTTCTTGACACAGAGATCAATCAATGAGGTCATAAATGATGTCCAAACTTAATTTGCAGTTTATTTGTTGACGAGAATGAAGAGTTTTTAAGCTAAGCAAACAGACCAACTCTCCTCATTGAATCAAACGTCTTCGCCTTTTCAATTCTACATGTAGGTATTGATCCTTTTAGAGCTGTACTTTATAGAATACTTAATTAGGGAACACACCAGTATAATTTTAATTTTAGCGCTACCATTCTCTCCCACTTATCACAGGCCGTTTTGTTTATCGCTATATGCTAGAAATTTGATGGTGTTATAGCAGCAAGAGTTGGGAATTCGTAAACATAAATCAGAAAGAAGAATGAGATGTGAAGATGGGGATGAGTAATAGGGACCACAGCGGTTCTTTGTAGTGTGGGTTGTCGGTGAGACGCCTGGCAATGAGGGAGTTCTTTCCGGCTAGAGCGAGCTATAAAGTTGTTCTGCACCAGTGAGATGAGGCGCTCGGCAGCGTGAGCTGTGAGGAATGCACATGCGCCGGTATTGTTTGTTGAACTTATTATAATCTATATATGTTAAATAAAGGATTTTTTTTGTTGAAAATTGAAATTACTGCTGCAGTTATGTTAATAGACTACACAAAGAGGCAGTTTGGACATTAAAAAGATTTTTCATCAATTACATTTATGCATCGAAAGTAATTGCTTTATATTTTACCTGTATATATATTATCAAATGCTCCTAATATTTCCTTTAACTCTAACATGGGTGCATAATGTCTGGAGTCATTCTATGATTTTTGGATCATGGTGGTTTATTCATTATTTTGTTGACGAATCTCATTCTTTTTTGTTGTAGTGGATTTTATTTGGAAATTGATCAAGACTGTTGACATATTACGCTATGTTCATCGCATAGCGTTTTGGTAGAGATGAATCTCATTCTTTTTGAATTTTTGATGTGTAGTTTTTACTATGATTATGTGACATTTGTTGTTCTTTAGGTGGTCTCTTGGTGCCATTATGTTTGAAATGCTTGTGGGCTATCCGCCTTTCTACTCAGATGATACAATGTCAACTTGTAGGAATGTAGCATACCATAAAACAATCTTTGATCTTCATTGCATTAAAAACCAAATTAGTTACTTCTGCACCTTTATAATGTCTTCATTGGCTGTCATTTAATCTAATACAGAGAATTATTGGGTTTTTTTTTCTTATTTGGTTGATGTTTAAAAAAAAGACTCAATTTGGTTTGCGTCAAAATTATTGGAATATGGTACTTATGGTTTTAGTATCGAGCCCATAGGTCGTTTATCTTTATATATTGTAACCCAATTGAATGGAATGGAATCAGGTTTACACTCTTACAAAAATGTGGTCCGGCCAAAATTGGCTCATGTTGAAATTGTCGTTTTAGAAAAAAAAAGGAGGGGGGGGGGGGGGGGAGTATCAGAATAGGTTCAGTCTGTTATATTTATTTTTGTGTCGGCCAGTGGCCACAGTGGGTAGAGATGGTGGGTGTCGCTGGCTCATTTTGACCCGTCCTAAGTTACCAAGTTCATAAGGGTTATCCATATTGACCCGTTGTATAATTTGAGTTGACCCAAAGCCATCCATTTGGCAAATACAAATTACCCAAATCAACCTATTTCTTGAAGAATGGGTCATTAATATACACAATATTATACAAAATTTTGTTCTTTTTTAGTTGCTTTTGTGTGTTTGTGTAAATAATAGTTGTTATTTAATAAGATTGCAGGTTACAAGTCAGAGCTTTTTGCAAATTTAACAGGGAAGGCTGCAAAAATACTAGAGATTGGGATAGGAACAGGTTCTAATATCAAATATTATGGAAATTTAGCTTCCGGTGCAAGTGTAGTTGGTGTCGACCCCAATAGAAAGATGGAAAAATATGCACAAGCCGCTGCCCAAGCTTCTGGTCTGCCTCCAACAAAATTCAAGTTCATTAATGCTGTATGTGGTCTTTATGATCTTCACGTATTTTAAACAAATGAGTTACAATATTCATTCGCTTAATTTAACTTATATTACAAGTTTTCAACTTTATAAACATGGCGAGTTTATGCAGGTTGCAGAAGCATTGCCTGTAAGTGATGCTTCCATGGATGTTGTCGTGGGTACGTTAGTGCTATGTTCTGTTAAGGATGTCAGTAAGCCTCTGCAGGTTATGTTATTATCGGTTCATTGTCACATTATGATTCTTTCTAAGCTGCATCAATATGATTGGTTAAAGTTCATATGAGAGTGTAAGACTGACCATCTGCAGACAACTCGCATTTATTGTTACACTTATCCATACATTTATAATTATGTTCCGATATCTTGAATCTTGATTGCGTACAGAGGCCAAGAGGGTGCTTAAACCGGGTGGAATTTACATATTCGTGGAACATGTAGCTGCCGAAGGTACTAACTAAAATCATTCTACTAAAGTACTAATTAACTTTCAGTTGCAAAGGTAATCCTTTTTATTTTGTTGGACCAGATGGTACATTTCTTAAAGTTACACAACGCGCTTTAGATCCACTGCAGCAGGTGGTTGCGGATGGATGCCATCTTACAAGGGAAACCGGAAACATCATTTATGTAGTAGGGTTCTCGAGTACTGACATAAAAAAAGTTTTCCTCTCTTCTGTATCACTCATAAATCCTCATGCCTATGGAATTGCTTATAAATAACAAAAGAATTATTACTATCTGTGTGCTCTCTGTTAGTAGTGGAATACAAGTTATGTCATTATATGTCTTTTCTATGTGCTCTCTGTTGTCAGACCAGAATTGTGATGCATGATGAATAGAAGAATGAAGGTACTAAGCAAAACTGAATAATTTGGTAAAATGAGTGGATATGAATGTTGTATTAATGTGGCTTAACTCTGTTTCTCCTTTAAAGGTTTGATGATCTTTTTTTGTTTTGCTTTGTTGATGTCTATGATTTTTGAAGTTAACTTATGGCAAATAGGTAATTTAAAAAAAATATAAAAAGTGATGATAATAATAAGATAGTAGTACCTTTTCAGTTGGTTAATATGCAATTTTTCTAAATGCTATGAATGAATATAGCTCTGTATTTCCCTGGCAACTTAAAGATAGTCTCATAGTCATATGGATCTTGGAGTTCAAATCAGTCAATTTGACTTCATAAGTCAATGATGAACATATAAAAAACAAATGAAAAAACAAACAGTAAATAAGTTGAGGTTCTAAATGCTATGAATGAATATAGCTCTATATTTCCACTATTTTTTTTTATTTTTCATTTTGGGTTGAATCGGGGCGACAACCAACATTTTCATATCTGACAAATTAGATGAACATATGTACTCATGAACTGTGGCTCGAATGTAAAATAAGTTGAGGTTTGTCGCCACCAATCCACCATATTCATGGTGGCCCAAATCTTCGAGGTTTAACTTCGTTAATTGTTAGGTTTTTACAAAGACAGTAAATAATCAACATAGTTGGAAGAGTTTTCTTTTAATTACAACTCACTTTTAACTCTATTATGAGTGATTGTGTGTTTCAGAAATCATATACGTATAATGTGTGTCATAAGGTTGAGCCGATTTTGTTATGAGTAGAGGCCCCGATTTTAGGATCCGCTTTAGGCCCCACAAAAGGTTGAGCCGGCCCTGATGATGATGATGATGTTTGAAGACAATGAACTAGGTTTATTATTCTTTGTTTTTTTGTTTGTGTTGAATAGGTTACTGTTTGCGTGATTGAAGAATGTATTATTGCAATGTTACGTTATAAAATTTTGTTTATATATCAAATTTGTTTAACATTGAAAGCTTTTTTTTTTCTTAACTTTTATTTTTTATTCAAGGGCTAAAGCAGTATTTTATTATGGATTGTACGACGTTTTTTGTAAAGTTCCAAAAACTTTAACATGCATAATAAAGGAAAGCATCACGTAAGCATGAGGAAGGGTAAATACGTTGAAGAAGATGATGTGATGTGTTTTGCTTGCAACGTTCGATGTGAAAATCCTAGGAAATTAACATGCTGCAATGGATGTTATGAACGTATCAATAATTTTTTTTCGTACTTGATTTAATTCCTTTTACGATACACTATTATTAAGTTTTTTGAACATTATCTTTTGACTTATGTTTTCGTTTGGAAATTATCCTATTATTTTGTTTAGTGGAAGAATGTTTTTTCTTACGAGATTTATTTGCATCGATTATTTTTTACAATTTAATATTTTCACGAGTACAAAAAAAATATATTACATCATACATTAAAATATAAATATTTAAAAACTTGGACAGAATATTAGTTTTTCATGTTATATTTTCTTTCATCGTATGTTTTAAATTTTTAGTTGAACACTACCCTTATAAAAGTTGTTTAATTTTATTTATTCGATAAGATGTTTTATTTTAAAAAATTTTCACCCGTGAAGTTCACGGGTCTCTAACCTAGTAACTAAATAAATAAATGAAGAAAAGTGGACGACACTTTTTTGTTAGAAGTTTAATTCATTTTTTTTACTTTTTTTTTCTTAAATTATTATTATTAATAGTATACATGTTTATATAAAAATCAAATAAATATATATTAAGATCTTAACTAAATGAGTTTCTTGTAATAATGCTCAAATTGAATAGGATAAATTATAATGACGACTCGTCACCTATTGGTAGAAGTAACATACAAGAAGCGGATCAAGGCAAACTTGAAATTTGTTAAATATAGAATTTAAAATACAAGAATATTAAAAATCACGCGACGTTACATAAAGTTTGTGTCACATAGAATTTATAGAATAAATGAAATAGATTAAGATTAAATGCAATTGATAAAATACTTTTCCATTGATCATAAGCTCGGGATTACAAGGGTACAAAATGGAAAGATACAAGAATACATGGACTAGAATGGAAAATACGAAAAAAATACGAATGTTATAGTCTCCCCTACTTTAGGAAATTTCGTCTCGAAATTTATTCAAGTGGCTTGACTGAAAAGATGTGGGTACTTTTTCTTCATTTGCTCTTCATGTTCCCAAGTGAATTCGGGTCCATTCTTCGATTCTCAACGAACTTTAACTAGCGGAATACGTTTTCGTTTGAGTTGTTTGACTTCACGATCCATTATTTCCACTGGTTTTTCGACGAAATGCATGGTCTTGTCGATTCGTACGTCTTCAAGAGGAATGTGTATGTTCCCTTCGGCTAAGCATTTCTTCAAATTTGAGACATGAAAGGTGGGATGAACATTATTGAGTTCTTGGGGTAATTCGAGCTTGTAAGCTACTTTCCCGATTCGTTCAATGATCTTGAATGGTCCAACATACCGTGGAGCCAACTTTCCTTTCTTTCCAAATCTGATTACTCATTTCTAAGGAGACACCTTGAGGAGTACTTGATCACCAACATTGAATTCAAGGGGCTTTCGCCGCTTGTCAGCATAGCTTTTCTGACGGCTTCGAGCAGCTAAGAGATTATCATGGATCTGGATGATTTTGTTGGTCGTTTCTTGGATGATTTCGGGACCGGTGATTTGTGCTTCACCAATCTCGTGCCAACATATAGGAGAACGACACTTTCGGCCATAGAGAGCTTCGAATGGAGCCATTTGGATGCTGGTATGGTAACTGTTATTGTAAGAGAACTCGACCAATGGTAGATAAGCATCCCAGTTTCCACCAAAGTTGATTACACAAGATCGAAGCATGTCCTCAAGAGTCTGAATCGTACGTTCAGTTTAACCATCAGATTGAGGATGAAAAGCTGTACTAAGATTAAGCTGAGTTCCCATGGCAGCCTGAAATGTTTCCCAAAGACGGGAGGTGAATCGACCATCACGGTCTGAGATGATGTCAAGAGGAATACCATGACGACAAATGATTTCCTTGGTGTAGATATGGGCTAGCTTCTCAACTTTGTAATCTTCACGAATGGGAAGGAAGTGAGCTGACTTGGTTAAACGATCAATGATTACCCAAATACTATCATGACCAGATGATGTTCGAGGAAGCCTGGTAATGAAATCCATATTAATGTTTTCCCATTTTCACATGGGGACTTCGGGCTGTTCAAGAAAACCCGACGGTCGTTGGTGCTCGGCTTTTACTTTGGAGCAAGTGAGACATTTGGACACAAAGAGAGCAATGTCCTTTTTCATACCGGGCCACCAATAATTGCGACGGAGATCTTGATACATTTTATCCGCACCGGGATGAATGGAGTATCGGGATTTATGCGCTTCATTCATTATAAGAGTACGAAGGTCATTACGACTGGGAACCCAAATACGATCAAGATAATAAAGAATCCCATCTGCCTTAGATTCCAAGTGTAATTCGGCACCACAAGACATTTCTTCGTATAAAGTATTTTCATTGACCGATGTATGCTGAGCGTCTTGAATACGATTGAAGAGATCATTTTGAAATTGAGAGCTACGAAGGCGGTCGGTTTCTCGAATATTGCACAGAACTGCGTGACCCTTTCGACTAAGAGCATCGGCTACTACGTTTGCTTTACCAGGATGATAGCGAATTTCGCAGTCGTAGTCGTTTAACAATTCGACCTATCGTCGTTGACGCATGTTTAGATCCTTTTGATTGAAAATGTGTTGGAGGCTTTTGTGGTCGGAAAAGACAACACATTTTGTACCATAAAGGTAGTGTCTCCAAATTTTTAGGGCAAAAACAACAGCACCAAGTTCGAGATCATGAGTGGTGTAGTTCTTTTCGTGGATTTTGAGTTGCCTTGATGCATAGGCGATGACTTTGCCTCGTTGCATAAGAACGCAACCGAGACCTTGGTTCGATGCACCACAATAGACCACGAAATCATCATTCCCTTCGGGAAGAGCTAGAATAGGAGCATCACAAAGCATATTTTTGAGGGTTTGAAAGGCTTCTTCTTGTTTAGGACCCCAAATGAAAGATTGGGATTTTTGAGTCAAAGCGGTGAGAGGTGTAGCAATTTTGGAAAAGTTGGAGATGAACCGACGGTAGTAACCCGCCAATCCTAGAAAAGAACGAACTTCGGTAGGAGATTTTGGTGCAATCCAATTTTTAACGGCTTCAATTTTGGCAGGATCAACATGAATACCCCTATCGTTCACAATATGCCCAAGGAATTGAACTTCTTTTAACCAAAATTCACATTTAGAGAACTTGGCATAAAGTCGTTCGGCACGTAGGAGTTATAGAATCAAATGGAGATGTCGTTTATGGTCGTCTTCAGATTTGGAATAGATCAAGATATCATCAATGAACACAATCACAAAACGATCCAAATAAGGTTGACACACTCGATTCATTAGATCCATGAACACTGCAGGTGCGTTGGTTAACCCGAAAGGCATCACCATGAACTCGTAGTGACCATATCTTGTGCGAAAGGCGGTTTTTGGAATACCTTCTTCGTGGATTTGAAGTTGATGGTATCCCGAACGAAGATCGATTTTCGAGAAACAGGTAGCTCCTTGGAGCTGGTCAAAGAGATCATCAATGCGTGGAAGAGGATATCGGTTCTTGACAGTAAGCTTGTTAAGCTCACGATAATCGATGCACATACGGAAAGATCCGTCTTTCTTTTTGACAAATAAAACAGGAGCACCCCATGGAGAAGTACTCGGGCGTATGAAGCCTTTTTCGAGCAGTTCTTGGAGTTGACTAGTAAGTTCTTGCATTTCGGAAGGTGCAAGACGATAAGGAGCTTTTGCAACAGGTGTAGCACCGGGTATGAGGTCAATACGAAATTCAACAGAACGAGCAGGAGGAAGACCGGGTAGATCTTCGGGAAAGACCTCGGGAAAGTCACAAACGACAGGTATGTCTTTTATGCCTTTTTCCTTGTCTTTGGTTGTTACCACATGAGCCAAGAATGCAACATATTCCTTACGGAGATACTTTCGAGCTTTGGTACAAGACATGAGCTTGAGTCCTTTGGAGGCTTTTTCACCATAGATTTGTAAAGTGTCACCGCTAGGAAGCGGTATGCGGATGAATTTTTCGAAACAAACAACTTCAGCACGATGTTTTGCAAGCCAATCCATGCCTACTATGATGTCAAAACTTCCCAATTGCATAGGATTTAGATCTATGGAGAAATCATGGTCATTAAGATTCAAGGTGCAGTTTTTAATAATGAAATCAATAGAGATGGGTTCACCATTTGCGACTTCAACGATGAATGGTTCCGATAATTTAGATCGTGCACAAGCAAGTAATGGTTCAAATTCTAGAGACACAAAGCTCTTATCCGCACCAGTATCAAAGAGTATAGAAGCATAAGATCCATTAACAAGGAACGTACCGTTCACAACATCATTCTCGTTTTGAGCTTGGGCCGCATTGAGGTTGAAAGCGTGACCCCTTGGTGGTTGATTTTGAGCCAGAGCTTGAGCTTGGTTGTTGCGGGTACATTGAGGAGCAAAATGATTAGGATCACCACACTTGAAACATGCACGCCCATTGCCGATGGCTAGAGGAGGTTGGTTAGCAACTCAAGGTTGGTTGAAAACTTGAGGTTGGTTGTTTTGGGTTCTAGGGACGGTTTTGCAAGTTTGGACAAGGTGCCCATAGCGGTTACAACGGCAAGTAGAGGTTGGTGGGTGGTGAAACTGGCACGTGTTACATTTTGGGAAAGAGCCGGTGTAGGGTTTCTTGGCAGGCACTTGGTTAAGAGGAGTTGGAGCTTGAGCTTCGGTGGATGGAATGGTAACGACATAGTTTTGGTTTCGGGATTTGCGTTTGCGGTTATTGCTATGGGTTGATGGGGTTTTGGCTTCCTTTGGTTTGTCGGTGGGAATGGTGGTGGTTTGATTGACGGTTTTGGTGGTGTTTGGGATAGTTAAGGTTCCATCTTTCACTTGGTTATCCGAGATTTTGGAAGCTAAACGAATGGCTTTTTCTAGGGTGGTGGGTTCGGCTCCTTCAAAGATATCACGAACACTCGTTGGGAGGCCTTTGAGATACTTAGCTATGATTCTTTTAGTGGTGTTGAATTGGTGAGGTACAAGGACAAGGAGTTGCTTGAAACGATTGGTATAGGTTGGGTTATCACCACTGTTTTGCTTGAGTTTCCAGAACTCATCTTCAAGTTGCTCAATCTCTTGCGCGGGGCAGAACTCCTCAATCATGAGTTGCTTGAGTTCCTCCCACGGTAGAGCTAAAGCGGCTTCGTTCCCACGGGTGGCTCTCTCGCTTTTCCACCACTCGAGTGCCCTTGATTTGAAGACACTAGTGGCGTGACGAGTGCGGAGCTCCTTGGGGCATTCACTATTAATGAAAACTAGCTCGATGTGGTCGAACCATTCGAGCATAGCGGTAGCACCATCGTTTCCCGTGAAAGAGTCGGGTCGATGTAGGTTGAATTGCTTGAAGGTGAAGGAAATAGTTTTGGAGGATTCGGCTTTTGAGTCAACTTAACCGTGAGGGCTTACGGAGGCTTGGATTTTGCTAACCACATCGGGTATGACCTTAGCCATTTGCTTGGCCATGAAAGGTAGCATTTTCTTATTGGTGCTTTGCTTAGAGTTCTTGCTTGACATACGGTTTGACATGGAAGACATCTATAGAATAAACAAAAGGATTATGAGCTTTGATCAATGGTTTGTTTGTATAAAGATTGCATTTTGTTTCGTTTTTAGCAATGTATTTAGCATATAAAACACATAATGTCAAGTAGTTCAAGTAGCATGAAGTTTCACATTGTTCATAAAGCATAACACATAAGTATAAGCAAGTATAGTGCACTTAGTTAACATGAAGGAGTTTTGATTTATGTTGGTTCACGATTATTAGTATTGTTTGGAGATTGCGAGAGTACTTGAGGTGCGAGTCTTGAGAGCCTTTACGAGTAGTAAAAATAATAATTCGAATATATGTAGTGAAAACATAGCATGAAAACAACATTGAAAATATTATTAACATAAAATGAGGGGCTTGTTTTAAGCAAGCAATTGGAGTGTTCCAGAACGGAACTAAGACTAACCAAAGTGGTTCGAATTTACCTTTGAGTTTGAAAACATGCTTTGGCCTAATAGGTGGAAATACTCTCGCCGAACTTGCGGTTAACGGTATTCACCCTTCCAGTTACTACATGTTTCTTGTCATTAGTAAATTTGAGACTTTGGCGAGATTTAAAAAAAAAATATCAAGGATTGAAACAAGTCGCTAAGTTGCGGATTTCACTCCTATCTTAGCGAGGTCGTTTCTTTGAGTGTGGTTTGTACACTTTGTCCAACGTGGTAAGAAAATTAATTCTAACCTTCGATTGGTAAGAGTCCACTAGAACGAGAATTGTGAAATTTCCACCAAGGTGAGGATATCACTCCTATCTTGGTGTAGTTTCAAAAACACAAAGGATTTACGCGGATTGAAAGTTATCACCAAAGTGAGGGTTTCACGCCTATTTTGGTGTTTTTCTTTCGTTTGTGGTATACGAGTGTCTTCGAGTGTAGAATAATCCACCAACTAGGAAGGTAAGTTTTAAAGACCAACAGAATAAAGTAGGAGCAAGATAGGGAGAACAAGTATATTAAGCATGATAAAAGGAATGGTAAAAAGAGGTACTTAACTATAGTCTAGGTTAAACATGGCAATTTTTCCTAATTCCCTATAGTCATGGCTCTGATACCAAACTGTCACACCCCAACCGATGGCGGAATACATCGGGGCGAGTCTTGGGATAGATTGTTCAAAGACTTCATGACACTAGAATTCGTGACAATATGATTTAAAGATAAAATTTCATTCATAGCATAATCATCGTCTAAAAGATAACAAAATACAATTTTTTTCATGAAAAGAGAAATGCGACATCAAATTATAGAGCTTAAACTAGCGTGAGTTTCTAGTCCAATCCTAAGTAGATTTCTTGAATATTCTTCATCAAACATTTCCTGCAACATGTATAAAATATCCGTCAACACATAAAGCATTGGTGAGCATACTAGTTTTAGTTTACATACATAGTATTTTAGAATGGTTTACTCAAATCTCATACTATAGCATTGCACATACATATCATACAAAAGACATAACTCAAACCCGCGAGTACCACAGCGTATACCTAACATATTCATGTTAGGCCGTTTAAATCTTAACAATGACCCATAAAGGGGGCGGTGTGCTAGTCCTATGGCGCTATACATGTTAAGTGGGCTAATAATAGTTAATGATTTATGTCTAAGTATCTAAGAATCATAAGCATGGCAAGTAGCATATAAGTATGTTTAATAGATTGAGCATGTGTGTTTATGAAAGCAATAGTGTGTTTTGCATATGATACATGTTTACACCCCAAAAGTGATAAAGAGTAAAAAGGGGACAAGTATGACTCACCTTTGGGTGCGTTTAGTAAGGTTCCAAAGACGAGTCTTGGGAGGTTAGTTCCTTAGCCTTGGTTAACTAGAATTAGAGAAATAAAGGGTCTTAGGTTCGAGTTTAGATTATAGATTCATGAGAGTCATGCAAGCCTTTTAGGCAAACCAAGCACAAATTGCCTTTTGGGCAATCCGGATGGTCATGAGATTAAGTTAGACCAAGCACAAAACCATCATAGATGATTCGGATGGTATAAAGTTAGGAATGTGAATCCATTTGATAGGTTCATGTCATAACCACTTCGCTTATGGAATAAACGTGGGTTTTGGACACCGGATTTCCCCTTTGTAGTATGGATAAATCCGTAGCACAAGAAGGGTCAAGAGAGTTGGTAAGGTAGGGTGTAACCACAAACCTTCCAAAGATTAATAATAAGCTAGTAAGATAGAAACTTAAAAGTATATGTTTATATTATTATATAGTATAATTCAGAAAACAACCACCTTTGAAACCTCTTTTAGGTGCTCTACCCTTATCACACTTCTGTGGATAAATATGGGGAAGATCCTAGAGGTTTCTCCAAGGAGTTTTAGATGAAAAAGAAGAAGAAAAATAAGTGAAGAAAGAAGAATAAAGTTGGAGTTTATGAGAAAACTCACTTAGAAGTGGACTTTCACACTTGGGATTTCCTTGAAGAATTGGGAGGTTTAGAGAGGATTTAGGATTGAGCAAGTGTTAGAATGGGTAGGGAGTGGTGTATTTATAGTTGGGGTGAAAGGGTTAGGTATTTAATGAAGTAATTAGGGTGGTTAGGAGATATATCTCAAAAAATAAAAAAATAAATAAATAACTAAATAAATAAATAAAGAAAAGTGGATGACACTTTTTTGTTAGAAGTTTAATTCATTTTTTTTTACTTTTTTTTTCTTTAATTATTATTATTAATAGTATACATGTTTATATAAAAATCAAATAAATATATATTAAGATCTTATCTAAATGAGTTTCTTGTAATAACGCTCAAATTGAATAGGATAAATTATAATGACGACTCGTCACGTATTGGTAGAAGTAACATACAAGAAGCGGATCAAGGGGAACTTGAAATTTGTTAAATATAGAATTTAAAATACAAGAATATTAAAAATCACGCGACGTTACATAAAGTTTGCGTCACATAGAATTTATAGAATAAATGAAATTGATTAACATTAAATGCAATTGATAAAATACTTTTCCATTGATCATAAGCTCGGGATTACAAGGGTACAAAATGGAAAGATACAAGAATACAAGGACTAGAATGGAAAATACGAAAAAAAATACGAATGTTACATCATCATCATCGTCGTCGTCGTCGTCGACTTTTAAACATATCAAAGAAGTAATTGAAGTGGATAATGTTGGGCATGGCTAGGGCAGGAGACTATATTTTGGGATGTCAGCTTTTGTGGGGGGTTTTCCTAATATTTTTCAAGGATTGGGAATATTGTCGTAAAACCTTGTTTTGGAACTTACTCGTTTGGGACATGTATTTCTATAATAATATACTGATTTCGACGTCTAATATATGATATTTTCTAATTAAATATGTATGTAATAATTTTGTCTTTGAAGCCCTTTTTTTAAATCATGCCACCTATTTCCGTCGTTAACGTGGTGTGACGCAATGTTAACAAACAACCTCAGACACCACATCACCTCAAAAATACTCTAATGCCAGTTGTAAGATGCTTCAAGAAGATAGCAAAGGTTAAACATTGAAGACAAGTACAAATGAATGACAAAAGAGTGACCATTTACACACGGTTATTCATGAGGGATTCATAAATTTTACAAGTCAATTTATAATTTAAGGTCATATTTAATGATGATTGTCTTTAAGACGTAACATTTTAACTGGTTACACTTTAATTGGTCATATTCATGGATTAGTAGCTCGAGCCCAACGTGAACCAATACTTTTTACACTAATCCAACATTACTCATACTTTAAAATCGTACAAGACGCATGAACCCAAAAACAATACGTACATATGAAAGGCGACATAAAAATAACCTTGTTAACCCTGAATTGTATTCCTTTTTTTCTTCTAAATCTTCACACATTCTATCTAACTAAAATCTAAAAGTCGGTGGCTTTTTCATCTACCCTCCTGATCTCTCACCACTTTACAATTTTTGTCCCTTAGCTTTGAGCTTTTACCACATTGCAATTTTAGTCTCTTGGCTTTGTAAATTTTAAGGTTTAATCCATCAAGTTTCTAATGTTTCAATTTTATCCTTGTACCATATATAATATATGTTAGGACAAAAAGGATTGGTGAAACCACTTTTGCAAACCTTAGTCTAATTCACTTTCTGTCAAAATACTCTAAGTATGGAACTGCTGAAGACAAGGAATCAAACTGCTGAAGAAGAGATTCAGAAGTACTGAAGAAGAAGTCATCAGAAGTTCTGAAGTTCAAACCAGACACTTCTACTGAAGAACTACTGAAGACAAACTACTCATCAGTAGTTTGTCATTCATCAGTACTTAAAGAAGATCTTTTCCACCGCCTTTGAATATCAGTAGTTTAATACTTTAGTATTTCTTTTGCTTTATGTACAAGTTCCAAGACTGCAACTTGTTGCAACTTGTTTCTGAACTTGCTTTCTGGCAAGGTTCATGTATTTGTAAAGTCTATAAATAGAAGGATTCATCCTTCTGTTTTAGACATTGATTTTAATACAAGAAATCCTTCAACTCTTATTATTGTTATTTCCATTTCGTGTTTACTGAGAATCTTTCAAAGTGTTTCATTCTCATTCAACACTTAGATTCTCAATAAACACTTCTCATTTATTAGTTCTTGATTCCAGGGGGAGTAATAACTCCTGTTGATAAGTGTAGCTATAAAACTTATAAACATTCCGCTGTGCTAACACTCACCAAGAACTTGCTAAACACTTAAGTGTCAACTAGCAAGTTCAACTAAAAGAGCAGCTTAATACTGATCCAACAATTGGTATCAGAGCATTGGTTTATCTGATCACATATCAATCTAACAAATTGAGAATCAGACACAGGCTCTTATTGATATTCAATAAAGGATTATAAGCTCACTTTTATCAACATCCATCACTTTAAGAGATATTTGACAAATCAATACTCTTTAAAATGGATCCTCATAATACTGGTTCTGCCACTAAACCTGCCATGCTTGTAAGAAATGAATATAACATATGGCAAAAGAGAATGGCACATACCTTGTCACAAACCAACACAGGTTGTTGGAGATCTGTGATATATGGTCCTCATAAACCAGTAAACATAAATCTTGAAACTAAGGAAGAGATTCCAAAAGAACCAAAAGACTATACTGATGATGATTTCCTAAAACTTGAGCTTGATGCAAAAGCTTTTTCTATGTTGGCAATGGCACTCCCAAATGAAATCTATTCTGGCCTATTACATTGTGATAGTGCCAAAGAGCTTTGGGACTGCCTAAAAGAACAGTTTGGAGGAACTGAAGAGGTGATTGCCAACACCAGAGAAATCTTGGCTCAACAATATGAAACTTTTGCTCACATTAATGGGGAAACTTTAACTCAGCAATTTGAAAGATTTTCCTCATTAATATCTGAGCTAAAACTAAATGGTCAGACCTATACAACTGTATCTATGCTTCATAGATTTTTAAGGTCTTTACCTGATAAATGGGAAACATACTCAATAGTCTTAAGATCTTCACCAGATTTTAGCTCCCTCACTCTTACAAAACTTCATGGGAGATTACTTACTTTTGAGAGAGAAATTGATCAAAAGAAAAAGTTACAAAATTCTGGTAAAACTGCTGATGACTATCTACCTGGTAGTACAACACTATTGGGACAAGACTCACCAACTTGTTCAAATAGTTTTGGATCTTTTGACCACATTGACATAACTGCTGGGATCTCATCTGAAAGATCATTCCCAGGTTATGACAATAATGACTTTGGTCAAACTGCTGATAACATGTGTTTTATCATGGATGACTTAAATAGTTTCAGCAGTGATGACCTTGAAGAAATGGATATTTTGCACCAACTGGCCATGTTAAGTTTAAAAACAAATAAATTTTACAAAAGGTCAGGAAGGAAGTTTCCAGGACTTAACAGTTCTACAAAAAATTGGTTTTGACAAATCTAAACTTAGATGTCATAAGTGTCAAAAGTTGGGACACTTTGCTAGAGAATGTAGAAGCTCTGGCTTTAACCAATCTCAGTCTGGAAACAATTTTAACCCTAATTATAACAGGAATAATGGAACACAAGGGAGTGCACATTTTGTACAGGCACAAGCTCCACAACACCAATATGTGCCACAAGTACAATATGTACAGATGCCTGCTCAACAGATGCAGAGCCAACAATCAATCCCTCTCTTTCCAGCTGCTCAACAACCTCCACAGCAACAACAACCCTCTCAACAAAGTTTATTTACCTCAGGGTATGTTGACTGGAGCAGTCTTCCTTTTGACACCACAGAGTGCAATCCTGATGCAGACAACAAAATGTTTGACATCAACTGGGGAGAGCCTGACAATGGCAGAAAGAACTTTGCCTTAATGGCATTTGAGGGATGCTCCTCAAAATCTGCCTTGTCTCAGGTATCAAAAGAATCTTTGACAAAATTATGTTCAAATTCATGCAAAGAATCTTTTGCTCTCATAAGAGAGACAAATGTGCACTTACAAGGAAAAGCTAATGATTCTAAGAGAAAACTCACTCAGATAAAATGTGATTTAGAAAGAAAACTTTCTACAAAAACAAAAGAAGTTTCTAAATTGACTAACTCTGCTATTGAAACCCAAGCACAAATCAAAATAATGATTAATGACCTAGGAAATGTCAGACAAGAGCTTGCTGACACCAAGGTCACATGTGAAAAATGGGTGGAATCTTGTAAGGGGTACCAACTATTGCTAAACAAACAAAGTGCTTCAAATGTTAGGTTTGGCATAGGGTACAATCACACTGAAACACCAACAGATTTCTCTCCCAAAACTACTGAAGATGGGAGAAAAATTGTTTCAGGTGAAACTTCTGAAGAGGAAGAATGCACATCTTTCCATGAAAACTTTCTAAAATCACACAAAGAAAGTTCTTCAGAAGTATTGATTAAATCTGACTTTAAGTCATCAGCAGTTTCAACTACATCAGGAGTTGAGAACCTGAAAACTACTGATGACCTAAATCCTATCAAAACTGTCAGAGATTTGTCTTTGAAAGAAAAGACAAAAGAATGTGAAATTTGTGGTCTGTTCAACCACAAAACAGAATTTTGCAGATATAGAAAGGGTATTCAGTTTAATAAGAAAAATCAACAACTGGTTGTGGGGGAACAAATCAAAAATGATTATGTAAAAACCTTTTCTCCCAAGAAACAACAACCAGCAAAAACCCTCTCTCAGAAAAAGACAAAATCTCAACAAAAGTCTTTTTCTCAAAATTCTCCTTCAGTAGTTAGACCTAAATCATCAGCAGTTTCACAAACTGCTAAGATTAAAGATCTTATGAACATGGTACAACTACTGATGACCAAAGTTGATGGTGGTCCTCAAAAGGATACCACCATTGTACTTAATGCAAAATCCATTGCCAAAAAGACATGGATTTCTAAACTTGGTCAAGAACAAACTGTAAATGTTCTCAAGAGCAAACCCAAAGCCAAATTGGCTTGGGTTCCTAAATCTAACTAATTTGCTATATTGTGCAGAGAGTTTCCAGAGGCTTGAATAGCATTTGGTATGTAGACAGTGGAGGCTCAATGCACATGACAGGATGCAGATACCTGATAAACAATTTTATCAGTCAAAGAGATGGATTTGTGTCCTTTGGGAACAATGCTAAGGGATATGTGCTAGGACATGGCAATGTCTCCTCTGGCAAAATACAGTTTGACAAGGTCAATCTGGTTGAAACCTTGAGTACAACTTGCTTAGTGTGTCACAAATGTGTGATAAAGGATATTCTTCCTTTTTCACAAAGACAGCATGCAAGATCATATCACCAGAAGGCCAGAAGTTGATAGAGAAGATCATACTTTATTAATTGCCAAGAGATGTGGCAATGTCTATGCAGTGGACATTGAAAAAGACAAAGTACTGAACAACACTGCCTGTTTCTTCTCAAGGGCATCAACTTCAGAAACTGATCTCTGGCACAGGAGACTTGGCCATGTGAACTTTAAAACCATAAATAAAGTCACAAAAATGGGCTTGGTCAGAGGTCTACCCTTAAAAGTATACCAGTGTCAAGAACACTGTGTATCCTGTTTAAAGGGTAAACAGCATAAGTCCTCCTATAAGTCTATTGAAGAATAAAAAACAACTGCATGTCTTCAACTACTCCATATGGACTTATTTGGGCCTGTAAAGATCATGAGCCTTGGTAAAAAGAAGTACTGCTTAGTCATCATTGATGACTACTCAAGATTTACATGGGTATTCTTCTTATTTTCCAAGGATGAGGCTGCTGAAATCATCAAGTTCTTCATTCTACAAGTAGAGAAGCAATACTCTCTACCTGTCAAAACCATTAGAAGTGATAATGGGACAGAGTTCAGGAACAAAACTCTGAATGACTTCTGTTTGTCTAAAGGGATTATTAGACAATTCAGTGTTGCCAGAACTCCTGAACAAAATGGTGTGGTAGAAAGGAAGAACAGAACTTTAATAGAAGGAGCAAGAACAATGTTAGCTGATTCTGGCCTACCTTTATACTTCTGGGCAGAAGCAGTTAACACATCATGTTATGTTCAAAATAGAGTTCTTGTTGTCAAGAGACATTCAAAAACTGCCTATGAAGTTCTTCATGGCATGAAGCCCCTTATCTCCTTTTTCAGGGCTTTTGGATGTCAATGTTTCATCTTGAACATCAAGGAATCTATTTCAAAGTTTGCTGCCAAAGTTGACTCAGGTTACTTTCTTGGTTATTCATCAACTAGAAAAGCCTACAAGGTTTTTAACTCAAAAACCAGGATAGTAGAAGAAACACTGAATGTCAAGTTCAATGAGTCAAAACACACTCTCATTCCAGCACATCCTGCTGAACTCTTTGACCTTGACAACTTTCATTTTGAACCTGAAAAGACTGTCTCTTCATCCAAACCTACTTATTATGGTGATCAAAGATTTGATGATGAGGATCCAGCACCATGGACTCCTCAAACAGTCATTAAGTCAACTTCAAAACCATCAGAAGTTTCACAAACTTCTGACTCAACAAATACTGAAGGCCAAACTCAAACATCTGCTTCAGCACCTGCAACTACTGAAGACACTGAAACTGCTGAACCAGATATAATAGACCTCAGTAGTTTGTTTGAAGAACATGAGCCACCAACACCTGTCAGTGGTTTACAACAACTGATCGAACACAAAGATCATCCACTTGATCAAATCATGGGTGATATTGCATCAGGTGTTCTCACAAGAAACCAGCTTTCCAACTTTTGTCTATTCTCAGCATTTATTTCACAGCTGGAACCAAAGAAGTACCAGGAAGCTCTCAAAGACAACAATTGGGTGCAGGCAATGCAAGATGAATTGCTTCAATTCAACAAGCAACAGGTTTGGGAAATCTGTCCCTTACCACCAAACAAGCAACCAATTGGCACAAGATGGGTTTTCAGGAACAAACAAGATGAAGCTGGTATTATAATAAAGAACAAGGCAAGACTGGTAGTACAAGGTTACTCTCAAGAAGAAGGCATTGACTATGATGAAACCTTTGCTCCAGTTGCAAGGCTTGAAGCCATCAGGTTATTTCTGGCCTATGCCATTTCCAACAAAATAAAAGTTTATCAAATGGATGTCAAGAGTGCATTTTTGTATGGAAAGATAAAAGAGGAAGTGTATGTTTGTCAGCCACCTGGTTTTGAGGATCCTTCTCATCCTGAGTGGGTGTACAAACTAGACAAAGCTCTTTATGGGCTCAAACAGGCTCCTAGAGCCTGGTATGATACACTTTCAACCTTTTTACTCAAAAATAACTTCACAAGAGGTGCCATTGATAAAACACTTTTCATAAAACATGTTGGAAATCATGTCTTACTTGTTCAAATATATGTTGATGATATCATTTTTGGTTCAACAAACACAAAATTGTGTGATGAATTTAAGAAACTCATGCAATCAAAATTTGAGATGAGTACAATGGGAGAACTGCAGTACTTTTTGGGACTGCAGATTAAACAACAAACAAATGGAACTTTTATACATCAATCAAAATATGTTAAAGAATTATTAAACAAATTTTCTTTACAAGACTGTAAATCATGTTCCACTCCCATGACACCAACCACACAAGTTGAACCAGATGATCAAGGAAAACAGGTTGATCAAACCATGTATAGATGTATGATAGGTTCCCTTTTATATCTAACTGCTTCTAGACCAGATATTATGTTTTCAACATGTGTCTGTGCTAGATATCAATCAGCTCCTAGGGAATCACACCTTATTGTAGTCAAAAGAATTTTCAGATATCTGAAAGGAACTCCCACACTTGGAATTTGGTATCCTGCTTCAAGCAATACCAAGTTATCAGCTTTTTCAGATAGTGACTATGCAGGGTGTAAAATGTCAAGAAAATCAACATCTGGTGGTTGTCAATTCTTGGGAAACTGTCTAGTGTCCTGGCAATGAAAGAAGCAAACATCTGTTGCAACTTCAACTGCTGAAGCTGAATACATTGCAGCTGCAAGTTGTACATCACAGATACAATGGCTCCAATATCAACTTCTTGATTATGGAATCAAAGAGACCAAGACACCATTGCTTGTAGACAGCAAATCTGCCATTAGCATCATTCAAAATCCTGTTCAGTTTTCAAAAACTAAACACATTGAAATCAGGTATCATTTCATAAGAGATTGCTATGAAAAAGGCAAGATTGAAGTGAAACATGTAGCAACAGCTAATCAAATAGCTGACATTTTCACTAAACCCCTTGACACATCAACATTTCAGAAGTTAGTATCCATGCTAGGGATGCTAAATTTGTAAGTGTTTCTATTTATTTTTCTGCACATTTTTTGTTTTTCACTTACAACTATTTTCAAACACTTGAAAAACTTCTGAAAAGAGAGAAACTACTGATGAACAAAACATCAGTATGGGGATAATTTCTGAAAAGTGATTAACTTCTGATAAAATAACCTTCAGAAGTTATGAATAAAAGTATTTATAAAGTATTTCTCATCAGCTGTTAAAACTGCTGAAGAGAAAATGGGAACTACTGATGAAGATAATCCTTCATCAGCAGTTTAGTCAAAAAGGGCAAATCTGACTTTTCCCATCATCAGAAGTTTGACCTAGTCGGTTTAAAACTTCTGATAAAGAGATTTTTAACCTAGGCGGTTTAAAAACTTCTAATAAAGAAGATCCAAGCGGTTAAAAATTTCTGATAAATATCTTTTTTCAACACTTATCCTTTCAAACACAAAAATTCCCTCCTTCTCTCTCAAGAAAGCTTTCAAACCCCTGAACCTGCAACACAAAATCACTGTTCGATTCATCAACACACACAAACCACATGGCTTTAGTTCTCAAACAGGGACACAATCTCGGAGCCTACTTAGAAAAACAAGAAGGCTGGTCCCAATACGATGAGATCATTGATCTCGTCGTCAAATCCCAATATTTCACCGCTCTCACCATAGACCCACCAATTCATCCTGAAACTCTAAATGAGTTCTGGGCTAATGCTGAGACAGTGATGGTGGATGATGAAGTTATCTCCCTCAACTCAACAATTAAAGGGAGACAAATGGCCATAACACCGGCCATACTCTCAAACAGACTGGGGTTGAATGATGTGAATGCCCCTGAAAAGTTTGACAACTCTGCTATCCACCTAACCATGACTGAGTGTTGTTATCAAGGTACTCTCTCACAAGCTACAATCTTTAAAAAGTATTTTGAACCAAAATATAAACTTTTGTTTCATTATATTATTATGTGCTTGAGTCCTAAAACTGGGTCTTATGACCAGATGCCCTCAACCTTTCAACCAATATTTCATTCCATTGTGAATGAAACAAATTTCAGGGCATCAAAACTTTTCTTTAATGAGTTAGTGTTACATCACAATAACACTAAGAAAAAGTTTTTGTTATATCCAAGGTTCATTATGCAGTGCATAATATCTGAACTGGGTAATGAGGTGCTTGTGGGTAAAATTGAAATTTTAAAACCCTTAACCTCACAAGCATACTCAAGGCACAACAAACAGGCTGCCTGGCCAGAAGATGACCAAGGGGAACAAGCACCAGTCCCCATGGAACCCTCATCTTCCAAACCTACTCCACCAAAGGCCAAGAAACCCAAGATAACAAAACAAAACACCACCAAACCCAAAAGAAAAGCTGTTCAGGAGGTTGAGATGCCTGAACAAACTACTGTGCAATCTGCACTTCTTAAAGATGTGACTGAAATATCCTCTCAGTCTCATCCATATCAAACCCCACCAAGAGCACCAATAACTATCCTTTTCAAAAGAAAAAGACTTAGAAAAACTATTCCAATAGATTCTTCTTTTGAAACTGCTGAACCCACTGCCCAAACTACGGAACCAGCACCCCAAATTTCTGAACCAGACATCGAAATAGCCAAACTTCTCTCCGGGCTAAAAGTGAAAGTCCCATCAACACATGTCAGTCCCCATCAACCACATCAAACAGGGGACATAGACTCAGACAGTGACATGGATGTGGACACTCATAGCCCTAACCAAAGAGATGAGGATGAACCAGGGTCTCTAAGCCCAAACTTAGAAACCTTTGGTACTTTTGAGGCTGCTACTACTCATTTACCACCCAGTGGTGGACCTGAGGACAGAAGTAAAATAGCTAAGACCTCAACTGTGGCAACTACTGATGAAGGCTTAATGCCTGAGGTAGGAAATCCTCTGAACCAAGAACAAGAGGTACATGAGACAACTGAGTTGGGCTTAGCTCATGATGTAACTGATACAGTCCTCATTGAGGATGTAATCAGGGATTCAGATGATTCCATTAATTTGGATGATGTTTCAAAACTCAAAACTACTGAATTGACAGCAATAAGTGAAGGTCCTGCACCTGGTGTCTCTAAGCTCAAGAAGCTAGTCACACCATCTCAGGTTAAAGCCCACTCAATCCATGATTCCCCTAGAGTGGCATCTCCTGTACAACAAGGAGATCAACCAAAAACACACCCCTTACTACAAATGCCTACCCAATTCCCTGGGCAATCAAGCATAGACCTGAACCAACTATGCAGCCCAGATGGTCCCTTTTATCTCATGATGAACACCCTCATCAAAAATCACATCCAAACATACACAGCTGACTTGGAGCTGTCCATGAAGAACCAATTTGGAGTGATACAGACGAAGATGAATGATCTGTCCAACAAGATTGATCACAACAGCAAACAGATTGCTCATCTTCAAGGTCATTTCTCCCAAGCTTCAACTTCCAAAGGTGATAAAGCCAAAAAGGGGGAGAAAATCAAGGTACCTATGGATACACTTGAAGCCAGAAGAAAGGCAAGAGTGGCTATCCTAGCTAGAGATCAGAAAGATCAAGCCAGAAAAGAGAAACTGGCACAACAGTTTGGTGTCTCTATTCAAGAAATAGAAGATGCTGAAAAGGCTGATGAATCCCAAGGGCATAATGAAGAAACCTCTGATGACCAAAGTTCTGATGAAGAATCAGAAAGTACTGAAGACAATCCTTCAATAGTTGACAAACCTTCAGAAGTTGTCAACCCATCAGAAGTTAACACTTCCAAGACTCAAACTGCTGACCCTTCCAGATCAACTGCTCCTATTCAACCAACATCTGCTCCTATCAGGACTACTACAACAGTTACAACAATGACTGTGCTAAACCCTTCTCCAATCTCTCAATCAGCTGAATTACTAGAGAAGAGTTTAGTTGCAGCCCAAAAGAAGGCCAGAGAAGATCTGATTTGGAAAAATCTGGAAGAAAGGGATGACTTAGACCTAAGCCATGAAGAAAAACTTCAGGCTTATGAAGCTGAACTACAAAGGCAGGCTAGCCTAGATGAGATTACTGAACAAGACAAAAGACATCAACTGATGTCTTACATTATGAAGAACAGCAAAGTCAAAGCCCACACATTGAAGAGACTCTCTGTGGAAGAGCTGACAAGAAGAGCTCAACTTATTGCAGATAAACTTGCAACAAGTAAAGACACAAAGGACAAGAGAGCTCAGATGATAGAAGAACTGGTAGCCAATGGTTATGGTTCAAAAGCCTCAGTGTCCAAATGGAAAGAAGAAAGATTGGTGGACACATACAGAAAATACAAGGCTGCAAGGGCTGCTAATCCAGAGAAGTTTCAAACTGCTGAAGCTTCAACTTCAGTAGTTAGAACTTCTGGTGTTCAAAGAAGACCAGCTACCCAAAGAAAGAAGACAGAGGAAAAAGTAAAGACTGATTTCAGAATGGTACTACTAGAAGGTAGTACAGTGGTACATTCTGATTTTGACATAGAAGAGAAGCCTCTGCTAACACAATTCAGGGATCCTTCCACCTTTGCATATCAAATTCAGAAGACCATCACAGACAAACTGCACACCAAGGTAGTAACTGAACATCACTTGCCTACATTTCAGATACCTAATGTGATGGAACAACAGCAGGGAAGTGAATCCCACCCGAGAGTCACTGAAATTGAAAACATTCAACACTCAGGAGAAACCCAGGGTACCACCATGGTTCCCTACACTGCAGACTTTGACAAGTCTAAAGTACCAGTCATCAGATGGTCCTTTACTGATAACAACTCAGTACTTGTGACAAGAAGAGATCAAACAAGCAGGGAATATAGGTCGATGAATGAACTGAAGAAACTGTCAACCAAAGACCTGCTTACAATCCAACACTTGGAACCAAGAAAAGGGTCTCTTACTGATGATCAACTCAACCAGCTCAAGAATTCCATGTTCAAAGGAATATAGAAAATTGTGAAGGACAGAAATGAACAATAAGGAATTAGTAAGGTTTTGGCTTCATCAATCCAGGGGAGATTGTTAGGACAAAAAGGATTGGTGAAACCACTTTTGCAAACCTTAGTCTAATTCACTTTCTGTCAAAATACTCTAAGTATGGAACTGCTGAAGACAAGGAATCAAACTGCTGAAGAAGAGATTCAGAAGTACTGAAGAAGAAGTCATCAGAAGTTCTGAAGTTCAAACCAGACACTTCTACTGAAGAACTACTGAAGACAAACTACTCATCAGTAGTTTGTCATTCATCAGTACTTAAAGAAGATCTTTTCCACCGCCTTTGAATATCAGTAGTTTAATACTTTAGTATTTCTTTTGCTTTATGTACAAGTTCCAAGACTGCAACTTGTTGCAACTTGTTTCTGAACTTGCTTTCTGGCAAGGTTCATGTATTTGTAAAGTCTATAAATAGAAGGATTCATCCTTCTGTTTTAGACATTGATTTTAATACAAGAAATCCTTCAACTCTTATTATTGTTATTTCCATTTCGTGTTTACTGAGAATCTTTCAAAGTGTTTCATTCTCATTCAACACTTAGATTCTCAATAAACACTTCTCATTTATTAGTTCTTGATTCCAGGGGGAGTAATAACTCCTGTTGATAAGTGTAGCTATAAAACTTATAAACATTCCGTTGTGCTAACACTCACCAAGAACTTGCTAAACACTTAAGTGTCAACTAGCAAGTTCAACTAAAAGAGCAGCTTAATACTGATCCAACAATATACGTTTTAACCTATTATTTCTTTAATGATTTCCGTTCGCTAATTTCTTTTTTAAATAAGTAATTTGCCGTTGACCACCTTGAGTTTCGAAAGTTTCCAGTTTACCCTTTCGTCCTTTTACTTAAAAAAAACTCTTTTTTTGTGCAATTTTTTATGTACGTGTCATTATAAATTCAAGTTGTTTTACGTTTAAACGTAAGCCCTTTTTTGGGAAATGAGTCAAGTCGGATACAATACGTCTTCGATACCAAGTGTTATAAATACAATACACTTTAATCCGATGGTATAAATTCGAGTTACTATGTATTTCGAGCCCTAGCAACGCAAGACGCGTAAAATTCAAAATATATTATTATTATTATTATAAAAACACAGTCTTTTATGTTTGAACATCACCTTGCTATTTTCACTTTACAAAACACTCATGGATTTTTTATGTCAATGAGTTTTTTTTGTTTCTTTTGTTGTTTCTATTTTTTTAAAAGCTATAATAAACTCTTTTGCGTACTTACGGTATAAATTAGATTTATTTTACGTTTTGATTCAATCACGATACTTAATCCGAGTAGCCATACGGTTTCATAAGGTTAGCACGCGTAAATTATTTTATTCAATATTTGCAAGAGGCCAGCGAGTCATCTTACTAGTTAGTGACTTAGTTATCTATCACAAACTAGGTTAGAGTCCCGTGTATACACACGGTAAACGCCTAAGTCAAATGAAAAAAAATTCTATAAAGATTGTATTATACGTTAAAAAAACCCATATATTGAAGCTTATAGTTTTAACAAAGAATTCAATTGTAGAAAGCAAAATGGGCTACAAGTTTTAAACAATATAACTGTTTGTCGTAAACAATTAAATTGATCATATCAAACCAAAACTCGTTATTGATCACCAGGTGTCATTATTCACAAGCAAGTTAAAAACAAAGTATTTAAAACGAAACAATTACTAATGCTAAAGAATGCATCATGGTAATAAAAGAATAAAGTTGAGTATAAATGAAAAATTAAATTAAATAAATAACTGATGAATTTACCAATGTAGCAAGCGTTGTGGCCGAATGTTCTCATTGTATAGCAAAACAATATAATATGATTAAATAAATGAAAGATATTGAATGATTGTAACTTTTTTCAACTAAAACCCATTACCGTAATACTATTGTGTGTATCGAACAAAATACTAAAACCGTAAAATGTCTAAATTAATACATTCTATATTATGTAAATAAAATAAATAAATTAAAAGTTACATAAATTGTTCATAAACCTCCAAAATTTTCTTTGTAAACAATACTTAAGATCTTTAACCCGTCCCTATTAAATGTGATATAAGTAATACTAATATCTTCAATTCGTCCTTATTCTTGTACTACACAGGTTAAACAAAAGATAAAATGTCAAGTAAATAAGATACTCATAATATCATGATTATATGTGATATACGTAATATGCCAAAGCAAACATGAAGCAAAAAAGATGTGTTATGAATCCGTGTGTGACACTAAACCGGGAAGAAATTTATATGAAATTAAGAAATAAAATTATTTTTTAAATATGTATTATGTTTGATGATGGTAAATTTACAATTTATATTTTAATATTTAATTTTCCCATGTCATACAAAAGTTACTTTTAATTTAGTAAAATTGTAGAATAAAATCCGTATGTAAGTTAATTGCAGTTTCATACAGTGCCATTAGATATATATTATAGAGTTTCGTTGAATGCCGTATGATATTATCATTACTTAATAGTTAATTCTTAAAGTATTATTTTCAGGTTTGATTGTCGAGCTTTTTAAGAGGAACTGTACATATCTTAAACAACATTGACATAAAAAAAAGTAACATGAGTGAAATAAGTTTTATGGCCAAGCAATTTAAGAAACATCATTGAAAATTATTTTGAATATAGTACATATTTTAGGAAACTATTAAATAGCTTTAAATTATATTTATTACTAAATTAAATATTGTATTTATCTTATTAAATTTGTGACAAAATTTCCATTATAACGTTTATCATTTATTAATTAATAGAGAATTCAATGATTGATTTCTTTATCATTAATTAACAATTGAATGTGGATAAATGTTAAATAATACATAAATCTCTATTAATTACAATTTAGCTCAATTCTTTGACGTGAATTGGTCGACAATGCTTAAAATTAGCAAACTAATTGCAATCATGTTTTGGTTAGCATTTCATGACTATTGAGTAAGGGACAAGTCTTTGTAAACATAATATTATAACATTTATGTTTAAAAGATTTTTAAAAATCCACCTACACATTAAATGTTAATAAACCAATGTATTGTATACCACAAACGTTGTGTAATAAATTATATTTTATGTTTATTGAAGCTAAGTTAATAAATTATATTTTATGTTTATTGAATTTTTAATTCAAATCAACATAAACATCAACTTAAACATAAATAATATTATAATCCAAACACATTAATTTCATTAAATTTATTCATTACCAAACTAACTTTTAAAGATAATATACAATATCACAGACTAAACATGTTAGAATCGTTTTATATTTTTTTTACATTTCTTAAATATTTTTCAAACGAAAATATTAAAAATTTTAACGAATTTCAATTTTTAAAAATACTATATGAATTTAATTTTGATTGAAACTAGGTAAAAAATTTCCTAATATATACATGATATTAAAATTATTAATAAATGAATTTAACTTTTGACAAAAATTACCTAAAATAGATATGATTTTTAAATTAATAATAATAATATTAGTTTTTTCATCTAAATTAAATATTGTATTATTATCATTTCCGAATTATTGTGTAGATGATTTGTTGAAGGTAAAATATGGTAAGAATATCGACATTTATATGGCCGTATTAATTATTAATTTAAATCGTGAAGTTCAAATATTTTTAATATACTATATATATTTTAGAAAACTGATAAATAGCTTTAAATTATATTATCATTTCCTAACTATTATAGAGATAGATTATCATTTCCAAATTATTATTATCACTTCCGAATTATTTCCAAATTATTGTGTATATGATTTGTAGGAGATAAATATGGCAAGACCTTTGAAATTTATATGGTCGTCTTCTTTTATTCATTTAAATCGTCATTTCCAAATTATTTTGATATTTAAATGAAAGATGTGTATTATTATTATGATACACAAATTATTTTGAGTATACTATATATTTTAGGGAACTGTAAAATAGCTTTAAATTATATTTATTACTAAATTAAATATCGTATTTATCTAATTAAATCAAATAATGATGATGATGAGAAGATAGTTGAGGTAATCAAATAATAATGATGAGATGATTGCGATAATGATGATTAGGAGATGATTGAGGTAATCAGATAATAATCCAGAGATGATTGTGTTGAGTAACTTAATATGATTGTCTCCTAATCTAAAAATGGTAAAACATTGACATTAATAAAGGTGATCATTGTATTTAATGCTCAAATTATGATGATGAGGCATTGATTGCGATAATTGGCAAATATTGAATTTGAATCAATGTGTATATATTATTGTAAAAAATCCATATTTCATACCGGTATACAACATATTGGTCTTGAATCGGTTTTATTTGAACATTATTAGTTGGATATTTATGTCTAGAATCTTAGCGCCCAAGTCTTTTAAAAAACCATACCATTATCTCAGTCAACTATAATAACTTTCTTTCCAAACTTTCAGGCAACAACTTAGGAAACATATCAATCATGATTAATACACAATTAATAAGATCCGAACCATAAAACATGACCCAGCTCCATATGGATTTCCTAAGCAGATTAAACCACTAACAACATCCAACAATCTTTACTCTTCCAGCAAATAATATGAATCTCAAGAACACCATGATGAACATATGACTATTAAAACACATCCGAAGAACAATACAATCATACTCGGCCCAAACATTAACAATGCAAATAATCAGTCAATTCTAGGCAACAACTTAGGAAACATATCAATCATGATTAAACCACTAACAACATACAACAATATTTGAATATTCAGATTAAACCACTAACAACATCCAACATCATTTCGGTTGACATCAAATAATATGACTCTCAAGAACACCATGATGAACATATGAATATTCAAAGACATCCGAAGAACAATACAATCATACTCGATTAAAAAATTAACAATGCAAATAATCAGAAAATTCTAGACATAAATCTTCATAACCACAATCGAAAATTATAACATCAAATTACAACAATGAATTATAAATATTATATCTCGATCAAAATAATATGAACGCCCCACTTACGGTGTGCGCATATAATGTATATATGTGTGGCCCTCGGGGCAAAAGTAAAGCTGCACTAGTTTTAACGTTATTTTACTAATTTCGTGAAAATAACGTTAAAACGACGGACGGTTAATCATGCATCATGTGGTGGCGTTGATAGCCAAAAGACAAAGGGGTACATGCACTGATCGGGTTTGTCCCGATTGCTAAGTGTTTTGTGCCTTATGTCTAAGGCTTGATACCAAACCACATCGATCCGGGGGTCTCACTGGAAGCAGGCTCTCTATTCTTAGGGGTAGAGGTAAGGCTGTCTACATCTTACCCTCCTCAGACCCTACCTTAGCTTTGCTATAGGTGTGATTATCTGAGTATGATGATGATGATCAAAATAATATGACTCTCAAGAACACCATGATGAACATATGAATATTCAAAGACATCCAAAGAACAATACAATCATACTCGTTTCAAACATTAACAATGCAAATAATAAGACAATTCCAGGCATAAATCTTCATAACCACAAAAGAAAATTATAACATCAGATTACAACAATGAATTATAAATATTATATCTCGATCAAAATAATATGACTCTCAAAAACACCATGATGAACTTATGAATATTCAAACACATCCGAAGAACAATACAATCATACTCGATTCAAACATTAACAATGCAAATAATCAGACAATTCTAGGCATAAATTTTCATAACCACAATCGAAAATTATAACATCAGATTACAACAATGAATTATAAATATTATATCTTGATAATAACAATAACAATAACAATAACATGACATGACATGACATGACATGACATGACATGACATGACATGACATGACATGACATGACATAACATAACATAACATAACATAACAAAATAATATAAACGTGGTAAAGGTATACTTACAACTTGGAATGCTTCCACGATCGAATATGTTGAATCAGTTTGGAAGAATAAAAAGATATGGGTTGAATGGAGGATGAGGATAACAAACTTTCATAGGAAGAATTGGGTAGTTATGAGAAAGGAGAATGAAAAAAAAAACACATTTTATATAGGTAAAATTCAAAGTCTCATTTCACAGTTGGATCCATAAGGACCATCTCTAAGGTCTCTATTCGACCCGAGTCTACTCTTTTATTATATAGATAGATAGATAGATAGATAGATTCACAACCCCGTTACTATATATATTAATTCATAACTGACAGTGCAATAGTATGTGAATACATGGCATATTCGTAATTTTAAGTGTCATTGAAGGGCAAAACGGCAGTTTTGCTGACCTGCTAGTTTACATTTAAACCACAAAGCTAACCTATATCTCATCATTCGTCCATTAACTTCCTAAGACTACTCGGAGTGGAGGGGGGGTGGGGGAAGAGGGGCGTGATGCGCCATGCGGTACTTGTAGGACCCGTGTGTGAAGGGTGAAAATTGTGGGGAGTGGAAGAGGGGGGGGGGAAAGAAAATAATATTATATTGTGTTAAAGTTAAAAAAAAAACTGAACAATCAAAAGCCTCCACCTCTTTCCAAGCTCCGCCTCCCCATCAGTGAAGTCTTCCACACCAAAGAGGCCACACCTAGCTTCATGCCCTATGGCGGTGGTGTAGATTGCTTGAAGAGGGCTTCAAGCCCCTCCTTCGCGCCCCACTCCCACTAGTCTAAAAAGATAAGATAAGAATCTAGACTCTAGAGTAGAGTTAGCCCATGTTAAATGGACCAAAGTTTGCAAATAGGTATAAGTAAAAGGACCACTTTTATAACTTCCTTAAAAAGATAATATTACGCGACGAGCCGATTGAAATTATACAGAATCTTCAGTGTTCTCATTTCTTCAACCACTCTCTCTTGTCTCTATAATAATAATATTATTATTAATCTAACCCATATCAATACAGATTCCTTCAAATCTCCTTCATTTTCACACACCATCAACACCCATATATCCCAATTCCGATCATCAACCCAAAAAAACAACAAAAAAATTCATCCAAAACAGATAAATCTTTAATGGGTAAATTAATTTCGCCTCCTGAACTGGGTTTAGACTTTACTTTCAAACCCAGTTTTGTTCCTAAATCAATCACTCAGTTTTTAGGGGAAATGGGTAGTGAATCAGAGAGGGTATTGAAAACAGAGGATCTTGTTAACAGATTAGAAACAGAGGTTAAGAAGATCGAAGCCTTTAAACGGGAGCTTCCTCTTTGCATGATTCTCATGAATGATGGTTTGTTGTTTATATCAGTTTTTTTATGCTTTTGTGTTGTGGGTATTTGATAAAGATTGTTTATGTTTGCTTTGATTGGTTGTTTAGATATGGGTTGTTAATATTTTTATGAGATTAGATATGTCTGCCAAGTGTTTGATGATTTTCTTGAATGGAAGTTGATTTGTTTTTTATTATGTTTTGGTTTTTTTAGCAATTGGATTATTGAAAGAGGAGTTAAGGGTGTTGAAGAGATTGGAAAGCAAGCCAGTGCTTGAAGAGTTTATACCACTTAAGGAAAGCTGTGAGGAAGAACCGAAGGTTGAGAGTGATTGTGGTGATAAGAAGAATTGGTTGAGCTCTAC
Source organism: Ambrosia x helenae (assembly GCA_030844895.1). Taxonomy (NCBI): domain Eukaryota; kingdom Viridiplantae; phylum Streptophyta; class Magnoliopsida; order Asterales; family Asteraceae; genus Ambrosia; species Ambrosia x helenae. Next base: position 90,087,546 of record CM061226.1, on the reverse strand, counting down.
TCAGTTATGGAATGTTGATCAGAGCCGTGTTTCGAAACAGAATTCGGTTGATCAAGCGGTTCGAAAGGTATAAATTGGGGAAAAAGTGATTAATGTTGATTTGTTAAGGTTATGACTGTATGCAATGCAACACTGCAAAGTAAGTGAGTATTCGTTTATGAATTTATGTGTTTGATTTGGTTATAGGTCGATGAGGAACGACAAAATGGGATGATTGATAATTCTTGTTTTGGGAATTCACGGTTTTCGGTTGGAGATAAGGAGGAAACACCTGTGTCTGGGCTATCACTTGTTACTCCTGGTGTTAAGAATCCAGTGAGGGGAAACCATTTTCTCAAGAATATTGGCACTGATGATAATAATAATAATAATAATAATAATAATAATAATAATAATAATAATAATAACAATAACAATAACAATAACGTGGTTGTTCCTTATACGATACCAGATGTTAAATCGGATGTACAGATTGGTACATCACAGCTGCAGACATCTAGGAAACAAAGAAGATGCTGGTCGACAGAGTTGCATAGACGGTTTGTCAATGCGCTGCAGCAGCTTGGTGGTTCAAAAGGTTAGATCATAACGAGTTTAAGTTCATTTGATTGTAAACGTGTTAGATTATAATTTATTAGATCATAGTTTGAATTTCCTATGAAACTTCAAGATTTGTATTTGATCTTCATGGTTGGAAATTGATTGGTTCATGAAAATTCTAAATTGAGATTGGTTCGAATTGTCTTGCAGCTGCGACGCCTAAGCAGATTAGAGAACTTATGTGCGTAGATGGTCTCACCAATGATGAAGTGAAGAGCCATTTGCAGGTAAGCTTTCAAATTCAACAGTTTCTTTTTGCAGTATCTTTTATTATGTAATGTTCTAAATACTCTTGTTTGTGCTGTTAATTGTAGAAATATCGTCTTCACGCAAAAAGGTATCAGTCGAATTCATCCAATGTTGTTATGAGAGGTTTATGGGGCCAACCCCATGATCACTATGTTGAAAAGCACATGACTTCTCAATCTGGTTCTCCAGACGGGCCGCTGCTGAACTGCGCCGTTGGTGGAACATCGACCACTGGCGGCGACAGCATGGATGATGGAGAAGATGAGAAGTCTGAGAATAATTGCTGCAAGAGTTATCCACACACATCAGGGAAAGATAATGTATAGATTTTTATTTATCTATATAGACAAATAGTATATTGAGGGAATTACTGAATGTGAGAGAGTTTATAAAAAAAGATTAAAAATACAAAAAATATACACAGAAAGAGTGAAAATTTTGCAGGATTAGTTCATTTATTTTACTTGTCTTGATATGGGTTGATACCATTTTCTTGGATTTATGTGAGGAGCATCATGATTCAACAATGCATTATTTAAACATGTTATTCCCAGTTGAAATCTTGAATCTTTTGTCTGACTTTGTTTGGAGTGATACAATTGAATCTCACAAGGGTATTTTCGTAACTTCATGGTGCCAATGTGTATGTGGTGTGTGTAATATTATAAGGTTATTGTATTTTGGTAACTTCATATTCACAATGTGTATGTGGTTTGTGTAATATTATAAGGTTATTGTATTTTGGTAACTTCATATTCACAATGTGTATGTGGTGTGTGTAATTATAAGGTTAGTGTCTGTAGTAACATGCAAAAGACTGCAAGAGTGAGTATGGAGCAAGAAATTGGCTTTTGAGAAAGAGGAAAAGAAGTCTTTTTGCATTTAGGAAAGGCCATCCTTATATTTTAGATAGAGCTGGCAAATCGTGTCCCTAACAGGTTAACAGGTTTCTGACGCGCGCGAACAATCAAGTTCTAAACATGAACACGACTCGTTTAACTCATTTATATCTCATGTTTATAACACAGTTTTATGTTTTATGTACCAAAAAAGGGAAATGAAAGATTTTTGCCTCTTAATTCTAAGTATTAAAAAAAGTCAAAAAATCAAATAGTGTACTTTTCAGTCAAACAGGTCTTATCGTGTTTTAACAGGTTACCCATTGCCAGCCCTAATTTTAGAGTACTCTTTTAGGTCAAAGATATCTAATAACATATTTTATTAATTTTTTGGTGAAATATGCCAAATTTAAGGCACATAGTACTATTATTAGTACTATTAAAATGTTTTTGTCAAAGAATGCACATGCATATCTAAATGTATGTTACTTGCTTTTTCAGGTAGAATTATTATATTCGAAATTATTATCCTACATGTATCTTTGTCTTTGATAGTAAAAAATATATATTTGGAGTTGTTAAATTTGATTATTATTTTGAACTAAACTAGGTTTTTATCCAGCCGCGCGTTGCGGCGGCGTCAATATGATTTAAAAATAATTAAGTGATGACATAGCGTTGCGACATTTCAAATTCCAAATCAAACCTAAATCAATTTTCATTGTGTTCGTGATATTAGTTTATCATACATAAACTTTCCACCTAAATTATTTGCGTATGCTCGTGAAATTTCTATGGTACCCTAATAATAGCATCATTTTACCAGGAATCTCCCGCGGTACGCGGCACATGGTGGAGATGGCGCACGGTAGATGTGGTCGGTGATACGCGCGTTACGCGTTTTTCACATGACGTGTTAATGCGGATTTTGGTAACCGACAAAGGCATAGAGACTAACCGTGGACAATGAGAAAATACAAAAGTGGCAGTGGCTACGCGGAGAATACCAGGAATCTCCCGCGGTCCGCGGCACATGGTGGAGATGGTGCACAGTAGATGTGGTCGGTAGCCGGCTGCGTACGTTAGAGTGAAGCAGCTACTCATTTCGTGGTCGATAAATATATATATACTAAATGAACAAAAACCAAACCCGTGTGAAATCGGGTAAAAAACGTATTATGTCGGGGGCCAAAATGGAAAAAAAACTTAATAAAAAGTTGGTGGCCAAAATGGGAAAAAAAACTTAAACAAAAAGTAAAAAAACATTGTGTGACGAAAATGAGAAAAAAAAACTTAACAAAAAATTTGGTGGTCAAAATGAAAAAAAAAGTTAACTAAAAAAACATTGTGTGACCAAAATAAGAAAAAAAAACTTAAATAAAAATTTGGTGGTCAAAATGAGAAAAAAAAAACTTAATAAAAAAAGCAAAAAAAAAAAAATGTGGCCAAAATTGAAAAAATAAAAACCTAACTATACTATAACTATTCCTTGGGTTCTATTATTAATAATATATATATAATTTTGGGATTCTTGTAAAGTGTTCAAATAATGAATTTTTTAAATAATTGAATCAAATATTTCGAATATTTTCTTTTACTTAAATTCGTATTCAATATTTGAAATTATAATTTGAATAAATTCGATTTAATTCAAATTTAACCTAAACAACAAATTATTTTACTTTTATTATTAAGACTACTATAATCTAATTACTTTTTACATCGCGGATACTAATCTACAAAATTAATAAACTACTAATATGTCACAAGATCAAAATGAGAAGTTAAGCCGGTTACCGGTAGAGATGTAAGTTAAGTTAGAATTTAGTAATACGCAGTATGGCCAATTGAGCATTTGGTTTTAATAGTGTTATAAATAATTGACTTGTCAGCTATGGATGTAATCTATACTTTGGTCCAAATTAAGAAGTTATTTTTTTAAACAAAAATATGTATAAATTGAATTCGAATTTCAAATCGAATTGAAATCATAATTTCTTATTCGATTACCGGACTTGAATTTCGAATTTTATAAAATCGAATACGAATTTTGATAATTGAATTCGAATAGAGTCGAATGTCTAATTTTTCAAATCCGAAATGAATTCTGAACACCCCTAGTACCAAGTAGATTAGAAAATGTTCAAACAAAATTCTACATAGCCTTTTTTAGTCGTAGATACGAGTTGTTTATATTAAATACATAACTTTTCAATATTTAATGATACATAAGATATAAAAAGTGTTTGATGTATTGGTCTATCATTAAACAATTTATCAAAGCTTTCTTAAAAAGTGTATTTGAGTCCAAGTGACACTTTATTTATAAATTTAAAAGTTAAAACAACTTTTTATGATTCAAACCTAGTTTTAACAGTACTAACCGACAAAATTAACAATCAAACATTTTACCACGTTTTTTATGTACCGTCCATTCAACAAAATAAAATTTGGTCCCATTAAAAATGTCACATTATCATCAATTTTAGAACATTTTCAATAATACATCCATAGGTTGCAAACCGCCCAATTTGTTGTCCTCTTCAAAAGATACCTTTTAACTACCATTCAAAAAAATATTTGTAGTTATCCTTCATGAGAATAATTTAATTAGAAAGAAGGATTCTTTTTTTTTTTTTATTTGTTGGATGAGCATAAACTCAACATCATCAATTCAGTCAGGCAAGATTCGAGATCTTTATTTTCATTTTTTTTCTAAAAAAAAATCTAATAGGGTTTTATACAAAGTGATATACTAAAAGCGATGGTTTGAATGAACCAGATAAAAAAGGTAGAAAATAATGATACTTATCCACCATTTGTTGCTTAAAACTAGATTGGTTGGGTCAGGGACCGGACCTCTAGAGACTAGATGCTTCGGTTGGCATGGTTGAACCAACCATTTTCTTTTTACGAGTAGTGATTAGTAGGGGTGTAAATGAGTCGAGCTCGGCTCAGTTCGAGCCTAATATTTTGAGGTCGAGCTCTGCTCGAAGTAATTTTTTAACAATTTTAAAGGAGCTAAAAGCTCGGCTAGAGCTCAGCTCGCCAATGTTAAACAGTAGGTAATATTATAAATAAAATAATAATAATAATAATAGTATAAACTTTGTTTGGGCTCGTTTAGGCTCGCGAGCCTAAACGGTCTTTGTATAAAAAAACTCAAGCTTGATAACTAAACGAGTCATTTTTCAAGCTTTTTACTGTTCCAATCCCAAGTAGTTCTCGAGTCGTTACACATCATTTACACACCTAATGATTAGATAGTGAATAGTTAATTTAGTGGCTGGACCGGATCTAAGGGTGTTTGGGATTGCGTTTTGAATCTGATTTTTAAATTATTACGTTTTGAAAATGCAGATAATCAGTTTTTAGTGTTTGGGATTGTGTTTTGAAAACACAGATAATTAGTTTTTTAGGCTACCAAAACGCAATAATCTATAAGCAGCTCCACCTCTGCTTTTCCAAAACGCATAACTTATTTTAAATAATCAATCCCAAACACCCCTAAGTAAAAGTTGCGTCTTCATTATTTTATATTCATTTATATAAATAATATATTTATTATCCTTTTTAATATAACTAATATAACAATATTTATTTCATTTTTTTAAATTAGAGTTAATTGTCAATTTAGTCCCTGAGGTTTGTCAAAAATTGTCACTTTCATCCAAATCTTTTTTTTAGTCAATTTAGTCCCTGTGGTTTCATTTTTTTTTGTCATTTTAGTCCCTGAGGTTTGTCAAAAATTGTCACTTTCATCCAAATCTTGTTAGTCCATAGGGACTAAAATGACAAAAAATGAAACGACAGGGACTAAATTGACAAAAAAATTTTTTGAATGAAAGTGACAATTTTTGACAAACCTCAATGACTAAATAGACATTTAACTCTACATACATATTTTCATGAGTTAATTACGACGTAATTCAGTTTAAGTATGGTCCTACTAGTGAACTGTTAGGGTGGTATGTTGAATTACTGGTATGATTTTCAAAGCATTGCATTAAATTTCTTTGATTTATTTTTTTTAATGGCCAACAAAAATTTCTGCCCGACTATCTAGGGGAGTCCCCACACTATGAACAGACCCTCACGACCAACCCAATTGAGGGCCCATACGTACCTTGGGCGGCTGGCGTAGTCAGGCCCGCCCATGCAATTCCCGAAACCGGGGAAAACCCAACCTCTCACCTGCCCATAGACACGACGGTGAAGGATTGGTAAAACCCAGCGGTTTGGAGTGAAGGATTGGTAAAACCCAACGGTTTGGAGTGGGTAAACCAGGTTTTTTTTCACTCAACCCCCATACGAAACCGAGCTTGTATGCGACCCTAGCCGATTTGGATGAGTCCGGATGTTAATTCATTGAAACTAGTTTGAAGTCCAAATTATATATATAACATTTGTGATCTTTAGCAATAGTAATCTCGGTAAACGCGAGATAAAAGGCCTTATATTTCGAATTAATTACGAAAATGCCATCGCAATAATTTTATTATTAAAACCAAAATAAAAGGCCTTTATTTTCGCGGTAATTACGAAAAGGCCATCGCTTTACTTTTATTAGTAAATCTTCTTTTTTCAAGCGGTTTAGGCGCTTTGCTCGGTGTAACGCACACCGACGTACCGACGGAACAATACGACTCTCTACGTTGTGTTATTTGATTAGCAGACCCTCGCAATACCGTTGGTGTAACTCCGTTGTTTGTCAGAAAAATCTGTAGCTTTTCACGAATCGGTGCCGGTTATGTTTCTACGCCGCGCTTAGCGCGACGCGTAATTTACTAGTTGTTAAACAAGACCGGTTTGTATATCACTAAAAGAACGTTCGGGTTTAAAACCCGAACTCGGTTTGAAAAATAAAGTAATTTGTACGCCTCTAGTTTAGAGTTTCTTTTAAATGAAAATATATTTATTGAAAAATACAGTACCTTTTATTTATTTATTGAAGAATCTTACATAGGAAAAATACAAACAACGATAAATAATTGTTTAAAGATTTTGATGAATCGTACGAATCTTGAACTTGTTCCTTCATTCACAAATTATACTTCTTCTATTATATCGGTTGTGGCCTTGTGGGTTCTCTGATTCCTTCATGAACACCCCACTATCTTCTTTTATAGATTAACCTATCGAATTTGAGGAAACTACATATTAAAGAAATCATATCATCTATCTTCTGTAATCTATATATATATCTATATATATATATATATATATATATATATATATATATATATATATATAGGGGGCGGTTATTCTACAAAAACACACAATCGTGCGAAGCGTGCGAAGGAATATTAACCGTCGATCAATCAATAATCTTACGTCATTAATTAAAAAGTACGCGGTGTCAATTTCGTAAATAAGTGAGAGATTAGACAGTTAATAAGGGTATAATCGTCAATTTTTCTAAAATCAAATTATAAGAGACCGTTCAGTCTCATTAATCGCTCAAAACTTCTCCCCAAAATTACATAATAAACTCTGAAACCCTAGTTAAAATCATCAATAAACTCCATTTCTACAGAAGATTAACCATGAAATACTCAAAAGTATACGAAAGTAAGTACATTACGTTATTCTGTACCAAATTTTACAATGAAAAACTATATTGTGACACCCGGCAAATTCTGGTTAACAACGTTGTCTAGATGAAAGTCTACCTTAGCGAGTCACGCGTATATTATACTTAACTGAGTTAGTTAAGTCGTGTTATGGTTCGGGAACTATCAGTTTAGTATAGAGGATCATCGGATGTTAGTCTAGAGGTTCATTGGATGTCAGTCCTTAACCAAGTGTACATATGGTGACGATTCGTAGAATCGTCAGGTCATACGGAACATACAAGTCTCGAGTCCCGGGAATTGGTGAACGAGTGTGAATATGTTTGTTTGCAAGTGTTATGTGTTTAAAATCATTATGTGACTTGTCGGTATGTGAAAATGTGTTAACATATGTTAAAACGGGGTTTAACGCGCAAAACACACGGAACCAGCCCCTATAGGCGATTAGGGGAGCCCAATCGCCTATAGGGGATGCGATTGGGCCTTCATAGGGGCGATTGGCATGCTAAATGCATGCCTTAGGGGCGATTAGGCCCTAATTGCATGAAGTTTCATGCGATTAGGAGCCCTAATCACGTGTAAATGCTGCACAATCGCGTGTTACGTGCTGGACAACTAAAAACGACTATAAATACAATGCTTGACCTCCTAAACTTCATAATAACAACCCTAGTCGTCCCATAACCCGCCCCAACACACACACAACCTCTGGAACGTGATTTTGGATCAAAACACAAGGTTTCAAGCTTATTTCATCAATCTAACACAATCTAAGGTGTGATTTTCATCCATGCAATCTTTATTAACGTTTTTATTAAATCCCTAACGGTCCAGACCTGTTCTAAAACGAATAAGCTTTCTGAAAATCGTTAATAAGTGTTGTTAATCGGATTCTAACTATCATGCATGGGTTATGTGTGTTTATGATTAAAAGCTAGGGTTTCTATGATTCAAGATGGATGATTTACATGTTATTAGGTTAGTTTCAGATTAATAATGATATCATGTTAATGAAATCTGAGTAATTGTTCATTAGGGTTATAGTTATGCATGTTAATGTGATGTTTCATGCTATGTGTATTGTGTTTGGATTACATGGTTGCATGCAGGGCTGATAAAACGAGGCTAAACGAAGGATTTTGGTTTAAACATGTTTGGTATAGTTGTTGGATTGATATTGGATGATTACACGCGTTCTGGATATGATTTGGAGCGTTAAACGCGCGAAAAACCGGAACAGCTGGGTTACTGGCGATTAGCAACCCTAATCGCCTATGTTAGGGGCGATTAGGAGGCCAATCGCCTGTAAAGACTCCCTAATCGCCTATATTACATGCGATTGGGGGCTAAATGCCTCTATTACATGCAATTGTGATCCTAAATGCTAGTTAAGTCCTGAAATGCATGTCTTATGAGCTAATTGCTAGCAGATGCATGTCTTATGAGCTAATTGCTAGTAGATGCATGTCTTATGAGCTAATTGCTAGTAGATGTACGTCTTATGACCTAATTGCTAGTAAATGCATGTCTTATGACCTAATTGCCTATAAACTCATAAAATTACATATGGGATAGCCCTAATCGCCTATATTATAGGCGATTAGCCTTCCTAAATGCCTGTTGACCAACCTAAATGCTAGTTGACTTTTCCTAATCGCGTGTACTGCTGCTGTAAGTGTAAATTAGCATTCCGAGACCCGATTTGACACCTAGGAACATGCTAGGAACCCCGTAACATATCTAATAACTTGGTAACATATGTTCGGACTTATTTACGTGATACTTGAACTACGTGCTGTAACTTGTTGGACGTTAACGTATGTTAAGTGTGGTTGCATGATTATATGTTTGAGAGTGTAAACATAACACGGGGAGTCTCGGGTCACCAATGGGATGTCGAGTCTTGTACTTTGGGTTAATTTAACAGTCACGGTGTTTTCAAACGAACTTGGTTATGGTCTAGACATCTAGGGACTAATTAACCTGCGGGTTATTAGTCTAAGTACTTGTAACTGTCATATGTTAGGTCGCCGCTTTACGGGACTAGCATAGCTGCTGAGTTTATTCGTATTACGAAGTAACACAACTTAAGGTGAGTTTACGGCCCCTCTTTTAACTGGTTTCACTTTTCGGGGGAGAAAACATGTGTTAAAACTTATGTTTGGTAACTACTGTCATACTATGGGTTTCTATGGTTTACTATACGATCTTTGGAAGTCCCGGGGGGAAACCATGAATGTGCGGGTTAGCACAACGGGGAAATGTGAATAGCGCTATTGGGAGTGACCAACCCCGCTCGTCGACTTGGAGGGTCGGCGGGTGCATATTGTCTCAAACAGGAACAACAGGTTACTACATCGGGCACGACATCTGGTTTGCGAGTTAGTAATGGTTTTCCAATCGTAGTGGTAACAAAACATACGCCTAGCTAGCGTACTTGGGTTTTCGATTTGTTATAGTATGGACAGGTTGAACTTGGTACTGTGATTACAAAACCTGTAAACTCACCAGCATTTTTGTGCTGACGTAAACTTTTACATGTTTTCTCAGGTCGCTAAGGTAGCACAATGGAACTAGGGCGCACGCGTCTGCACGGCGTCTAGTTAGGATTGCATGGTTTTCAAACGTTGAACACTTGGTTTATTTTGGATTATGTTTTGAATAAGCTTCCGCTGTATTTGAGGAATTTTAAACTATGTTTTTGAAATTGCATATGTTCATTTAGACTTGTTTATTGTGATCGTTGGTTTAGATCCTGGTTTGTCATGCGCCTCGCGGTAAAACTCCGCAAGTGGATTTTGAGGGTGTGACATATATAATAACTTACATTATGCATGATACAGGAAGAAAAAGAGGAACAGAGTATGAAGGTGAAAAGAACGACGTTGATGAAGGTAAATAAGTATTACGTGAATTAATATTGTTAATACGTTGTGAAATTGTACTAAAATACGTATTTCTAATTATCAGGCCCTAGCAAAATTCAAAAAACCAAGGATAAAACTGACAAATCAGAGAGAAGAACAAAAGCAAACCATGACAGGCCTTCAAAGAAAAATGGTACAAAGAATTTTATTTTGTTATGTGTTACGTGATTTTAGTAATATAACTAGAAATGATTTTGTATATGTTACGTTATTTTAGTAATCGGAATGTAGTGATTCTGTCAAAAATGTTACATGCTTTTAGAAAAATGATTATGTCTATGGTGCATCATAATTATGTCTATATTGCGTTATTTTGGTAATGGAAATGTAGTGATTATGTCAATGTTACATGATTTTAGTAATGGAAAAAAGTATGTCTGTGTTACGTAATTTTATTAATAGAACTAGAAATGATTATGTCTATATTACGTTATTTTGGTAATGAAATTTGTAATGATTATGTCTTTGTTACGTTATTTTAGTAATGAAAATGTAGTTATTCTGTCATTGTTAAGCAATTGTGGTAAATGAAAACACTAGTTTATGATTATGTCTTTGTTACGTTATTTTGGTAATGAAAATGTAGTTATTCTGTCATTGTTAAGCAATTTTGTTAAATGAAAACACTAGTTTATGATTATGTCTATATTACGTTATTTTGGTAATGAAATTTGTAATGATTCTGGCCATAAATATATGATGATTATCTATATGTTACGTTATTTTGGTAATGAAAATGTAGTGATTCTGTCATTATTAAGCAATTTTGTAAATGAAAACACTAGTTTATGATTATGTCTTTGTTACGTTATTTTGGTAATGAAAATGTAGTTATTCTGTCATTGTTAAGCAATTTTGGTAAATGAAAACACTAGTTATGATTATATGTCTATATTACGTTATTTTGGTAATGAAATTTGTAATGATTCTGTCATTGTTACGTAATTATAACATTTGATAATAACGCAGAGATCAATGAAAATGAATTACTTCTATAACAACAGCCTGCAAATTCACCAGAAGAGCCTCAAAATTCACCACAAAGAAAGCAATTTGTTCTGTACTCGAATATAAAATTAGAAGTAAGGGCATCTGTTGATAACATGAATGAGGCGATGGCAAGCTTATCAAGTGCACAGAAAAAAGCAATCAAACAGATGGGATTTGAAGCTTTTTTATCAATGAACATTAAAACAGTGCCAACAAAGTTAGCAAGATGGTTATTAGTGAATTATGATGATAAACGAGATGAGTTGAATGTAGGAAACCACATCATTCAAGTTACAAGCAACAAAGTTCAACAAGTCCTTGGTGTCCCAATGGGTAACCAGACAGTAAATGAAAAGAACAAACCAAGGAAGGGTTCATCTAACACGCTTACTGTATGGAAGTCACAGTTTGAACATAACAAGATTTTAATCTCGGATGTGAAGAAGAAAATAATTGAAAGCAAAAGCGGAGACTGGATTTTCAAGTTGAACTTCCTTGTACTTTACAACTCTATATTTGGGCAAGTAACAAAGAGTTCAACAGTAAATCAAATGTTCTTGAAAGGAGTGACAGATGAAAAATCAATCAAAAAATTGAATTGGTGTGAGTACTTAATTTTCCGTCTCAAAAGAACGAAGGCAAGCTGGAACGGAACTGAAATGTATAATGGACCTTTGCCTTTTCTTGCGGTATGTTTTTTATTCATAATTATGAAAATGTATAAGAAATACAAATTACGTAATGTGTTATTACTAATTACGTAATGATCAAATGTTAACTTTATTCACATGACAGATGCTTTATGTACATGAAAAGAGGTTATCACATGCTCCTGAAATAGCACAAACACCAGCAATTAAGTACATTAACACCCAGAATTTGTCTGATGTTGATAAACATTTGTATGACAATGGGCCATTTTCAACTGATGAAGAAGATAATGATGAGGATGAAGAAGGAAATGATGAAGTAGAAAGTCCTAGAGATGAAGAAGGACATAATGATGAGGATGAAGAAGATGATGGTGGAAATGAAGATGCCGGTGGTGTTGGTGGAGATGATTATGATGGTGAAGAAGGTGATGCAGAAAAAATGGAAGAAGATGGTAAGAATGAAGATGCATACATTCAGCATGATGAACAACAAATCTTTCTTGAACAACAAATCCTCGTGGATAATCTTCAAAATCAAGATTCAGAAGAATTCAACAACGTCTTTGAAACAACAAAATCACTCTCTGACATTGATGAAATCTTGGAAAATTACAACACTCCACAAGTTCCTAATGTAAGTGCAATAACTGTATAAAAATTACATAACATGCATATGTATATAGGATTTTAAAAAATCACGTAATGTTTGCAGGCTGGTGATGCAAATAAGGCAACAACAACACCAAAAATACAAAAAGTTGCAACTCAAAAATCAACAGATGAGAGCATAAAAGGGTCAACAAGGAAAAAGACAATGGGAAAGAAGAAAAACAAAAGTCCTTACCCAGTTAATGAGAATGTAAGTAACTGTAATTTATTATGTCAAACATCAGAAATCATGTAATTTATTCACGTATTGTTTGCAGGAATGGATTTCAAAAATAGAAAACAAAATGGAGAAGTTTCAAACATATGTTGCTGAAATAGATGAAATTTTCGAAGAAGCCACTTCAAATTTTTTAGACAGCAACATTATACGTGAGAAGCAAACAAAATGGAAGTCATGGGTAGCAAGTTACAAATCAAGTAATGAGAAAAACATAGAAGGTAAAAATTACATAATGTATATTTAAATGATAAAAAAGTTAGTTAAAAATTACGTAATGGATATCAAAAAAGTATATTAGTAGTTGCAGGTGAAAAGGAAAACCAGAACAGTGTTAGCACAGGGATGCTAGATGCAATAGTGATTGCAGCTGAAACACTAGAAGGTAAAAAAAATCACGTAACACATTATTTGTCAAAAACTTATTAATGATCAGAATACGTAATTACAGGTGAAAGGAAAGATTTGAATGAAAAGACAACAACTTCACAGAGTGTTAGCACCGGAATGCTAAATGTAATGATCGCCGCAACTGAACAACTTGAGAAAACAAATGAAGAAGAAGCTGTGAACGACATAATGGATGCTTTGAACGATGCAACAAGAAATGAACCACCTGTCAATAAAAGTAAAAAAATCACGTAACAGATTATTTGTCAAAACTTATTAATGATCATAATACGTAATTACAGGTGAAAAAAAATATTTGAATGAAACGGCAACAACTTCGCAAAGTGTTAGCACAGGAATGCTAGATGCAATGATTGCCGCAACTGAACAGCTTGAAGAAACAAATAAAGAAGAAGCTTTGACAGATATAATGGATGCTTTGAAAGACGCAACAACAAATGAACCACCGGCCGATAAAGGTAAAAAAATTACGTAATGTATATTAAAAATGTTTATACTAAATGGAACTTATATGAATATATATAAATTGTTAACTAAAATCAGGAAATGAGGCCCTAGAGAGTGACAGCACAGATATGATTGCTGAGATGATAAAAGCAGCCGACAAAGAAGAAAAAAATGCAGCTTTGCAAACTTCAACCACACAAACATCATCCGAAAATGTCAGTTCGCAATTCTTGAAAGAATTGAATGAGTTTGAAGAGAGATCTAGGAAAGGAAAATAGATCGAGACATCGGAAGGAAACAAAGTAGAAGAAATACAGAAAGAAACCTATGAAGGACCAAGTTTCGTTCTGAATATCTCACAAGATGATACACCTACAGATGTAATTCCAGATCTTCCATTCCTACAAAACTCTGAAGCTGATATCGAAACACCAAAAACAGTAGGGAGACTAATAGTTAGTCAATCACTGGAGTCAACCATAGCCAATAAACACGTTGAACGTGCAAAAAGAGGAAGGATGTTGGCTGGACCTCTGAAGTCTCCTTACATTCAACGGCAGGTGGTGATGAAGAACAAAATAACTGAAGATGAAAACATAGTTGCGCAGTTTATATTTGCAGCAACCGAGGCAACACAGTAAGAAAAACCTTATATTACTTTAATTTGTTATTAGAAAAATTACATAATGAATATTTTCAGAACATAGTTTATTACAAAAAATTACGTAATGTGTATTAAAACTTATCTTCCACAGTGACGTTGTATTCGAGCCAGCAGATGGGACTCCATTCTTCAAAGTGGTATTTGAATGCTTATACCCTGGGATAACATTATCATCTAATGTTTTGGATGCATGGTCGCATGTGCTGAACCACGACGAGAAGAAAAGAGCTCCGGGTTCACCATTTATATTGTTTGTTCAAACAAATATTCTGGTATGCTCCTTAGCTTTTTCATGTAATACATAAATTATAATAACGTAATGGTTATGCTAAAATACGTAATGTATGCTAAATTTACAGCCAAGTGACTGCTTCACGCCTCAATATGATGATTTAAAGCGAATGGACACCATGACAGCGAACTTAAATCTTGCACTTAGCAAAAATGAAATAAAATCAATCAATGAGGTGGATTTGTTGTTCATGCCCATCGTATCTTCGGACCACATATATGTAATATGTTTCAACATGAAGAACCCGAAGATAGAAATACTAGACAACAACAAGCTTGGAGCTAATAGCAAATATGACAACATCGTAGTGCCATTGGTAAAAAAAAAATATTTTTACTTAATATTATTTTGATGTTAGTTAATTACGTAATGCTTATGATAAAATTACGTAATGTATGCAGAAAGAAGCTTTATGCAACTATATGATGGTCAATGAACACCCCATGACTCCTAAAATGGTAAGTAAAAATCCAGTGAGAGTCCAAATGGAATGGAGAACTTCACAGAACAAAATCGATTGTGGGGTGTTCACAATGAGACATATGGAGACTTTCATGAGCACATATAGAAGAAAATGGGTAACTGATTTTCAAAAAGAAGGAGCAGCTCAACAAATGCAGATTGATGACCTTCGCTACAAATATCTATCAAAAATCCTACTCTCCGATGCCAACAAAAATAAAAATTTAATTGATCGTCTGGCTAGGGAGTTTCATCAAAAGGAATACAGTGAGAAAGCGAAGTACAAGAAGAACTTATTCCAAACTCTTGTGAAAAGACAAAATGATCATGTTTGAAATAGTTTTAATTCCACGTGTCGGAAATGTCATGATACAATTTAACATTTTGCTTGTCACATACTACATTATATGAATGATTATGTATGTTTCTGATTATGTTGAATGATAATGTATGAATGATTATGTATGAAACTGATAATGGTTACCTAACATACAAAATACAATTACGTAACATACAAAAAACATGTATGATAATGGTTATATGTTAATCATGTATGAAACTGATAATGGTTACCTAACATAAAATTACGTAACATGTGAAAAAAAATGTAAAGTAATGGTTATATGTGAATGATTATGCTATGATACAATTACGTAACATGTCAACTAATTACGTAATGAAATGCAAAAAAAACCATATGTGTACAAAAAAATCACGTAACAATGTAAAAAAGAAAATGTTTCAATGTCAATTTAACAAAAAAACATAATCAATCATCGCAAACTTCATATTCCGAATCTAGACTATTATCCGCATCTGCTTCATTGACGGATTCTTTCCCTTTGTTGTTAGCTGTTGCAGTCCCTTTAAGAACTTCACAGGTGCGCCTATCATGACCACTACCCCCACATACTTTGCAATTTCTTGATCTCTTCCCTGCACGACTAATCGCTTGTTCACGTTTTGATTTAAACCTTTTGCGTGACCCACAACCCTTATTCCTAATACCATGAGGAACACGAACAGCAGCCTCAGTTTGATGTGGAGCCCCAATAATAGCTTGAATAATTTCTTTCTTCTTGGCTGATATCCTCTGAATACCAGCTTCATCTGTCTTCTCTTTCGTCGCTTTTAGCTCGTCTCTAAACAGCTTCAACTTTTCAAAATCAGTAATCAACTTATTAACTACATACTCACTCAAATGCATTATATCACGAACAACATCATTAACACTTTGATGGTCCCCATTTTCATCAGTATGCATCACCAACGACAAGCTCGACCGAGAGGGACTATTGCAAATAACATCACTCCTCCAGCGATCAAGAATGTATATGCTGGGAATTTCATTTATATCACACAACCTTAAAACTAAAAAAGCATGTCGACACAATAAACCATATCACTCAAAACGCTTGCAAGAACATAAAATTGTCAAATCTTCTAGGTTAAATTTAACCTGCAATACAAAAAAGATCTCCATAAAAAAATAAAATACGTAATGAGGTATATGAAAGTGAGAGACTAATGAAACAGGTAATTACGTAATGTCTGTTACAATGATATGTAAAAAATTACGTAACATAAAAAATAAACTATACATACCTCTATCAAACCGGCACCATACGCAGAACGATCTTTTATTAGAAACGTCCCTATATCTCCTTCATGTGAAAGAAAGACATTTATGCATTTATGCACAGATCCGTAAATTTCTTCTTGGACATCAAAGAAAATACTTCTTGTATATAATTTCGCAGCTTGCACCTCAATAGGATAATCAGTCCAAAAATCCGGTGTTTTATACCTCGTCTCATGATCATTTTTCCTATGAGTATACCTTTGAGATTCCATGGCAGTATCAAAATGACTAATAAACTCAAGAAGCGTTAATTGAGCATTTGAAACTTGACCAAAAAAATGATTTTCACATTCAGATCTTGAAGTAGTACGCATAAGACCTGACATTGGCTCATCGCGATAAAAAGCAGGAATCCACATTGCTCTATTTGAATAAATGTCACACAACCAGTCGTGGTAAAAGAGATTAAAATAAAAAACAAGTTGCTCTCATCCCTTTTCAAACTCTTCTGGTGAAATAGAATCTGTCCAAACAATGTCGCAAATACGCTGTTTAAAATCATCATTGTTGCATAATGCAGGACCAACCTATAAAAATAACAAAAACACATATTGTTATGAATTTGAATAATCACGTAATAAAAATATGTTATGCAAATAAAAAGCCTTGAAAATCACGTAACATACACAAAATCAAAAAAATCATATCATAAAAAAAATCACGTAATATACCTTATCAAAATACGTAACATACAAAAAATCAAAAATCATAGCAAAAAATGACATATACCTTATCAGCAACCTTTTTCATGATGTGCCACATGCACAATCTATGCCTACTATTTGGTAAAACTGATGCAACTGCTTGTTTTATAGCAGGATCTTGATCGGTAACTACAACAAGCGGTTCTTTACCAAAACACTTCTTGAAACAAGTTAACAGCCATGAGTAGGATTCAATTGTCTCTGAACTCAGCAATCCAGCACCTAGAGTTATATTGTTGCAGTGATTATCGATACCGGTAAATGGAACAAATACCATCTTGTATCTAAAAAAGAAAAAAAAAATTAATTAAACTGAAATAATTACGTAAAATGAATAACATAATTACGTAATGAACTTACTTGTTAGAATTGAAAGTAGCATCGAATGAAACAACATCACCAAAAACTTTATAACTTCTTTTTGCATGCTCATCAGCCCAAAATAATCCAGTTAACTGTCGTTTAGTGTCATGACTATACTCAAAATAAAAATCAGGAAGAAAGTCCTGCTTCTTCTGCAGCATATTAACTACCATATCCGCATCATACTCACCAATATATAAGTTCAAATCCCTTTTAAAATTTTTGAAATCTGCAGCAGTAGCACCAACTTGTTCAAA
This sequence comes from Ambrosia x helenae, assembly GCA_030844895.1. Lineage (NCBI taxonomy): Eukaryota > Viridiplantae > Streptophyta > Magnoliopsida > Asterales > Asteraceae > Ambrosia > Ambrosia x helenae. Next base: position 90,069,587 of record CM061226.1, on the reverse strand, counting down.
ACCACCATAAATTGTCCTCATTAGATTAAAAGCAGTAACAGGACCCATGTTTACTTTGGACATATTGCATAACACTTGCATTTGTTGATATGTCAAATTACGTGATGATGGAAGAAATTGCATATCTTCTGGAGAAACCAAATAATGGTTATGCTCTTCAACAAACTTTGAAACTTTAAAATTTTGTCCATTCTCTGACGAAAAAACTATATGAGCATTACAACCTGTTCTCTGCGATGGTTTATTCCTACTTTTACCATTTTGAAGACTATCAAACGCTTTACAAGATTTGAATCCTTCCTTTGAACAAACCAAATGCTTCAACTTAAGAATCTCACCATGAACATATTGACCTCCTTTGCGAACACTAAATCCAGCATTTTTTGCATATGTCACATAAAACTCATACGCATGATCAATCGATGGAAATACCATATCAACACATGGCGTCATAGAAGAGGCAACTTGTGGTTTATAAACTGTTGAAACAGCCTGAGTAGAACTAGTTTCACCTCTATCATTGAAAACAAAACCTGAAATCACGTAATAACTATTAACACAGTAACATAAATGGCCTAATAAAAGCATAAAATATAATAACGTAATGAAATAACGTAATGAAAGTTACGTAACATGAATATAATAAAACAAACAAAAAAACACGTAAAATTGTGACATTGTGATATGAAACAAACAAAAACACAAAAAAAAAAAAAAAAAAACGTAAAAACTATCATTAATACAAAGAAATCAACAAAAAAAGATGAATTTAATAACAAAACTAAGAACAAATAACGTAATGCTTCCATAAATAGAAAAACAACGTACAATCAATAAAAAAAGCTGAATTTAATTCAAATTCTACTAAACAGAAAACGAAATCATTAAAAAGAAAGCAATCGAACAACACATTACGTAATAGATAGCTCAAATTATACCTGCACAATCATTATTCACAGACATCTTTAATGAATGAATAAAGGAAAATCGTTTGGAGATATAATCGAAAGAGAATGAACTGATTTATGATTGAATGAACTGATTTATGATTGATTTATACTGAATTCAAAATCTAAAAACAGAGTAAATACGAATTTGAAAATCTGATCCTTTTATAAAAGATATGGGTTTTAAATATCGAGTAAAATGACGATACTACCCTTCAAGAAAACGCGCGTAGAAGCCTTTGCACGCTTCGCACGTTTTTTAAACTTTTTATTTGAACCGATCCCTATATATATATATATATATATATATATATATATATTGCAAAGGGATTAATTATAGATGTCATACTCTTATGCAATCTCTCATTTGAGAGATGCCACATAAGATGTGATGTGGCAACTTTAAACCAATTAAAAAAAAAGAAATAAATATGATTTAACCTAATCTATTATAATCTTTAACCTAATCTATTAAATACCTAATCTACTAAATCTAAATATTAAACCTTTATTATTTTATCTCTCGTGTTTCCTCCCATAACTTTTAAACGTTAATATCTTTTATATACGATATTTTTTAAAGAAAAAAATTACACCAAATTAACGAGCATTTTATTATCTTTCCAACGAGTACCATAGTGCTATATAAAAATCGGAGAACAAAATGACTATTTTTTGTAACCCGACAGGTATTGTGTCGGGTTTGGGATTAGTTTAAAAAAAATGTGGGTTTGGGTCGGGTTTGGGATTAGGTGATACCCGATCTGATTACCCGAAACAACATACCCAAATACCCAAACTACATACCCGATCATATACCCATGAATTTTTTAACGCATCACATAACCCTTAGACAAATGCGTTCGATATTTCAATAATTAACTTTTTTTTCTTATTTCATATTAGTTCTTTTTAGAATGATCGATTACAAACTTCCGAATTCATTTGTAATGGCACTAGATTTATACCCCGGCGCAGAGATTCGTTTTTTTTATATTTGAATATGATAACTTATGGCAGAGATTTGTTTAAAATAATAATAATAATAATAATAATAATAATAATAATAATATATTTTATTATTTATATTAGATATTTCAACCCGGGACGCTCCCGAGATAAAAACTAGTATATAAATGAAACTAATTGTGGAACACATAACACCTTAGAGGAGGCGGGGCGGTCCGCGATAGGCCCGTCGTGATGGCTTGGTGGCCGCGAAACACCGCCCCACCTAATAATATCACGGCCGCGAAAGGAAATTTCGTGATGGCCATCACGTTGAATTAGCCGTTGGCTAACGGTCACATGACCGTTCAATTTAAATTTTTTTTTTTAACCAAATCACTATATATATATTTCTATTTCAACTCAAAATACACACAATCAAAACAACATACAATCAAACTCTACAAAAAAAAAAAATGGAAGGATCAAGCAAGAAACAAATGGCTGCGAAACGAAAGTTTAGACCAAAGGTTCGGCCTAACTTAGGCGAACCGGCTCGATTTTTGAAGACGCACCTGTAACACCCCAACCGATGGCGGAATCATCGAGGTGTCACGTAGTAACGATTGTTCAAAAGCACATGGTACTAAAATGTAAATATATCATTGAATAACCCAAATTGTCTTACATGGAAACGAAAATACAAAGTCTGAATGAAACATAAATATTGAAATAACTTATTAAAATCAAGCACTAAAAGTCCCATGCTATAGTACTAGATCAAACTGCACCTGAAACATGTACAAAATAGGTTTGGTCAACATAAGAAATGTTGGTGAGCATTCCTAGTTTTAATACATATAGTAAGTTGAAAAAAAGATATACAACTCAAGTGCAAGCTACAGTGCAAATATGTAAACTATGTATCATACAAATGAGCGAAATCAATCCTGTGACTGTATAAATGTACTAAATGAACGGCGGTGTACTTATCCAATAAATGGATAATAACTTAACAATGACCACGGATTCTCCGATGAAAAAGGGGGAGAATCAACCTAGGCGGGTTGTCAATCCAATAGCGCTATCCAATGTTAAGGTCGGCTTGTACAATGTTAATGATTTCACTAAGTACAAATGTATTCTACAAGTAATGTCTAAGCATAAAGCACGTTTGTAAGCTAATGCACATAGTACTAGAATTGTATTGTAAAAATGTGAACTTGTATTTGTAATTTGTATAAGTGTACATGTAACACCCCAAAAATGAATAAAAGTAAAAAGGGGATAGGAAGTACTCACAATTCGCGTAAATAACTTGAACTCTACCGAACAACGTGATTTGAATTGAGATTATCCCAAAGGATTAACCTAAAGAATTTGATAACGTGTAAGGAAAGTGATTCCAGGATGCAAGTAATTCTAGGGTTCCTCATTTTGGGGATATGTAATTGTTTAATTATTAATTGTTAATAAATGGAAGAAATTCGGTAAATAATTTAAATAAAAGGTTATTGTAGGTTTTTGATTTAGGATGATCATATTATAGGGTTTTAAATATAAAAATAATTTTTGTAAAATTATTTCCTCAAGAATTAAATATTTAATATATTTATTCTTATTTGTCAAAGATATGATTTTAATATCTAAAAATATTAAAATTAAAGGAATTTCAAATTAAAATTTATATTTCTGTTCTATATGAACAGAAATAATTTATGTAAAATTTTGGGATAAAAATATTAAAATTTATATTTCTGTTCCATTAACACTCCATTCAAACAGATTGCTTTCATCCACAAGACCAGCAGAGAATCCATCAGAGAATCCATCAACAAGGGTTTTACAAAGATCTACATAAACAAACCAAACAACGGATCATCATATACCGGTTGACCGGTAACCCTTCACCGGAGCTCCGATCATCTCGCCGTAATCCACTCACCCCATATAATCCTACCAATAAATCTGCACCGGTAACCCTTCACCGGAGCTCCGATCATCTAGCCGTAATCCACCGGTACTACTCCTTTCTGGTTCCTATTCCTGATAGCGATTCTCCCAATTATTTAAACCCGATGACCACCAACCCCCACCACCAAACAACCACCACCGTCCGCCTTCTTCTGCACCCGACGACCACCACCACCGTAAGCCTCCAGTAACCTTCTTCCTTCATCTCCAGTCCAAACCCCTAACCCATTAACCCATTCGCCGCCGCAGTCAACCACACCCCCGACCACGAACCCTATCTGCAACCCCTTCCTTCCTTCCTTCCGCTTATTTTCAGACCTACCTTCCCGTTTCATTCGCCCTGTCTAGACCTTTCGACCGGTTTTTCAGTGCTTCATTCGACCGGTTTCGATTCTCGTGCTTCTTCGTTCGACCGGATTTTTGCTCCCATATTTTTTCTCCTTCGACCACAATCCACATAATGCACAATTGAAAAATGGAATTGACATATACTTAAATTATATTGTCCACGTTTTTAATTAATAATAATAATAATAATAATAACAACAACAATGGTTACTGCCCCAGTAGTTCGTATTTCACGTTCCATGTAGCCTCTCGCACCTAAACCCATGCCTTCCTCTCGTAGGCAGCGTCGGCGTCCTAATTTGGTGGCCATACCTTGCATTGCTGATGCAACACACCCGTGCCCCTTTAAATTTTTTCACTCTTGCAAATTCGGTATATCAAGCAGCTCCCGGTTGCTTGCTCACCTTAAACGCGACCATTTAGGGTGGGACGACGGTAGGGACGGTTTGCGGGATGCAATTTCTAGGGACCTAAGCCTCTTTGGAGAGGTCGGGGAAGCCTTGCGGAGTATTGATCAATGGTTGTGTGCGCGGTGCATGTCCCTGCATGCTCTCAGCAGGGGGTGTCACCACGAAGATGGAGTCACGAAGTTCTCCCATAATTCCAACAGTGTCGATGATTTCATTTTGGCTGTTGATATTGGCCTTTTGGAACAACTTTTCGCTTTGCCGTTAGCGACTGTCAAAAGCATTCCATCCTCTTGTCGGATGGCGTTTGCCCAGGCGTTAACTGGGACCTTGCGTAGAGTTGTGGCTACCCCTGGGTCTGTTGAGGCTTGGGTAAAGCTGTTGTTATTGCCTCGTTGCACTCTACATGTGATACGACCATCCTCTAGGCAAGAGCGGCGGTCTGGGAACTGCAAATCTTTACAGTGCAGCAGTATTATGAGGGCCTTAGCTATTTGGAAAGATGGCAATGGGATTGTGGAGCTTGCCCTCCCGCTCCTAATGCAATCTGCTGAAGGACTAGTGAGTAGGCCCAACACCCGGCCTGCCTCTGATAACGGTGGCAATGTCAAGCAATGTCTGCGGAAGGTCGCTGATGGCCATTTCACAGCCGCAGTTAAGGTTCTATGTTCCTCCGGGGTTGCTCCATTTGGGGATTCCACCTTGAAGGCCCTGATTGATAAACACCCCGTCACCGATCCCCCAGCATTGCCTAATGTCTTACCCTCTGAGGGTGCCCTTCAGGTCGACGCGGATTGTGTGTTACGGAATATTAAATCCTTTCCGAAAGGGACGTCATGCGGGAGGGATGGCCTTAGAGCTCAACATATCTTGGATGCACTTTGTGGGCAGGGGTCCTCGCCACCTTCTGATCTGCTCTTGGCTATCACCGACGTGGTTAACATCTGGTTGGGGGGGGGGGCTTTGTCCTAAGGGCCTTGCTGAGTTTATTGCATCTGCCCCCTGACTCCGTTACTTAAGCCCGATAATGGGATTAGGCCTATCACGGTTGGGGGCATTTGGCGAAGGTTAGTCTCTAAAGTAGCTATGCGTAAAGTCGGGAAGGAGATGGCGACATACTTGGGTGATCATCAATTTGGGGTTGGAGTTCCCAATGGGGCTGAGGCTATCCTTCACAGCGCGAACAGGTTTCTGAATGCGTTTCACGATAAAGGATCCATGGTCATGCTCACGGTCGACTTTTCGAATGCCTTCAACTTAGTTGACAGGACGATTCTTTTGCGGGAGGTGAGCGTTCGCTGCCCATCTATTTACCCTTGGGTTCAGTTTCTTTATGCCCAACCTGCTAGGCTTTATGTGGGTGATACTTGTATGGGGGCATCCACCGGGGTCCAGCAGGGGGACCCATTAGGGCCGCTTCTTTTCGCGCTTGTCCTGCACCCATTGGTTCGTCGGCTGGAGGAGTGTTGTTCCCTTCCATTCCATGCTTGGTACCTGGATGATGGTACGATTATGGGAGAGGCCAAGGAAGTGGCTAAGGCTTTTGATATCATTCGAGCTGAGGGACCGAATTTGGGCCTTACGCTTAATATTAAGAAATCTGAAGTTTTTTGGCCATCGTGCAACAGAGCGAAAGAGAAGCCTGGTTTATTTCCTAGCGAGATAGGGAGACCAGAGGGAGGTGTTAAGCTCCTAGGAGGGGCCGTCAGTCGGGATGGGGGGTATATTAGCTCTTTGGTCATTAAAAGGGCTAAGAAGGCAACAGAACTAATGCTCTCTCTGCAGAAGTTGAGGGACCCCCAAAGTGAACTTTTGTTGCTTCGTTCATGTATGGGCGTTGCCAAACTGTTGTTTGGCCTTCGGACATGTCCACCGGCCATGGCCAATGAGGCTGTATCCATTTTTGACAAAGGCCTTCATGAAGCGGCGGAAGATATTGTGGTTTGTGGAGGGGCGTTCTTTGGGGATTTTCAATGGCGGTTAGCGTCTTTGCCGATTCGGTTGGGAGGGCTTGGTCTTTGTTCGGCGGAGGACGTGTCTACCTATGCTTTTGTGGCCTCTCGGGTGCAGTCTTGGGACCTTCAAGACCACATCTTAAGGAATAGCGGGTTGGTGGGGATGGACTTGGATTATGAGCTTGCCTTGGACAACATTCGCAGCTCTCTCCCGGACTTCGATTTGGGTGGGTTTATGGATAAGGACACCGCCCCCAAAAAACCTCAAAATATTTTGGCGAGTGCTTTTACCGGTAAAACCCTTCAAACCATGGGAGAAAAGTTTTCCATATCCCCACGCCAGAAAGCTGTGCTTGAATGCCTTAAAGGAGCGCATGCCCAAGATTTTTTGACTGCCCTTCCCATCGATGGGCTTGGACAACACATGTCGGCTGTTGAATATCGGGCTATCCTTAAGTATAGACTCATGATTCCCATGTTCCCAGTTGATGAGCCGTGTCCAGTTTGCAAAAAGGCATGTTTAGACAAATTTGGGGAGCATGCCCTTCACTGTAAGGAGCTGCCAGGATTTAAATACAGGCATGACCTGGTCAGGGATGTCTTATGGGACGTCTTACGAAGAGCAGGGATTTCAGCTAGGAAAGAAGCCCCGGTTAATTTTTTGACGGATCCACTTGAGGGGCGGTCCACCCTAAGACCAGCAGATGTCCTTGTGTTTGGGTGGGCGCAGGGAAAACACGCGTGCGTTGATCTCACAGGGGTGTCTCCTTTGGTGGGACTTCGGGATTCGGGGTTTGTGGCAGGGCAAGCAGTCTTAAAGGCTGAATCCAAGAAAGTTGACAAACATGAAGCTGCTTGTCTTGAAAACCAACACGTCTTTGTGCCCTTTGCTTTTGACACATTTGGGGGCCTTGCTCCCGATGCAATCCGGTTTTTAGATCGAGTGCAGAAGGTGGTGCAGAGTAACTCTCCTGCGGCCAAGGACACAAGCTTTATATTTAATAGAGTAGGCTTTGCTATTCAAAAAGGGGTTGCGGCGCAGCTTGTTGCCCGTCTACCCGCGCCTCACTTGTAATTCTTGTTGCTTTTAGTATGAAATGAAAAAAAGTTTAAAAAAAAAATTATGGTTTAAAATAACAAAAATTAATTAAAAATGTAAAACGAACGATTTTTTTGGAATAAAAATTATTTCTGAAATGTTTATTGCTATACAAGTTTAGAATAATTTTTGTGGAATTTAATAAAATTGTTTAGATATTTTTATAGAATTTTACAATTATAAATGAATAAACTTGTAATATTTATAATATATATTAAATAAATTATTTTTGAAAAACTAAAAGTTGGATAATAAACTTTATCCTCAGAATAACTTAAAATAAATTTTATAGAATTTATAAGTCATGTTTAGTATTTAAAATCTATTTTTAAAAATAATGTTGTATATATAGGTATAAAAGAGTTTTAAAAAAAAATGATTGCATGTGCCAGGACTCGAACCCGAGTCCTGGCCGGTTCAATGCCTTTAAAATCACAAGCCAGGCCAACTGGTCTGACCCTGAGAACGAGTTAGATACAGGTTCAATTATTTATAAAGCTTATCTGTTTATATTCGTGATTTGCTATAAAAAAAAAGAATGAAGACGGGGCTCGAACCCAAGGCTATGGCCGGCCCTCGTCTTAACACCAAGGGATTATACCAACTGATCTGTAGGTCAGTTAGTGATAGGATTCAAAACAGTTTAGATTTAACTCATGTCTGCGATTAGAATTTTCCCCAATTCGAAACAAGTATGAACCCTAGATTTTCAAAAAACGTTAATTAGCAACCAATAGCCCCTGTAATGTTGGGGCTATTGCTTGTACAGGGCCGACTAATATAACCCAACAAAGAATTTATGCTTACAATGGATATACGAGCTTGATTGATCCGATGAGTGTACGAAAACAAAACGCGATCGCAGAGGTTTTAAATGTGTTTCAATACAGAAATTGATGGTGGGGAAAAGTTTTTCGGTGCATAGGGCTTGTGAGGATGGGTTGAATTTATACAAATCGTAGAGATTGCACGAATTGGAAAGTTTGACCTAATATTAATGTTAAACGCGTAATTATATAATTGGAATGGTTTTAATTGGTGATTATGCGTGTAGAGCAAGCTGATCACTGATTGAAACATTCCTAAAAAATTTTGATTTCAAAAAACGCGTTTTGATTGTGATTTGGAAAGGATTGAGCACGCAGTTGACTTTTGATAGTCAACTGTGTGATTTATAGTAACTGTTATATATATAAAGGTTCAAATTATTCATCAAAAAGAGTTGTGGCTCAGCTGGTTTGAGCGTGTGTGATAAACCTTGAACCAGTTTGGGACGTGGGTTCGAATCCCGTCCCAAACATTCATTTTTTGGTAATTATTCTTCTACATTTGTATTGTTATATGCATATAGTATTTTTATATAAACCCAAATATGCCACAAAATATTTTTTTTTGAATGTACGGAAATGATAAAATGCAATGTTATATTAATTGAAGTTTCGACGTACATGGAAATGTTAAAATGAATACGAAAAGTGACGGATGTCACAGCACCAATAACCCCACAACCTACACACCAATTCTATCAAAACCAAAGTTTTCAAAACCTTATGTTTCAAACCCAACAATTCTCGCTTCCAAACCAATATCCACTGAACTACCCACAACCCAACATGCCAACCCAAATCGCATTCGGAGTGTTTCAAGCACCTCCTGATCCGATTGATCTACCTATGTTCGACCGTTATGAGGTTCGCGATCCACAGAACTATACGGTCCAAGATTCTGAGGAAGAAGATGACGATGAATATGAAGAAGAGGTTGAGGAAGAGGAAGAGGAAGAAGAAGAGATACCGGTGCAAGCAGGAAGAGGAAGAGGAAGAGGAAGAAGAGGAGGAGATACCGGGCCAAAAGAAAGAACTCCCTGGTCGCAAAAAGAAGAAGTGGCGTTGACCAAGTCGTTTTTACATATTTCCGAGGATAAACGCGTCAGAAATCAACAAAAAATGACACCTTTTGGCTGCGAGTGAAGGCCCACTTTGAACAACTTACCGGTATGATGAGAAGGCGGATGGATCAAATAACCGACCTTGTTAATGGCTCGCCGACCTTCGATTTTAATTGCGAAAAGAGGCTCCGCCAAGGTGACCCTTTGTCTCCATTCCTTTTCTTAATTGTGATGGAATCTCTTTCGTGGTTATTGGAGAAAGCTAAAGAGTTCGGCGTCTTCAAAGGTATTAGTATCATAGAAAATGAAGCGGATATTTCTCACCTTTCCTATGCAGATGATGCTCTTATTCTTGGAGATTGGTCGCGCGAGAATATACAAAGTATTGCAAGAATACTTCGGATTTTCTACCTTTGCTCGGGCCTCCGTATTAATCTCCATAAGTCGAATCTATTTGGGATTGGTACGGAAGACAATGAAGTTGATGATATGATGGAAGTTTTGGGTTGTAGAAGAGGAGGGATTCCTTTTGTCTACTTAGGAATTCACGTGGGGGCCAAAATGAATCGTATAAGCAATTGGAACCCGGTTATTGAAGTTATAAAGAATCGTCTTGTGGCTCGGAAAGCGAAAACTCTATCGATTGGAGGTCGCTTGGTTCTTATTAAATCGGTTCTTGAAAGCTTGCCTGTTTATTACCCGTCGCTTTACAAAGCTCCTAAGGCTGTGATCGAAAGCATTGAAACAATTATGAGGCGCTTTTTGTGGTTGGGGACTAGTGAAGAAAAAAAGATTCCTTGGGTTGCGTGGGATGTCATAACTACTCCAAAGAAGCAAGGTGGTTTGGGAGTGGCTAAGTTACAAGAGGTAAATGATGCTCTTCTTCTAAAATGGACATGGAGATTCAAAAAAGAAGGCACTAGTTTGTGGAAGAAAATTATATTGGGGGTGTCACGGGTCAAGTAGGCCTTGGGCTATGTTACCATGTACCGCCTCGGCTATTAGTTGTTGGAAACAAATTGTGAAAGTGGGAGAGAAAAGACTCCCAAATGGGCCGGCTCTCAATACCTATTTTGTGGGTTCGCTTGGTGATGGTTCTTCTATAAATTTTTGGGGAGACATTTGGCTTCGCGTAGCATCCCTTTGAATTATATGCCAACAATTATTTAGGCTTGAAAAAAAGAAATGGGTGAAGATTTCGGCTCGAGTCCAATTTGCGAACAACGTCAAGCGATTGGAGTGGGAATGGAGGACACCTCCAACCTCTTACACGGAAGTGACAGAGTTGTTTAGCCTCCTTGGGGATATTCATGATCTGGAATGGAAAGGTGGTCATGATGTTTGGAAATGGAAGTTAGAAAAATTAAGATGGATTATTCACTGTTTCATCGGCTAAGAAGATGTTCCCCGAAAACTCGTTATTTGCTTCTAGCCAATCGATAAAATGGAAGTGTTGGGTCTCGTTAAAATGCAAAATCTTGGTTTGGAGAGTTGCTCGTAATCGTTTTCCTACCACTTCGGAACTTATTAAGCGCGACGTGAGTTTGCAACAAACCTCTTGTGCCTTATGTCATTCGGAACTGGAAACGACTATTCATTTCTTTACCGGGTGCGGATTTTCTTATGAAGTCTGGAGTAGAGTTGAAGCGTGGTGCCGGTTTAGCCCCTTGCTTGTCTTCGATGTTTGGGATATGGTGCATGTAGCTGAGAATCAAGCTAATTCGAAGGAAGCGAGGTACATTATTAGAGGTATTATTTACACTACTATGTGGGCGTTGTGGAACGAACGTAATGTTCGTATTTTTAACAACAAGCTTCGCCGTTCGATTGAGGTTATGGAGTTTATAAAGTCGACGTCGTTTTTTGGATTCGGAATAGGTCTAGATGGAAAGATATAGATTGGAATAAGTGGTGTAAATATCCTTTGGATTTGTTGTAATTTCGTTTGTTGCCCGGGGGTCCTTTGCTTTGAGAACCGCGCGTGATGTTTTGAATGAAGTTTTCCTTTAAAAAAAAACAATTCACTAACGTCAAGCCTACTTTACAATCAATGTTAAAAAGTTAATATTAACACAAACATAAAAAACTAAAGATGCAGGTTTTAAGATAAATAAACAAACTTTTAAGCGCCAAGTGCGGAACATACACCAAATTATTACTACGAGAAAACCATGCCAATTTCTTCGCTAATATAAATTCAACCCCTTCACTAAATATCTATGTTACAAACAATTCACATTGTCCAAACAGATCCATATAACTCTTTCAATCTTTATTCTTTAACATTATCAATAAATAAAAAATACCAACAACAATGGCACAGGCACATCAAGAACACAATAAAGATTCGCCCAAGAAAGATGAAAAAAGAGAACTTTCCAATTCTTTTAAATTCAATGCACATGCACCTGAATTTGTTCCTAGCTCTCATACCCAGATTCCGGTTTCGGGTTATTTCTATCCATGTTTTAATTATGTTGGTGTAGGTGTTGGTGTGGGTGATGGCAGTGGCTCTCCTGATTGGATTTATGTTGGTGGTGGTGATCATGATCAACATGTGCAGTTTTTTTCTAACCCAGATGTTGTGATCCCTGGCTATTCGAAGAATGTGCTTACTGAAGAGCTTCAACAGAAGATTATTAAACAGGTTGGTTTTGTTGTTTTGGTTTATGTTTGGTTTTTGTGTTTTGGTTTATTGGAATGTTTACATGCATTGGTTTCGTGCAAATGAGCGTTGTTAACAGGGTGTGCATGAAACCGAAATAACTGACCATAACTGAATTAACCAGCGTTACCAAACCAACGGTTTGGTTTTATGTTTTTTTTTTCAAGAAAAAAACAATTTGTTTGTTCGGTTCGGTTTCAGTTATGCTTATACCCATCACGGAAAATAACCTATGGAACCGGACTCATATTAACAATTGGTGTAGCCCAAAAAAATTAGGCCCAAATGTGTAATAAACAAATATCATTATTTAACAAAAAAGTGTAGGCCCAAATTAATTTTGAGCCCAAAATTTCTAAACCCAAATAGCAAAACAGAAAACCGAACACAGCTCATTGTGAAATTGAAACCGAAACCAAACGGTTTTTAAAAACTGAATTTTCAGTTTTTGATGCGGATTGAGGCCAAAAGTGATCCAAACCGACCCATGTACGCCCCTAGTTGTTAATATATTTATAAGATGTTTATGTGAATAAGTTATGTTTTGGACTTTTGTTGGATAATTTGGTGTGTGATTTTACGTTTTGGTTTTACTTGAAATAATATGTTTTAACAGGTGGAGTATCAATTCAGTGGACTGAGCCTTCTTGCAAATGAATCCTTGGTTAAACACATTAGCAAGGACCCTGAGGGATATGGTGAGATCATAAACACCCTTGACTTCATCTATGGGTCCTATTTATATAACACAACATGAAATAACATTACATCTTTTATTATCCATGATGTAACAGTTCCTATTTCTGCTATTGCATCTATGAAGAAAATAAAATCATGTATCACTAATAACCAATTGCTAGCTCAAGCTCTTTGCTCCTCTTCTAAGTTGGTAAGCTCTTTAACGTTTGATCGATTACAAATATAGTTCCTTGGTCTAATATAGTTCTTGCTACTTTGCTAGGTCGTAAGCAACGATGGCAAAAAAGTTAGGCGTAAATACCCCTTCACGGAGAAAGACAAAGAAGAACTGCAGGTTAGTCAAGTTGTTAGACTTTTTTTTAAACTATTTTTACAGTGTTCTTAGAACCTTAGTTAATGGTGTTTGATTTGTTAACTGGAATGCAGTCTCGTACTGTCGTTGCTGAGAATTTACCTGAAGACCATTCTCATCAAAACCTTGAGAAAATCTTTAGTGTGGTCAGAAGGTAGATTTTGTGACCCGAAATTCGTTTGAAGTATATATAGCTCATTAACTTATGTAAATGCTCATTGTGTAGCGTCAAAGCCATACGTATTTGCCACCCACAAGAGCCTAATTCTTCGCGCTCTAGGGGAGATTATGTTTTTAGTAACAAGGTATCAGCCCACAACTTGATTTGATCTTGTGCATTTGTAACTGATCATCTGATCATTGGTAAAAGAATATATATATATATAGAAGGTAGGCGGGCAACAAACTGTGCCGCCACCCCTTTCTGAATTGCGAAACCCAATCTACTAAATCAGACAATAAGTTTAACATAGCTGCAACAAATCTTATTAATCAAGCACACAAAAATTTTCCTTTTGACCAAATTTTAGGGACAATTACTTCCATTTCGCAAAAAAAAAAAAAAAAAAATAAATAAATAAATAAATAAATAAATAAATAAAAATCACATGATCATGACTTTGTGATCAAATGTTTTATTACTTGCTTATTAACTGATTCTGATTATTCAATATCACATGATCATGACTTTGTGATCACACGTCCGAATGACCCATAAATACTTCTTTAACGCAATTTATCTTTCGTATGAAGCTTCATGCTTTGGTGGAATATGAAACATCAGAGATGGCTGAAAAAGCAGTATGTTTCCATTACCAAATCTTGAACACCCTCTACCCCACCCCCATGTCTTGAAAGCGTTGTTTAACGAGTTTGTTTTCAGGTGGAAAAGTTAAACGATGAAAGAAATTGGCGAAAAGGGCTCAGAGTTAGGTTGCTCATTCGACGTTCAGTATGTGATCCAAATGTGTACTAAAATATATCTATTGGTTATTTGAACATAAATCAACTCTTTGTTTGATTATTTATAATTCAAATACACAGCCAAAGTCTGTTTTAAAGAGCAGGAAGTCTGAGTTTGATGGGCTACTTGATGATGATACTGATGAAGCGTATGATTTGTCCGACGAATATTCTCCAACTAATGTTACAGAACTTGCCGTCGACAACAATGTAAGTGCTTATATACGGTTTATGTTATATGTTTAACCCGTTATAGATCAAACACAACATGGATAGACATATTCATAAGCAGTGCATACCTTGCTAATGATCAAGAAAACATGATACATTGTTTAACCCAAAATTCCAATAATGTGTATTTTATGTTCAAGAAATAAATATAAAGTTGATCACAAAAAATGTCCCATTTTAACTCATGTAAAATATGCTTGTAAAAATATAAATATATACAGTGATGGAGGTTTGCTCACACAATATGTTGGTAAGATGCATGAGTCACTAAAAGTATACTGATTACTGATTAGGGAACTATTTTACTATCATGTCACTCAAATATCAAATGCATACATAAAATATAAATATTTTTCTCGTTGTCACGTGACACTAATCCCTATAATCTAGGTTTGCCCTTGTTAATAAGTTATACTGATTAGGGAACTATTTTACTATCAAGTCACTCGAATATCAAATAAAAATATATCATATATAATTTTTTCTTGTTGTCACGTGAAACTGGACCTTATAATCTAGGTCTGCCTCTCTTAATAAGTTAGCTAATATTGATATGTTGTTGATAGGCTGAAGAGGGTTCGAAGAAAGGATGGGCCCGAGGACGTGGGAAGTCAAAGATACGCACATCGAGTCATAATGGGCGCGGGGTTCTTGCGCAATCGCCACAATCAAGCGGGTCAGCCCATTCGGAAACATTATCGCCTAAACTGAGTCCTAAAGGGCCAAGAATGCCTGATGGAACAAGGGGGTTCACTATGGGAAGAGGAAAGCCTATGGCTATGTCTCCTCCTGCCTTAACCACCACACCATAAGATTTGTTTACATTTTGTCAAGGTAGTTCTATATAGTTGATAGTAGTTTTTATTTATTTTATGTTTGTAATAATTTGTATATTTTGATGATTTTTTTTCTTTTCTTTTCTTTTTTCTTGGATGATAAACGGTACATGATATGCGTTACAGTTACAAATATTTAATATTGTTATTTTTTACCTTACAAAATTATAAGATGGTTGTAAATGATCATGTTTCAAACATACAAATATATAATTCAGTCGTATAATACGTTGTCAAAAGATAATATAAATACATACGCTAGCGATAAATGGGTAAATACGGAGGGCGGTGTACATAGTACGTTGCCAATTCTGAAATATAATTCAGAAAACGAGTGTCCCTCCATAATGTTTTCATAAACATGGTGAATTATATATTAATGGGTGAGTTATTCTTTGATTCCATGGATCTAAGATTTTGTGAACGAGTTTAGCACATGTCCTAGCTCATCGATTTGTATACGTGTACATTCAACTAGTCAAATCTATCTCATAGTATACGGGTCAAGCATAGTGTCGAGGGTCTTGCAAAGAGTATGCATATAGCTTAAATTCTTTGTTATTAGTAAAACTTTTACGGAATTACCATCCACCTTTACCTAAGAAAAAACAATTATAACATGTATGATATCATATTATTAACAATATTTGAGAATGTGAGAAATCATAATCAATGACGAAGCTTGAATCTCAAATTGGTGGGGCAGACTCATGTTGTTGTCTGCTTTGACCCCACTAGCACATGAGTTTGTTTTTTTGCCTTGGATTCCGAGAACGCTATGTTGATTGTAATCACAACTTTAATGAAGGTTGAATTTGATTATGAGGGGGGAAGGGGCCCTTCACTAGATTTTTTTCCTTTACTGATTTCAACTAATCATGCACTGTTACATCACTTCGCTGTTTACTAAACTGAAACACAGTTTGAAGGCAGCACTCCATTGATTCTTTTATTTATTTTCATCTAAATTCAAAAAGTAACACTTTTTGTTTCAAATAGTAATTAATTTTCTAACTGTTACAACCTAACAACTACCTTTTTTTACCCCTATAAAACCCCATAATTTATAATACCAAAATCACACCAAAACCAAAATCATATTTTAATCATATCGTAAAAATGGTCCCGTGGAATGTAAATGAGGAGACAGCGTTAGTGAGGGCGTATATGGAAGTCAAACATACAAATCATCCTCCCGGTTTATGGAGAGATTTGTTTTGGCACAACGTGTCGGTGGAATTCAATCGAATAACCGGCACAAATGACCTCAACAAGTATTCGCTCGTTAGTAAGTGGTATGATCTCTTCGCCAAGTGTAACCGATGGAAAGCCCTCTTTGAAACCACGATTGCGCGACACCCTAATCTTCAAGAAGACATGGCAATCCAAGTCACGCGTGCCAACTATGTGAATGCACACGGGAGTAACTTTAACCATGTTGCGGCATGGCAATTATTGCGCGTTAGATTTAATGTTTAATGTTTAATGAAAGTAACCGTTAAAAGAAAAAAAAATAAAGTTAAAAATTAATAATAAAAATACAAACATAATTAAACATAAACCAAATTAAAATACTACTTAAACATAGCTAAAAAAAGAAAGAATTCGCAATTGACTCGGGCAAAGAAACGTTACAAATCACTATCACACCCGTCCAACCTCTCCTATCGATATCCCTCACTTTCGGTTGTCGGGCAAGACATTTCTTCATCTGAATAAATTACGTATTCGGCCGGGGGATTAGTTTCATAACCTTCGTCGGGGGGTTTTGCACCGTAACCGGTGGGTTTTGCACTATAGAAGGATTGACTTGTTCCAGCACTCTTACAAGATCTCCAACCCGTATTGCTCCTAGTTGTAGTAGAGCCATTGTGTAATCATGTGCGTAAATCAATTCTTTCGTGGACAAATCGTCAGGTGGTTGTAGCTCGTAATATTCAAATGTTGGGGGAGGCTGTGTAGTCGGTGGGTGTGTAGTTGGTTGATGTGTTGTCGATGGGTGTGTAGTTGGTTGGTGTGTTGGTGGTGGGTGTGTCGTTGGTTGGTGTGTTGTTGGTGGGTGTGTCGTTGGTTGGTGTGTAACCGGTGGGTTGTTTGTATCTTGGCGGTTTGCACGGGATGATCGTCGTCGATGATACGTATTTGAAAACATATTGTCACCACCCATATTCATATATGTAGTTGTATAAAACTGTATGTGTGATGTGATATAGTGTCTATATAGGGTAAAATTATAAAAGGTCAAAAAAAAAAAAATAACGGTCAAACAAAAAATATGTTGGTAAATAATTAGTTGGTAAAAAAATATGACCGTTTCATTGTTTACCAGCCCGTTAAATAGAAGCAGAAACTAGTTCACGGGACCACTACCGGCATGAGTGGCGGCAGTGTTACTCTACTGGTAATAGGATACTCGTGACCAATTCTGGTAACACCCCGTCCAATAACGAAAGAAGATCCAAATGGGCCTCTTGCAAATGGTGAAGGGGTAGTTAATGAAAGGTGGTTTGATAAACTATATCTTACAAACAACCTATATACAAAAGATCTAATGTTGTTTAACTAAGTTAAGATTCATTTAACTACAAAAAATCTGCATTTGGAGTGTATTATAATACTATTATTCATTGTGATTTATTTATTCTTTTATTGATTTTATATATTGTTCAAAACCTTTGTGTATTCTCTATGATATTTATTGTTTATTTCTAAAAATCTTTCTACTTGATTGGAAAAATATATCAATTTCAATGTTTTACAAAGGAAAAAATGCAGTATAATATTAGTAGTTGGAGTGTTGCAAGTGGGTGGTGATATTGACCAAATCTTGGTCTACTTTAGAGAACATGAATGCATGTAGATCGTTTGTTCTTCGATCCCAAAATTTCAACAAAGAAATAAAAGGATTTTTTATGCATAAATTACGGCATGTTTTGTAGTTTACGGGTAGTTCTTTCTATTTATTTATTTATTATTTTTTTATTTTATTTTTTGTAAGTGTGAAAGAAAATTCAGAGCTTAATTGTATTTGTAGGAATTGTAGGAAGACCGAGCTCACAAACACCAAAGTATATATAACTACGGTAAGATTATTGTATACATAAAATCTATAAACGGGTCTTAATGTGAGAAGTGAAGAGGATATTTTTTTTTCATGTTGTTAAAAATGTTCTTTTGGTCCTAATTACTTCATTAGAGTAATTATACAAAAACAAAATTAAACTTTATTTTTTTTATTTAGAAAACATGCTTGAACAGATGGAAAAAAAATTCAAAAAGAAAAAAAAAACGTTTATGTAAAGATGAAAAAGTTTATAGGTAATAGATCATTGTTTATATAGCTATGCCATCTTTTGGATCTAGTATTGCTCATAACTTGTACCCAGATGGGTTAAATCAGGAGTATTGAATTTTAATAATTTCAACTATTAGCTATTAGTCGTCACAAGTTCTAACTAACGAAATGTGTGCTGACGGTTTCACTTGTAGCGGTCCATTGCTAATAGTTGGGATTATTTAAATCAATTACTCCTATAAATTAATATTCTGAATCTTTTAAAGCCTTACATTACGAGTAATATTTTGATAATTTTGAGAAATAAATTACATAACTTGATTAATATGATAAATAATACACTTTAAATAATACACTTTTATTTTCTAACCTGTATTTTAACAGAATTCATCGTTCATTGACATTTTTTTTAAGTTTTTCCAAAAGCTTACACCATTTGAACAAGTTAAAAGTTTAATTTTCTTTTTAGTTAGCAACTTTCATTATAACCTAGACAATTTAGTTATAGACTTATGATTGACAATTTTTTCTTTATTACAAAATATTAAAGAACTTTTAAGTCGGTAGTTTATTAAGTTGAATATATAACTTATAAAATAATTATTTTGTGTGTATGATTGTCAATCGTCATCCCGGCCGTGTTCCTTTATATTGTCTTTTGTCTCTTTTGGTCACTTTCTTTGACTTCTTTTAATCGTTTTGCTCTTTATGTTGGCTTTTAACTCCATGCTTTCTAAAGGGTTTGTTACCCACAAAGTGGCATGTGGCATCATGCCATGAATCCTTAAGAAACACATCGTTTCTGTTGAATTAACTCATCATGTTCTAGTTGAATTTTAACTTAGTTAAACGAGTAAGCCGAGTTAATATCAATTTTGGCTCATACTAATATAATGTGAGGCAAGCTAACTCGACTCTTAGTTTTCAATCCAAACTAGAAGTTGAGCTCGTGATTGGTTCGTAACCGACTCAAGTTAGCTCGTGGCTAGCAGGCTATGTGAGTTGTCTAGCATGTTTTATGTTATTAACTTTGTACGGTTTTATACTACAACAGCAGCAACAACAACATTATAAGCGATTTTTAACTTGAATTAGGTGGACACTCTTATTGTAGACAATGGTAATTTGTACTAGAAAAAGTTTTGTGTGGTTTTAATCTGTAATTATAAATCTATGTGTCACACCCTGTCAAGACGGAAACACGGGCATGTGACTTCAAAAGGTTTTCAAGCATAAGGTTTAAGCAGCATTTAAGATAATTCTTAATTGATACCAAATATTATAAATAAGTCTTACAAATTGAAGTATTAATTGTCTGTAATGCGGGAATCAATATGACAAACATAAATTATTAAAATGTTTCATGACTTGACTCAAGACAGAGGTACCACGTAGTGCCCACTCAAACTAGTCTCTCAAATCCCCAAGCTCTATGAATCAATTACCTGAAAAACATGCGTAAAAGATTTGTCAACATAAAGTTGGTGAGTTCACGGGTTTAATGTACTAAATGCAAAGTTTGTGAAATTCGTGTATGACCAATCAAAGCTAGCTAAGCCAATGATTACTGTGCCAACCATGAGTCTCATAACCAAACCTCTTGACTATTGTGCCTCGCGCATTGTACAATAAAGACAACGTATAAATGGTAGAAAACTAACACTCCTATGTATGTAACCGGTTAGAGCGACTAACCAATAGATCTATTAAGTATTCCATGGCTACTGTTAGCTAATGGTTACAGTGTAAAATGTAAGTACGAGGACTGTTGAACTCTTGAACCGTTTTTCTCATTTTTCACATGGTAGTCATGATAGAAATTCACCCAAATGTAATGTATCTAGTTATGTAGCATGTTTATCCCCTAAAATTATAAAAACAGTAACGCGGGGCCGTGAAACTCAACTGATGTCCGAGTATGTGATCTAGCAAAGCAGAAATTGGAGTAACTACTGTCCCAATAAAGAGTGTCCTATAATATCAAGGACATCTTAAGTTGTGTGTACTTGCTGTTTACCATGCAAGTTGTTCACTCGACTTGTGGACCCTTGTACCATGTATATATCGGACCATCGTTTGTGCACGTGACAATTATTATGTATCTTGTTTGTACTTTTGTAAAATGTACGGTTTCGTGAAATCCGGGAGTTGTTGTAGAAACACGTTTACTATTGACAAAACGGGCCCCACATGTTGTCATGGGTTATAGAATATTACCCCAATCTAACACGTGTGGTGAGATCATGTAAATACAAGTGTTTTAACATATGTCCTAACATTATTATGTTAAAGGTGTGATTAACACATGTTGAAGCTATTTTACATATGTTCTTGTGAGGCCCGAAACTTTATTATAGAACTTTGATCAAAATCCGATTCTTGTATAACAAAGTCGACTTCCATAGACTCGTTTATGGTTGTAAAGGATGGTAATGTGTAAGTGTAAACACCATACATTGTCGTATATATCTATATATAAAATGAGGTTATGCTAATGTATGTGTACGTATATGTATGTTTAGTTCCAAAAGTCAATTTTTTGATAAAACATAAGACCCATATACAAATACATCTCTCGGCTATGTGTATACAAACAAATATGTCGATCTTGGTACAAATCTATCTCTACTAATAAAGGAGTAACTAGGGGGACACTTGTCCCCCTCCTAGAGCTCCTCATCAAAATTGAACACATGTCAAGTATATGTTGTCTAACCCATACCCGATTTTAATATCTTGACCCGGATCGTACATCAAAACCCACACACAAAACATAAACTTCACACCTCTAATTCTAATCGCCGCTCTAAAAAAAACCCTAACAAACCTTCTTCTTTTCAATCGCCTCTTTCAAACCCATTCAATCCATCTAATTCCTTCATCATCCTTCTAAAGATCGACCATCATTCAAACAACTATTCTGATTTCGATTGAACCGAGGTATGGATCGGCCATCTATAACTTCATGTCATTTTACTTACTAACTATTCGGATTGATGCTTTAATCTGATTTTTTTTAGGTTTCAAGCATTCACGTTCATGATTTAGGCTTTGAACTTCCTGGTTTCACGTGGTTGAAGGTATGTATAATATTTTTTGTTTAGGTTCAATCATTCATTGTCTTCAAAGGTCTTGATTTTTTTTACGGTTATAATATGTTGATATAATTTTTTTTTGTGTTTTATCCGATTCTTACATGGTTTGGTGATGTTTTGTTTATTTTTTTTTTTTCGATTTTGATGCAATGGATTTTTCCCAAACTGTTTTTATCCAGCGTTTATTTAGATGTATACGCCTATTCAGCCATTTAATAAATTCACATAGATCACGTTCCTATTCTGTAAAATCAAGGCATTTCCTTTGTTATCCTGACTGCTAATACCTTTCATTTTTATCCTGCGTTTATTTTGATGTATGTAGCTATTCAGCCATTGAATAGCTTCACATAGATTAGCGTTTATTAATACACTCTGTTCACAATATTTTCAGGTAATCCATTTGTCTGTATAGCTACCTTCTGTTCAAACTATATACGTTACTTTGAAAGTATGGCATATCGAAAGGGAAACCAATTCTTTGTCGTTGTACATGACCCTTCTTCGTTACAATTAGTAAGATATATTTCTTATTAATATTGAATTATTTTATGACTTTAACCTAAACTTTGATACTTGCATAGCCTTATTTAATTTACCAATTATGTGCAGCCCATTCCTAGATCAATGAACAACTTCTTTAGTGCAAACAATCTTTATAACACTAATGTTATCATTAGGACTAATGAAGGTCATGATTGGTCCGTTCGTGTCAAAGCGGTTGATGATTCTTTTTGTTTAACTAATGGATGGTCTCGGGTTGTTCGTGATTTATGCTTCGGCATATTCTTTGCTATTTTTGATTATATAGGCCATTATACATTTATGATGCGATACTACAATCATTGTCCCTCTAAACAATTATCAAATTCATTTTGCAAGATGATTGATCATGAAATAGTTGGTCCAATGGTATGTTTTCTTTTTTATTTATTATCTTTTAAAGTTTTCCTTAACATAGATGTAACAATATTTTGATTTATGTTCAGGTGTTACCAATGTCATTTGCCGAAAGGCACTATGCTGTAGGTCTACCGTCTAATCCTGTTAAGCTATTTGTGACAAACAGCTATCAATGGGATGTAACCCTTAAAAAAATTGGTTCCAAGTACTGTTTTACTGTTGGATGGGCCAAATTTCTTGAGGATCTTCGTCTCGAAATTGGCGATTTTATTTGTTTTGAGTTTAATGATATTACACGTTTCAATATAATTACTTTTAGCAAGACTGGTCGGCAGATGCTTTTACACAAACTACTTACTGACGAAATATCATCTTCACAAAACATATTTGCTACCCATAATTTGACATTCTATACCGAATCAGATTTTCTGACCTTTACTTCAACTATCACCGAAGAACTGGTACAGTTTGTTTTTTCTACGCAACATCAACTTTAGTATTCTAAAATTGTAATTTCATTTTATTTTTGTTGTAGATAATACCAAATGAAGTTGCTCACATTGCTGGGTTAAATGAAACGTTAGAGGTTACAATTAAATTTGTCGATGGATTTTCATGGACAAGGCCCGTCATTATCAATTTCGATGGTACTTCTACCCGGTAATGTTTTATTTTTATATACTTTTCTTCATGTTCAATTTAATTGTTCATAATATATAAATTCGAATTTAAGTTAATATTAATCTGTAATTTGTTTACAAGGTTTATTGTTGATGGATGGCGTTACTTGATTCAAGCCGAAGAAATTTCAATAGGCGATGCTTGTGTCTTCAATTGGTGTGCAATTAGTCGTAAGCTTTTAGTTCATAAGGTTCCTATACCAGAGGTAATAAACTAGAGTTTATTTTAAAGACTTATGTTACGTGCCTGTCATTGTTATTTCAAATAAAGTTTTAATAAAATATTTTGTTTTTGATGTTTTAATGTTTTATTATGTCTTTTATTTTAATTATAACTTTACATTTTTTTAACAAACTAAATATAGCAATTATCATTATGGTACGCCAATTATAAGTTTGACCATCTATTTATTAAAAATTATTAGTTACGTTTTTTATGTTTGACTTACCAAATTTTGCTATATCATTAAAAATTTTCCTTATTTATACCATACAATAAATAAGATTTATGGTATTCAAGTTTATAGTTTTGGCTGATTTTATGGGCATAATTTTTCCTTAATTAAACCATACTATAAATACGATTTATGGTATTTAAGATTTTAGTTTTGGCTGATTGTTTTTTCAACTATAAATGTTATATATGATTGTTTTATATATATAGAATGTTAGTTAAATGTTTCTTTTTTTTTAAAAGTTATATTTAGAAAGTTAATTATTGCAGGCATATTATATGTTTGACTATATATTTAATAAACGTTATTAATTTCCTTTTTTAATGTTGGCTGATTTTATGCCAATTCTTAACATATGACTATTTACGTTAGTTTTTAAGATATAATGTTTTACATACGAAATTAGTATAGCGATTTAAAATTTGTTGTTATTTATAAATTATATACATACGATTTATTTTAACCAACTTTTAGTATTGGCGGATGTTATGCTGTACAATAACTTATATTATTTAATGATAATCATTAACATAGACATTTTTTTGGTAATCATTTACAATAAACTATTCAACATAGCATAAATTTTGCGGTCAGATTTAAAACGTTTCTTTAATTCTAATTCCAAACTTCCCACTATATATACCATACGCGGTAGATTGAACAATCACACAACAATTCTTCAATTCAAAGTAAGTTCAGTTGTTTCTTTATCTTTTATGTTATTATTTCTTTTCAACGTATACTGTTTTAAATTTTATGCTAACACTACAACATTGTCATTGTTTATGCTATGTTGAGATAAATGGAAGAAGGAGCAATCACCATGTTACGTGACCTCAATGTCATGAGGGACAATGTTGTTTTGCGAGTAAGAGTTATTAGGGTTTGGCGACAACCAAATCGCAGAATACCTAATGAAGACTATTCAATTGAGATGATCCTAATTGATGAGAATGTAAGTAACAGCTTGCTTGATTTTTGGTTTATTTTTTTTATGACTAATATTGAAAACTAAAATCCTTTATATAACATTCTTAACGGTGTTTTGTCTTTTACAGGGTAATAAAATCCAAGCGAATGTGTTCAAAAGATGGTTTTTTAGGTTTGAAAGGTTTTGTGAAGAAAATTTATGTTTAACCATTACCAGTCCTGGAATTGGATACAATCCATCGAAATATAAATTTTCTGAAAACCCAAACAAAATCTGTTTCAATCCTAATACTCGTGTTTCAATATGTGAAAATTTTGGAGGTCCTATGTATGGTTTCTGTTTTGTTCCTTTTCAGTCAATCATTGATAATCAAATACCCGAGAACATCACAATAGGTAAATATCATACGTTAATTATCCTTAGTTAATATTAAGTTGTACATATTTATATTTCAATTAACATAATATTTTTTATGTCTATGTAGATCTTATTGGCCATGTAAAAAGATTTTACAAAAATGAAGAAAAGGATGTGACTGTTCAACCCAAAAAAAGATTGACAATGGAAGTTCAAAACCAGGAGTATGTTATCAAATATTATAAATTTGTATTGATTTTCTAATATATTTTGTATGTCTACCTAAAAATCTTTTATTTTTTTATATAATCTTATCAGGGGTTTATCCGTCTACCTTACACTATGGGATGAGTATGCAAAGCAAATGCAAAAGTTTGTGGTTGGACATCCGAAGGAGGAGCATGTTATTGTTATTTTGCAGTTTGCGCGCTTGAAGTTCTTTAATGGTATCATGTATATCTTTAGTTTACTATTATGCATCTTACCGCATTACATTAAATAAACGTCCAATTGTATAGGAAATAATTTTTTTAGCCACATATGCTAGATGTACACTGTTATTTATCCTGTCTTATAGGAAATACAAATCAACTTATTGACATATGACTATTAAATAGTTAAATAGACAACAATTGAGAAATAAGTATTTAAAAAAAAAAAAACCGGAATTTCGTTACCTAATGTCTTTATTATATCAGGAAAGCCATATGTGTCCAACTCTTTTGGAGCTGATATCAGTCGATTGTACATTAATGACGATATCCACGACATTAATGAGTATAAGTCTTGGTAAGTTCAGTTTATCAATATATTATATACATATTTACATGTGATTTTTCATGTACTTAATAAATTGTGTTCCTATTATTTACAGTTTGAGTAAGGTCAATATTGATACTCCGTCCTCAAGCCATCGTCCGTATGGTGTTTCAATGTTTGCTTCCACCGAGGAGGATTTCTTAACAAACACTACTTTAAGTAGGATTGGTGATATTTGGGAGATTCAAGAGGTTGGTTACATTTAATTTAATCTGTTGTTTTTTATAATTTACTTTTTATATAGTAAGAGTTAACGAATGGAGTATTGTCTTCATTACAGGAGCAACCTTTGGTTGTTTTGGGTACAATTAAGGCGATATGTAAAGAAGTTGGCTGGTACTATCTTGGTTGTCCCAAGTGTACAAAAAAAGTTGCTACGGAATATATCGTTAGGGAGAAAGATGATGGCACCGGAGATTTTGAGGAGGAGAAGATACATCAATGTGTAAATGTCAAGTGCAGTTCAAAGATTGTTGACCCAGTTCCAAGGTAATTGTTCTATTGTTTCATTTAATTAAGTCACATATAAATTAACATCTACAGTTTGTATTGTATCCAGCCACAGTTTGTATTAACTATATGGTTATTTACATATATATTATTATATTTTGTATAAACATTTTATTCTTAACTAGGTACAAAGTTCAAGTTCGTGTTCAGGATACCAATGGTGCAGTGTCTCTTACTTTGTTTCATCGTGATGCCAGTGAACTTATAAAAGAATCTGCTTCAGACTTGCTAACTCAAAATACCGTAAGTGATATTATATATATAAAATGTTGAATTTTTTTGGGTTACTTTTCAAATTCATATCTATACACGTATCAAAATACCATACCACAGATTCTACATGTATTTTTTGTATTACTAAGTGTATCATTAAATTGTTCATGTATTATCAAATACATGTTAGATAATAGATTGTATAAGTATATGTTTTCACTATATTGATTTTCCTTTGTATATCAGGTTGGCGACACAGTTAAATATCCCGACGAGATCGATTGTTTGTTGGAGAAGGAACTTGCTTTCAAGATTGAAATGTCCGACTACAATTTGAGAAATAAATATGAAGTTTATGGAATCTCTAAGTTTACTCAAGATGTGAACATAATTACTGAGCTAAAGAAAAAATTGAACGTTGGTCAGGTATTAATCGTTATATGTTGTTATTGTATTAACATAAATATTATATAATTAGTAATTCATTTTTATTATATTAAATTACTAACAAGCTTTTTTTCAGGTTACCGACTCTGAATCAATTTGCATGTCTTCGTTTTTTCTGGATACTCAAAAGGTAATATATCAATATTTCCTATTTCATTCTTTACTATATACATATTGATATTAAATATGAAAGTAATAAGTTTTTTTTTTAACAAAGTAATAGCATATAAACTGAAAGTAATAAATACACTTTTATTGTTATTTAGGAATCATTTTCTGGTACCGGTGACAATGTTACTCCAGTTTCAAATGCTGCTCATGATGAACTAAAAGATGATGTTTTTTCTGGAAATGAATCTTCATTACCTAATATAAAGCGAAAGTTGATTGATGTTTACGATGCGGAAGAAAGCCACATGTTGTCTACAAGTAATGTCCAGTTTGTTTCTGAAGATGACAAAGGAAAATCCATTGAAGACACCAATCTTCTCATCCCAAAGATTGAGAAGTAATATTTATTCAAGGTTACTCGACGTGGCGTTTGTTTGTTGAATTTGGAATTGTCCTTTTTATTACTGGATTTTATCGTTGTTTTTTAAGTCTTTATCTGAACAATGTTTGATTATATGTTTTGCATAATTTGGTGTGTTGATTTTTCACCACAATCGTATGTTTATGTACCGTTATTTATTGAATAAATCGCTATGTTTTATATTATTCGCATGGCTGTTTATATATCTTCCATTGTTTTGGTGTCTCTGATTACATATGTTACCGTAATTTTTTATGTAATACCAAAAATGTTTGAGTATTAGTGTTTATTTATAAGCTTAACAATATTACATTCCTGTTTTTATAAATATAAAACTAATTAAGAAACACAAACTTTATAAACATACAAACATAGCTATTTGTAAAGTCCACTGGCCCATCTAAATTTATTATGGCCCGATACAATGTCAGCCCATCAGTTATGGGAAGTTTTTTTCTGGCCCATTCGTACATCTAACTTACCATGGCCCGTTAACCCTTAAGCCCATTTGATAATTACTATTAGTGTTGGCCCATCAGATTTTAGGGTATGTATCAATTTTGTCGGCAACTCACAAGTCTCTTCACCAATTTTCATCCATTAAAACCCTCCACCTAACTTTCACTTTACCAATCTCTCTCAATCTCTTCATCGCATTCTTCATCTTCAAGGTAACAATTTTTACTAATCCAATCATATTTTCGAAAAATAGTATATACATAGCCGCTAATTCTTTATAACATAACCCTAATCTATAAAACTTTCTATTTTTTCTTGATTTAGGGTTGATATCTCTTGCATCAATTCGTCAAAGGTATGTGCTTTTATCTATAAATCTTCATGTTTGAACTGTTATCACTTATTTAAAGATAAAATAATTTTTTATGTTTTTTTTTTTTTTATTAATCTGATTGTCATGTGGTATAGTTTAGGGTTATGTTTTGTTACATTTTTTTTAGATTAGATTTATAAATATCCGATTTTTTTTAATACGTATATTTGTAAATTATGGTTTATTTTAGGGTTATGTTTTCTGATTTTTTAAATCGATTTTTATATTCTTGGATCAGTTTGTAGTAATTTGTCTGAATTAATAATAGCTTTAACATTTTATTTATGAATATAAAATTTTGTTTTTTTTTTTTTTTAGTAATATGTTCGATTATTGTGTAGTTTAGATTAGGGATATGATTTCAGAATTGTTTTTGTATATTTTTATGTTTTCAGCTTTATTATAATAGATATAACAAAATTATTTTTATTGGTGAAGAACATTTATTTATCAGTATATAATGTTAATTTTCTTCTTACATCATAAGATTGAACAACTCATAGTCCATTTAATCAAAGAATATAAGTATAATTAATCAAAATAACAATTGAATTTCACAGATTTATCATTCCACCTATGGTTAAATAGAACGCACTAACAGATATTCAATTGCAATTATGTCTTTTCTTATTTGTACATCAAATTCGTATATGTTATACTATGTCTATTTGCATATTTAGATTTGTATAAGTGTCTTCCAATTATAAACTATTAGGTTTTGAAATAAAATTCAAACCTTTATTAGATATAATACAAATCTAATATATTGTTTTTATTTTTTGTATCATGTACTGTTAACATTCAAGAATGGCACCCGAAGTTATTGTAATTTCTTCCGACTCAAACGAAGAAAATGAGAATACCTCAGATGAAGAAAGTGACTTTTCTTCGGATTTTGAGGGATTTAGTGATACCGAAGATCATCCATATCCCGGTGTACAAGTTGACTTCAACTCTATTCCTCCTACTCACCAAATTGTTGCCAAAGTGACCTACAAATTCGTAAGCATTCAACTACTAATATAGTGTATAATCTCCCATGTATTTATTTCGGTATAAACTTTTTTGTGATTTATTATTTACCTTTTTGTTTATCAAATCTGTTTCCAGCGATTTCCTAAAGAGTTTGTCATGAGTTCCGATCTTAAGAATTTTATGACTGTCTTTTGTCAATTTGAAAATGGAATGTGTTTTTTTACCCACATGAACTTTGAAGGGAAAGGTGAGAAAAAAAGGTATTCTTTAGGAAGATGGAAGTCGATGATGAAGAAGCTGGGTTTGAAGAATGGAAGGCGTTATCGTATAGCGTTTGTGAACCGTGAAGGTATCTTGGTGTTTTCGCGTCCGTAGATGAAGTTATGTAAGTCCAATATTTTCTCTACGGTAGTTATATGTTTATGTGGTTATGGTACAAACTTATAAGTAAAAAAATAAGCCTTATGAAAGTAGGCGTTCTCCAAATTTTGGTTTATTAGTTATGGAGTAAGTCAACTAAACAGTTTGTGTGTTTCTATGCGGATGTAGCAGTTGTTTAGTACTTTGATTATCTATGACAATAACTAAGTAAGCTATGTTTTGGTTTATAATTGTTTGCGTTGTTGATGTTGAAAACTATTATTTATTGCATCATTATCTATCTTATATAAAACTATATCTCGAATAAAGTGTTTAACTTTAAATTATGTAACCAAATAAATACTTATCTGCATATTGTGTTGAAATTTTTGTTACAACATAAAAACCTTAGTTTTGTCATGATGGTTTAATATGGATTACATAAATCCGTATACTTTGTTTAGTCGTGAACTAGATGGTAATACTACCTTTATAATACTATCAATAAAACTTTCTTTTCCCTTATTTTGTTTATACCAATTCATGAAAAGTACAAACATGTTTATTTGTAAAACTTAATTTGCATTTAAATTTTTACTTTTATTCTGTTTCAAAAGTTTTGTTGTTTTGTTACTTAAAATATACGATTTATATATAGTTTCTCTATTAATTTTTTTAAAAAAAAATTATAAACTATTTGTATGTATTTAACATTTCCATTAGAAGAGTTTTGATGATACTTATATTTCTTAAGTTTGCATGTAACGCTTTTGGATGATAAGTGATAATTTCATTTTGGTCAAGAAATATAGTATTGTCAAATTTCTTTAACTATATATTCTTATATAAAGACAATATAAACATTGTCAAAACTATTAATTATCTTCAGTCATATACTGTCTTATTTCCAGCAATTCAACTATCACTTATCTGATTTTTATGGTTCTATATTTTGGTCTCCAAAAACCATTTCTGTCGAAATATGTGTTACTTACGTTTGCATATATGCATTCAAACCTGGTTCAAAATTAGTCAACGGTAGTTGCTATTACAAAATTTAGTGCAGCATTAAACGTACAATTTGTATCATTAATAACTTTTAATCTCTAATACTATTTTTTAATTAATTGTAATTTGAAATCAATGTGTTTAGTCAATACAAAAGTACCACTCACAAGTTTTTATATTAAAATATGCAATTATGCGTTTGACCAAATGATAATTAGTACCCGAAAATTAGTCACTTCTATAACTAAATCAAAGCTTTTTGCGATTTCCTTGGCCCAGCTACTAATCTTCCAGTCTAATTTAAATATAAATGAAATATACACTACTACAAAATACATAAAAATATGTATTTAATGTCTTTTATTACTAGATACAATTGGTCCACACTATCATCAGTTTCCCTATTTTGCTTATTACACTCATAACCGAATTTACTAACTTTTTCCTAATTTCTATCCATTTCTATGTTGACATTCATAAATTATGCCCATTCAACACTAATTTTATGTTTTAAATTAAAACAACAATAATATGTATTGTAATGTATTGCTCCTTTACTTAAAATAGAACACTTTATTTCATTATAAATTGTTTTAGATGATTATAATCTATTCACATGTTGTATATCCATAAGAAATATCAAATTGTATTCCCTTTGCAATAATATGTATGTACCATGTCATTTTTTTTTTTTCATTTTTTTCATTTTTTTTCTCATAATATATTTATGCTTTTATACATATCTTATGTTACTAATTTATTATTTTTTTTGACCCATTTTTATTTTCTGTTTTACAGTGAAAATCTTCATGGACTCTTTCAATGATTTTGTAAACAATAACACATTTAGCCTAATTGCTAATGTGTGGGAATCACAAACTGAAACAAGTCTTATTGTATTTGGTAAGATATCTCAAGTGTATAAAGACTACGGGTGGTTTCACATGGCTTGCTCCCGTTGCCATGCGAAAGTAACCACTGATTATGTTGTTAACAATACTAATTGTGACAACGGAGGGTATGAAATAAAAGCAAAATACACTTGTGAGAACAATAATTGTGATGAGAATGAAGTTCAAGCAATTCCAAGGTTCTTTGCTAAGTTTTATATTTAACCCCTTAAAACAATCAATAAGCAAATTCTATTTTTTTTTTAATCCCCTATTTTTTTTTTTCAGGTTTAAGATAAAAATCTTGGTACAAGATATTAGTGATGGAATCATGTTAATTTTGTCCCATGAAGATGTCGCTAAATTGGTTCCACTAGATATTTATGATTTGTTGCAAGAAAATACCGTCTGTTTTTATATTATTCATTTTAATAATTTTTATATATTTTATTATAAATTATATTATCTAATTACCATAAGTTCTTCTTCGTAGGTTGGTGATTACGTTCGCTTTCCGGATGAGTTCTTTTTAATCAGAGATAGATGGATTGGATTCAAAATAGAAGTCACGGAGACAAATCTAAAAACCTTTTCTGAAATTTATACCGTTACAGGTATAAATGAGGAAAAAAATGTTTTGTCTGAACTTGAGAAAAAAATGTTTGTTGAGCAGGTATTATAAAAGTATTTGTGTAATTCATTTCTACATATATATGGTTAATTTTCTTTTTATTATTTTTTATCTTAAATTTCCTACTTTATATACAATTTTAATACAGGCTAAGTGGACAAATATTTTGGGCTCTGTTGATCTGCGTGTGGAATTGTCAACTGATGAAGAATGATGTGAACTGAAGATAATGCGTTGAAGATGTTTTAGTTTTTTGTTATGAATTTATGTTTTTTTTGGCGTTGTTGGTTTATGTTTTTCTGTTTGTTTTTTATCATTTTATGAACATTCATGAATAATTGTTTGAAGATTCACCTGTTTTTGCATATTGTAATAAATGAAATAAATCCTATGTTATATTTATTTACTTTTTTTTATGTTATATGTACTACGCCTTGATTAACAAATGAAATAAATTAACTTCACTTTGTATATTCGTTTTTATACTGCTAAAGCTATATACCCAATAGCATAGTATATAGTATTGTTTTTTCTTGCCATTCTTGGTGTATGATATTTGTAAGGAGAATTCTTTTTTTACTTTTATATGTTTATATGTATTGTAAACAATTAGTTAAATCCTATTTAAAGTAATCAACTTTATATAAATTATATTATAGGTATTTTTTTAATTTTCAATAATTATAATTTCGATATTATGATTCGTTGTTTAACTTTTTTTAAAGGTTACTGGCTTTTTTTTATATAATTTTTATTTAATTTTACTGTCTAAATTCACTTATGTTTTATATATTATAGTTTTCATTAATAAAATTTTTATTAAAATTTAGTAATTATTAAAATTAAATCACTTCCTATAAATAATTTAACCGTTTTTTTTATTTTCGTTACTTTTAATATTATAAATGTAAATTAATATCAAAATATTAATTTTATTCGATTAGTTTTTTTAATTTCATTTAAAGATTTTCAATTTTAAAATTTCGGTTTCATTTATTTTAATTTTTAAGCGGTAATTAATCAGTTTTTATATTTTCAAAATTTTTAAAAATTAATTACAATTCCATATTTAAGTAATACCATATTAGTATAAATATTCAAAACACTTGAATCATTATACTAAATGTGTTTTTCTTTCAACTACTTTCAATTTCATTTTATATTCTTTTGTTCTTACCTTTGTGGATTGTATACAACAAGTCTTACATTTTAAGCTTCAAAACTTAATGTCTGAGTAAGTTTTCACATCCATCTTTATATTTATTGCCTATATGAGATTTATCATATAATGTCTATGTAATTTAGTATATGTATATATCATGTGATTGTAGTTTTTATTTTTTATTTTTTTTAAGATATTTAATGTAAAGCAAATAATATATAATTTAAAATCGAATATTACAATTTTTTTTATATATTTTAGCATTATATGTCTACTTCGACCTTCAAAAAAATGGATGTTAGGATTATCAAGAAATAGTTTTAACTTACAATATATTTAATGTTTTAAACAATCTACTTAGAATTGCATGAAAACTTATTTTTTTTATTTATCTTTTATATTTAATCATTTAAATCCTAAGTTAGTATTTCTAATGTTATTATCCCTAACAATCATTGTCACTCCTATTGTTATACAGAAGTCAACGTTTATTCTACAATGTCTCAATTACCGAAAAGTACTTATAGCTTACCAGCTTCTAAAGTTATCAAGAGTAGTAGTACGTCTAATGGTAAGTTATACTGTATGTTATACTGATTTTACATTCATAATTTTACTATAAAGTTACTAAACATTAATTATATAGTAAGTTACAATTTTAATTATGCTAATTATTTAAAATAGTCTAATGATATATATGTTAGATTTCATTAAACGTTTTTTTTTCATTTTGTAATTTTATGTTTTACTTACAGTTTCTCTTAATTCTACTGAACGACGTAGACGTATGAATGAATACTTGGATCATGTTAGTTCTATTGAAAACATATCACCTTCAACATTGGAAGACTCCGTTTTATCATCAAGTGTTGTGTTATCTTCATCCGACAATAAAGAAAACATGAATCCTGGTTTGTATACGAAATACGTAACTTTAAGTTTTTTGATATGATATATCAGTTGTTTGCATTATATTTAAATATTTTGTGCTAAACTTATTTTTTTTTCCGTTTCCTAACATAATTTTTATTTATAGTGTCTCATAATGGTTATGACCATCATAGATTTTTGAATCAATATTTGCATCATGTTTCTTCTGTTGAAAACATGTCGCCTTCAACATTGGTAGAACCCTTTTTTATCATCAGATGTTGTATTATCTTCATCCGTCAACAAGGAAAACATTAATCCTGGTTTGTATAGCATATATCTACCTTTTAGTTTTTTCACAATATTTATTACTTAATATAATTTTTAAATATTTTCCAAATATCTGATTATATATATTCTTTTATGATGTAATTTAGCTGCTGAAAATCGAAAGCGACGAAAGATGTATTTGGATAAAAAAAGATCAAAAAAAGTACAAACCCCTTCAACGTCTAATTCAAATATATTGAATCTTAATACATGTACAACACCTTTGTCAAACATTTCAAATGGTATGTTTTCATTCTAAATTTGAATAACTTTACATATTTATAATCCATTTTTCGCAAATTATATTTTAAATCTTACTAACCTTTGTAGTTTGTAATCATGATGCAGGAGTCGAAAACGGAGAACCCAGTCTTCAATAAATATTCAAGGTATTATGTATAAAACAATTTTTACTTTAATTTTAGTTAAATTTTTATTTTAAGTTGTTATAACTATAATTGTTTATAATTCTTATTATTGTTTTATAGAATCTTCCGACAGAAGAAAACATAGAAAAAATGTATTGGATTCTAATTCAATTTTATTGAATGTTAATACAGGTGAAATTATTAATTATTTAAATTATACATTACATATATGACATTTAATTTATACATTCATATTTATAAATCTAAATATTGTTTTTTTCTACTTCTTATTAGTTAATACATGTGCAACACCTTTGTCAAATATTTCAAATGGTATTTTTTCATTCCAAATTAATATTTTTATATATTTATACTCCATTTTTAGTATATTATATTTTAAATCATACTAACCTTTGTAGTTTGTATTCATGATGATGCGAGTCGAATACGGAATACACAGTCTTCAATAAATATTGAAGGTATTATGTATAAAACAATGTTCACTTTAATTGGTGTTAACTTTTAATTTTAAGTTATTATACCTATAATTTTTTATAATTCTTATTATTGTTTTATAGAATCTTCCGATAGAAGAAGACATAGAAAAAATGTATTGGATTCTAAAAGGTGCAAGAGCACCCAAACAGGTACAAAATTACATTATTTATTTTATTAGCATTATATTTTAATATTTTATTTTTCTATATATTAACAAAAGTTCTTATTACTTTATATTTATTTCAACACAAAAAAAAGACAAAAAAAAAAAAATAAACAATAAATTTTAAATTTTTTTATAGGGTTACAAAACTCTTCTGTCAACCGTAATACTCGAAGGACGGTTACTCCAATACCTATGGCTGATTTGTCTGAATGTTTAGAAGACAACATTGAATCAAATACTGTTAATGCTATAAAAGGCATATCCAAAGGTAACTAACATTTATCAATATTGCTAAATAGGTGTTTTATAATACTGATCTATTCGTATTTGTCTTTATCATATATTAACCATTGTAGATTACTTGGACCATGGTGACCAAACAGTTGTTTGTCAAGAATGTTATGCTAAGCTATGGAAGAGTGAAGCTCTTAGGGGAAATAAAAACAACACCAAAACAAATTTTTATCTATGTTGTGCTTATGCCAAAGTTGAGCTTCCTGATTTTAAGGAACCTCCCCCTACATATAAAGAATTATTTAATGGCGTCGATGAGAGAAGTAAAATTTTCCTCAAGAACATTAGACGTTACAATTCAATGTTCGCATTCACCTCTATGGGCGGGAAAATTGATTTTTCAGTTAATAAAGGTAAAGGCCCTTCTGTGTTTAGAATAAGCGGTGAGAATTATCATTCGATGGGTAGTTTGTTACCTACCGATGGAGAGAAACCAAAATTCTGTCAGTTATACATATATGATACTGACAATGAAGTTTCCAATAGAATAAACAATGTTGGGTAAGTGACTTTCTATATTTACTTTAATTATACATCTTATTTTAATATATTTATAATGTTTTAACGTTTTTTTTTTTTACCTTTTTAGTTCATCATCCAAACGTCCGGAAGCAGAAAAATTAATTGAAGTTCAGCTTATAAAACAATTGAAAATTATGTTGGATTCAACAAATTCCTTGGTACAATCTTATAGAATTGCTAGGGATTGTTTTCATTCAAATCCTAATGAAAAAATTAAGTTGCAATTGAAGGGTAAGAGGCCCAAAGATGGCAGGACATTCAATTTACCAACTGCTTCAGAAGTTGCTGCTTTAATTGTAGGTGATATTGGTGATCAAGTTGAAAAGCGTGATATTATTGTACAAACAAAAGAAGGTACTCTTCAACGAATTAGTGAGTTGCATCCTTCTTATCTTGCACTTCAGTATCCATTGTTACTTCCATATGGTGAAGATGGATATAGAGTGGACATTCTTCACAAAAATGTTCCGGATACCTCAGCAAGTACAAGTGCTAAAAAAATGAAACAAAAAAGATTTTGCATGAAAATTTAACAATGAGAGAGTTTTTTGCTTATAGACTTCAAGATAGGGTGAACAGATTCTCACTCATTTTAAATGCAAGGCGACTCTTTCAACAGTTTTTAGTTGATTCGTATACAATGATTGAGATGGAGAGATTGTTTTACATACGGAGTCAACAAACGATGCTTAGAAGCGAGACGGTTGAAACTCTAAACAATAAAAAACAAGAGGGGAATACAGAAACATCACGTATTGGTCAACGTGTTGTCCTCCCGTCTTCTTTTACAGGAGGTGCTCGATATATGATGCAAAATTATCTTGATGCTATGGCAATTTGCAAGTGGTGTGGATATCCAGATTATTTTATAACTATAACATGTAATCCTAAATGGCCAGAAATCAGAAGGTATCTTCATGACACCACTCTGAATCCTGAGGACAGACCAGACATCTTATGTAGGTTGTTTAAAATTAAACTTGATTGTCTCATCAAAGAAATAAAACAAGAAAAAATATTTGGAGAGGTTACAGCAGGTAAGTTACAAAAGTCATTTATATTTTTTAATTTATTTTCTATAATTTTAAATTTCAATTTATTAAATTTATTAATAACTATTTAAATTAACTATCATTTTATTATTCTAATATTGTATTCTCATCTAGCAAACTAATTGTATTTAATTTCATGTGCAGTTGTTTACACGGTAGAGTTTCAAAAGCGGGGGTTACCTCATGCACATATTTGTTTATTTATGAAACCTGCGTATAAACTCCCTACCGTTGACCATATTGATAAATTTATATCTGCTGAAATTCCAGATAAGAATGAAGATCCAGAATTGTACATGCTTGTACGTGATTATATGATTCATGGTCCTTGTGGTGTTTATAATATGAACTGTCCTTGCATGGTCGACAAAAAATGTTCTAAAAACTTTCCTAGAACATTTCAAATTGAAACATGCGTTGATTCTGAAGGTTTTCCTGTCTATAGAAGGAGAGATAATGGTAACTTTGTTGAAAAGTCTAATGTTGAGCTTGATAATAGGTATGTTGTGCCATATAACAAAACTCTGCTTAAAAGATATCAAGCACATATCAATGTCGAGTGGTGTAATCAAGCTGGATCTATAAAGTATTTATTTAAATATATTAACAAAGGTCCAGATAGAATTACTCTAAATGTTGTCCAAAGCAATAAGGAAGAAGGTCAGGAAGAGGAAGTAGACGAAATCAAAGGATTTTATCAATGTCGGTATATATCTGCATGTGAAGCTTCATGGAGAATATTCTCTTATGATGTTCATTACAGGACACCTCCTGTAATGAGGCTACCTTTCCATCTTCCTGGACAACAGAAAGTTGTTTATGGTGCTGGCGAAAACATTGATGATGTACTTAACAAACCATCTGTCGCTTCATCAATGTTTTTAGGTTGGATGAAACGCAATGAAAGCGATGACAACGCGAGGCAACTTACGTACGTCCAATTCCCGTTAAACTATGTTTGGAAAAGTGACAAGCGATCTTGGGAACCAAGGCAAAGAAACAAATCAGTTGGTCGTATTCATCATGTGTCTCCTGCTGTTGGTGAAGGTTACTTTTTAAGGATTCTGTTAAATAAGGTTAAAGGTCCAACCTCATTTGAAGATATTCGTACTGTCAATGGACGTCTTTATGGTACATATAGAGATGCGTGTTATGCCATGGGACTTTTGGATGATGATGCTGAGTATATTGAAGCAATACAGGAAGCATTCCATTCAGGATCTGGTGATTATTTGAGAAATTTATTTGCAACTATGTTAACATCTAATAGTCTTTCTAGACCAAACTTTGTATGGGAAAGTGCATGGAAAGAGTTGTCTGAAGACATTCTACGTAAACGCAGAAAAGACACTAATTGTCAAGGTATGATTTCTTACCTGTATTAGTAAAGTTAATCACATACTAATATTATTCTTATTTTTGTATAAAAAATTATATCGTTTGATATTATTGAGTAAATTTTTTCTTATTCAAATTTATGTAGATCTGAGACTTTCTGAAGATCAGATTAAGAACTTTGCTTTGCTTAGTATTGAAAACTTTTTGTTACGCAATAGTTCCACTTTGCGCAATTTTATAGACATGCCATATCCTGATGATGACTCAATATACATTTCAAACAATCGATTGATTAATGAGGAATTGGGATATGACACAAATTGTTTGAGAGGGGAATTTGAAGAGATGTTTGGTTCTCTAACAGATGAGCAAAGAAATGTTTATGACACAATAATAAAAGCAGTCGAGGGTAAAAAAGGTGGTGTATTTTTTGTCTATGGATACGGGGGTACTGGTAAAACTTTTCTATGGAAAACATTGGCTTCATCCATAAGATCAAAAAGTAAAATTGTTTTGAATGTCGCTTCGAGTGGTATCGCTTCATTACTATTAACAGGCGGTAGGACTGCACACTCAAGGTTTTCAATTCCAATCAACCTAACCGAGGATTCTTTATGCTTCATAACACCAGACAGTGACGTAGCCCAATTGCTTAAGAAAACTGATTTGATTATTTGGGACGAAGCACCAATGGTTCATAAACATGCATTTGAAGCACTCGATCGAACTTTAAAAGACGTTTTTGGTATTGATAATGATAACAATTCGAATGTACTATTTGGTGGAAAGGTAGTTGTTTTTGGAGGTGATTTCAGACAAATTCTACCAGTAGTTCAAAATGGAAGTAGATATGATATTGTTAATGCATCATTAAGCTCTTCATACATTTGGCTTGAATGCAAAGTCCTTAAGTTAACCAAAAATATGCGGTTAAGTTGTGGCAACACTACATCTGAGATTGAGCAAACAAAGAATTTTGCAAAATGGCTTTTGGATTTAGGTGAAGGCAAGGTTGGATATGAATTTGAGGATCAATGTATGATTGATATACCTGATGACTTATTGATTACTCAATCGTTGGATCCTGTTTCTGATTTGATATCGTTTGTTTACCCATCGATTTTAGAGAATTCAATTATTCCAGGTTTTTTCGAAGAACGAGCTATTTTGGCACCCAAGAATGAAGTTGTTGAAGATATTAATGATCGTTTGCTTGCTTTGTTTCCTGGTGAGGAGATGGTATATCTAAGTTCAGACAGTGTTTGTAAATCAGAAAATATTGATGAAGAAATGGATGAAAGTTTATATTCACCTGATGTTCTTAATAGCCTTAAGTTTTCGGGAATTCCAAACCACAGATTGATTTTAAAAGTTGGTGTTCCAGTCATGTTACTCAGAAACATTGATCAAAGAAGTGGTTTGTGTAATGGAACAAGACTACAGGTTGTTCAATTGGGAAAACGTGTAATAGAAGCCAGAATTATTTCAGGTAGTAACATTGGAATGCGGACATTTATTCCCAGAATTAGTCTTACACCCTCTGATAAGAAGATTCCTTTCAAATTTAGAAGAAGACAGTTTCCCCTTTCTGTGTCTTTTGCTATGACAATAAACAAGAGTCAAGGGCAGTCGCTATCTAAGGTTGGGTTATATTTTAAAGATCCAGTTTTCACACACGGACAATTGTATGTTGCATTATCAAGAGTAAAAAGTAGGAATGGTATGAAGATATTAATATTAGACAAGGAAGGTAATGTGACTACACGTACTGTAAATGTTGTTTACAAGGAGATTTTTGGACAGCTATGACAAATTCTTGTAAGTCTCATTTTTTTTATTGTTACAGTTAAGTCGCTATGGTTTAATTTTTTTTTCCCAATTATTCATCTAAACATTATAGGAACTAACCTGCTACAATCTATCTTACGAACACATCCATAATTTTTTTTTTACATATTTCAATGTTTTTAGTCATTCACTATTTTTACGATTTTGTGAACATTCTATGTTTACCGATGTTTTTTTTTAAAGTATCCTATTATTTTATTTGGTGAAAGACTTTTTTAATTATTAAACTTATGTGCAATATCTCTTTATCAATTTATATGTTTCACATACACTATATTATTACAATTTAAAAAAAAAAGGTTTATATTATTTTAACTTGTCATGTTAAATTCTTTTTAATAAATTTTTTCAATATTAACGTTTTATAAATTAATTAGTTTCCGAAATTATTATGTTTATAATTATATATAATTTATATTATCATTAATTCTTACTAAAAATATAAGGTTAACAAAATTAA
Organism: Ambrosia x helenae; assembly: GCA_030844895.1. NCBI lineage: Eukaryota > Viridiplantae > Streptophyta > Magnoliopsida > Asterales > Asteraceae > Ambrosia > Ambrosia x helenae. Next base: position 90,028,434 of record CM061226.1, on the reverse strand, counting down.
AATGAATCTCTAACATCTATATAAAGATGATTTGATTATTCATTTTATCACTTTCTTCTTTATAATTCAATCTCATTTTCTTAGTCAAACAAGGTATAATTCGAAATTTTGTATTTATTTTTTCTATTTTTTTTTTGAACGGCTTCTTTTTTTGTTTACTAATGTATTTGTATTTTTTTGTTTTTTTTTCTATGTTTTGTTTCATAGCAATACAAGACAAAATTGATGTTTGTTGAAAGTTAACAATTGAATGTTAATTACGGTTATGATTTTTTTTTTTAACATCTTCAAAATAATTACAAACAATGGATTTGTTTTTATAGGTACGCATGGATATTAGGTTGTCGCATATGGTGTCCAACGGTGCAGTTCTTCACCCAACTAATTATTGTCAACTCTGTGACGTCCAATGTTTGGATGATGCCCAATATGCACAACATGTTAATGGTAAAAAACATCAATCTAAGGTATTACATTTAATATATATATATATATTTATATAACTTATATATATATATACATATATGCATGTACTTATTATACGTAAAATTAGATGCCTTATTTGTGTATTGATTTTTATTTAGGTTGCACATGCTACCGGCAATGATGTCTTCTATTGTGGTCTATGTGAAGTTAGATGTACCAGTCAACCAAACCTAAATGCGCATCTTGATGGAAGGAAGCATAAGAAGGCTTTGCACAACGTTGGCTTTATTAATATTATTTGATAATTAATTTTTTTATTTAGTATTATCGTATGTTTTCTTTCCGGAAATTTGTTTTTCCATACTATCGTTTTGTGTTTCACATTGTGTTTGCTATTTTTTTTCTTTAATAATGTTATGATTTGGTCACTTTTGGATGTTTATTTGTTTCTTAATGACTTTGCATATTAATTTTATTATAGTTTGTTGATTTTTAAAATATAATTCATTTATGTTAGTTTAATTGTTGTTTTGGAATTCCATCTTAACACTCTTAATTTACCTTTATTTTTTAACTTTGTAAATTTTTATTTACTTTGGTTTTCACCGTGGGTCCCCACGGGACTCTAACCTAGTGTGTAATGTATATGTATATGTGCGAGTATATATGTATGAGATTGTAACCAAAACTAACACATTGTAAGTTTTAACTTTCTCATTGTCATTTTTAGATGTGTTGCGGCCGATTATACATGAAACAAGGAACCATGGGTTGGGTGCACTAGATATGGCCGAAAGTTATTAGAGTTTCTGAGTGTTTTAGGAAATTAACCATCTTACCTAGTGAATCGAACTTGGAGAGGAACCAATGATATTTGCAAGCCATCCCACGATTCTCAAAGGTGTCCTTCGATTGCTTCTAGTGTTTGGCCGAATGGTGGAGTGGTTGTGTTATCTTTGATGGGTGTCGAAGCCAAAGGAAAAGAAAGAAAAGTGAGTGTGAGTGTAAAGAGTTAAGTGGTGTGTTTGATGCTCCATCCTTGCTTCCTTTTATACTCGATCAGTTCAAGGATAAGGGTAGGAATCATGTTAGTGTTGGCTATACAAGGTAAGTTAACTTATCTAGGATTTAGGCGATAGAAAAAGTGATATGTTTGTTCATGTATTAGAGTGAAAGTGATGGTTCATCATGGCTCTTCCTCTTGCTTCCATTTGGCCGATTTTGGGATAAGAGTGCAAACATAAAAGCTCTTTCATCTTGGGAGAAGGTTCATGTGTGTTTGTAAGGACCTATTCTCGTATAAGTTTTGATATCTTAGAAATCTTTGTGTCATGTGTGTTTTGTTTGTTTCGGCCGATGACAAGGGTAGGAAAAAGGATTAGCTTTGTTGGTTAGTTTATTAGGGAAGTAGATCATTCCTAGGGAGAAGTTTATGTGATGATGTTAAGACCTTGTTTGGTGTAATTATAAGATAAGACAAGGATTTTTCTTGCTTCTTTTTGTCCTAGGATGATTAGGAATAAGAAGAAATCAAAGAGGGTAGGTTGACTTATATTGGGGCTTGCTAATGGTTTGATCTTATACCCATTTTAGTGTAAGATTGGTGTAGGCAATGGTGGCTTTCAACTTTGTCTTATCCCTTACATATATACATATACGCGTACATATATGTGTGTAGGTATCCTGATTGTCTTGTCCCTATCATTCTAAGATATGATCACATGGAGATATATATATATATATGTTACTTGGCTTATCATACATGTGTGTATGTAATCGTGGGTGTGTGTATACATATGATTGGAGCGTGTCAAGTCATTATCAAAAGTGTAAGAGTCTATGCTAGTATTGGTTGTAGGAATTATCATTATCACCCTGTCTATAGTGTGTGTATGTCGCAGACATAGATGTGTAGGTGTGTAAGTTGGCTTTTCATGGATTACATCCTCATGCTTGTGTTTGAAGTATATACATACATACATACATACATATATATATATATATATGGACTAAACAAGTTGATTTGTCTTGATTAGATGGATAGATACAGGTGTATATATATATATATATATATATATGAAAAAACAACGAGTATAACGGTGATTACGAGTAATCACCAAGGGGTTGATACTCTTGTCTACTCAAGAATAATCCTTCACCCAAACCTATGGACGAAATCGTAACCGAGAAATATAAAGTACAGTGTGTATGTGTGATGAAAGTGAACACAAGAGTTTAAGTGGTTTGGTCAAGTTCGACCTACGTCCACTGTGAAGAGCTAGTTGTATATTACTATGGAGTTCACAAAGTGTTACAAAAATAACCTAGCTCTATAGTACAAGTAATAATTTCGGGATCCTTTGCAAAGGAGTTGATGTCTTCTATTTATAGTGGAAATCGTGGGCTGTGGGAGAAGCCCACGAGAAGTCCTGGCTTGTCTGGGCCTTGACCGGCCCATATGCTTTTGGCCCATGAAATAGGCGGGAAGAAGGAGGCTCATGCTGCCGACGTCATCGGCAGTTGGAATTACCTTACCCGGCGGACACGTGGCATCATGCGATTGGTCAACGGCGGCATGTCGTTCTGACACAACATGGTTAACTTACCTGCTGGTGTCTGACGTGACGTCTGGTAGAAAGTAAGCATGCATGTACAGTACTGTAGAGGCAGCATGGTGGAAGCATGGGAGCAGTCAAGTCACTGTTCATGTCAGTGGTTGTTGGACCACTGCGGACACGTGTCGTTATCTGACTGGCGACGTCTCTAGTCTTCTGTGAGTGAATCTTCCTGACCCTTGATCTTCCCTACCTCGTACCACTGGTCAGTTGACGAATATTCCGCGTGTGGGCGGACGCACGTGTAGTCTTCTGGAGTGATGTGGATAAGACTGCTCCACGTGCAGATTGGTCCCTCTGGCGGAGTTATTTCCGCCTGATGGTTCCACGGATTATTCTAAAGGGGGATAGGGATGCCGCCTCCGCGAGGATTAGGCTCCCTATCCCTTCAAGTCCCCCTAGTCTAGGGCTTCTCATGTTCTTGATTCAAGAGTAGGTGGAGCACTAGACTAAATAAAGTGTTAGTCGCGGGCGATAGCTCGTCTGCTTGTTGAAGGGTTTTGAATGTTTGCGCTGAATGTTAGCGGAGAACGTCTTTTACTGTTCTTCGTCAAGTTATTGCTGGGAGATGACGTGTTGCGCCTTGACCTGAAGAGGAGTTGGGCGGAGAACGTCTTTTCTCATTTTACGTCAAACTTCCACTGGAGGTGACGTGCCATGCCTTGTCCGGAAAAGGAGCATATGGAGAACGTGTTTTCTCGCTTTACGTCAAAGTTCCGCTGAAGGTGACGTGTCATGCCTTGTCCTGAAAAGGAGCAGGCGGAGAACGTTTTTTCTCGCTTTACGTCAAAGTTCCGCTGAATGTGACGTGTCATGCCTTGTTCTGAAAAGGAGCAGGCAGAGAACGTCTTTTCTCGCTTTACGTCGAAGTTCCGCTGAAGGTGACGTGTCATGCCTTGTCCTGAAAAAGGAGCAGGCGGAGAACATCTTTTCTTTTGACGTGAAACTTGCGCCAGCGCGATCATGACGTTGTAATAAATGTCTGAGTAGTTAATGCGGTTCCAGAGTTGGAATAAATATGGAATGATTTGAATTTAATGTGTCGCCAATAATTTGAAATTAATGCGTCTGGAATTCGAATGTGTCTTAACTTCTGATTGAGGCTTTGCCAAAGCCGAGGGGGCAGATGTGTCAGACAGCTGTCTGACACGTTGACTGATGTGTGTCACATCAGACGTGTGCAGTCATGCCTTTTCGTTTGGTGTCAGGCGCGTGAGGACCACGCGCGTCGTTTAGTTGACGAGTGATCAGGATTATGCCACGTGTTGTTGATCACGTGGGTTGTGTCAGGCGCGTGAGTTGCCACGCGTCTCAATTGATGAAAACGTGAGATCTGGCGACACGTGTCAGTCATCCGGGAGGTCGCCAGCTGGTGTGCAGATGCACGCGCAGGTGTGGGCCGTTCGATGACTCTTTTGCCACGTGTCATCATCGTATGCCTCCAGACGAAAAGGCGTGACGGTTGCTTTTCTTCAGTGGGGCCCATCGCAATTAATGTGATGTGAAATGACATAGTTAAGTAGGACATGTACGGATCTTGACCTGGATTGTTGACGGGTGTCATACTAGGCATAATATAATTAGTGGTCAAATGCCAAATATAATAATCATCATAAAACTTTTTCAAAAATCATTAAGTAGAGGGAAAACAATGAGGATGTTGTTCTATGTTTCACCAACAGAAATTTAACAATGACGTTCCACAATTAAAAATCCCTTTAGGCGTTGTTGGTTTTTCTTAAAAAGATTAAACATCTAATATGAACATTTTCTATCCATGACCTCTTAGTTTAGTAGTATGGTGTCCCTCCTTACAAATATAAAGTTATGGGTTCAAATCCTTGCAAATGCAAGGTGAGGTGGAATAAAGGTGTAATAAAAATTTGGCGTTCAAAAAAAAATATGAACATTTTCTTGTCAATACCTAATTAAGCTATGGGGCCTGGAGACTGGACCTGAAGGGTGCGAAACTTCATTATGTGTGTGTACCGTTGACCGTTTAAAAAAAAAAACCCTAATTAAGCTGGCACTATGGGCGTAGGACATGATACCTTTTACATGTAACACGTGTATATGTTGTTTTCCTTTCTGTTTTACTAACTGTGCATGTAAATCCAAGAGTTATAAATGCAACAAAGATTCTATGAAATAATCAACTATTCATCCAAACAGTCAAATATTTACCTCATGGCCATGTATAGTGGTGAGTTAAATTCGATAGTTATTAAATTCGGTAGTAATATTATTTTTTACAAATATTCACTTTTTTACTTATAGCAGACGGCCCTGGGTTCTACTACCTAGTTTTGTGTAAGGAAAGTGAGTTTGATTACCAAGTCTAAGACTATCAGGAGTGGGGGCGGGAGAGGGGCGGGAAGGGGGGGGGGAACACCGCCGCCGGTAGGGGCGGGAATGTGGCGTGGGGGTGGAGCGGGAGGGGCTTCACTGGCGTGGGGGAGGTGGGTTTGACACGTGGCGAGCATTGGTTGGTCAGATTTTTTTTTTTTTAACTTTAACACAATATAATATTATTTCCTTCCCCCCTCTTCCCCCCTTCCACTCCCCACAATTATTTCCCCCCCCACAAGGGTCCCACAAGTGCCACATGGCGCTTCATCCCCCTCTTCCCCCCCCCCCCCCCCACACCACTCCTTATAGTCTAATACCAGATTGTTACTTTAAATCACGCGTTATGTTTCACTGTGTAGAATAACTTCCGTTTCGAGTTTTATAGCGATCGATGCCAATAGATATTTTAATTACCCGTTTATATCATATCATGTTGTTAATTTGTTACTTTAAACCACGCTCTATTAATAGTGGCCCAAGGGTAACCCCTGTTTTTTTTTTTTTTAATTAACAGAGTAAATTTATGTGTTTTCGTTAGAAAATTTATATATATTGAAAAGCCTCGCTCTCCCACGAAAAAAAAATTCAAGCTCCGCCACTTAGGCCTATTATTACGATGTGGTTATATTACATGTTCTAAACACGCTCTCCGCGATATAGCGATAGATATTTTACCGGTTATATTAACCCGTGTATCTATCTATCTATATAGCTATCCCCACCATAGATTATAATGTTTACCAACCAAGAGTGATGGGTATCTGCTTTGAACGAAAAGAAAAGGAATAAGGGGAAGGCGGACCATAGATACAAACAAAAGCAGCCATAATAATGAGCACAACGCATGTGGGTTCCGAAATAGTGGACATAAATCCACTTTACATAAGTCTTTTTTGCATGGTTTCAAATTTTAATGTGTGAAGTTTTAATTTATGATATGATTTTCTTTATTAAGGTAAAGACAAAAATTATAAATATTGTTTGAATTCCGTGAACAATATAGTATAACTTCATAGATATTATTGTATTTAGGTGTAAAATATGTTAGTCAAAATATATTATTTGAAAATTCAAAATACTCTTGAGAAATAAAGAAAATACATTGAACAAGTATGGTTATATTCCTTCTTAATTCATCTATCTATAATCCATCTATCAATCTGGATTATAGATAGATGGGTTTGTGGTTGTGCAACCGATACTGTAAGCAGAATCAAAGAAGGTGGAAAAGCACACGAAAGCTTATGAGGATAATTAGCATGCCTTCATTCCCGTGACGTTGGACACTTTCGTCTCCTTGGTGTTAGAGGCGGTTCGTTTCTAGGCAAGAGTTCAGCGGGTGACCCACAACAACTTTTCGACCTCCCAGGGGTGAGACTTTGTTTTCAGTATATTAGGGTTTTTTTATTCAGAAAAAGGGTGGCGGCGTAGTTTGTTATCCGTCTACTTGCTATTCTTATGTAATTTACCCTTTAATTATCAATGAAAGTTTGATTTACCATTAAAAAATATGTATTTTTATATAATAGATCTAAATGAAAATTTCCATTCAGATTTAAAAGAGTCATTTCATTACAAATTTACAAGTACGAGATTTCTAAAGCTAGATAGTGTCGTCGAGGATCAAAAACATGATGGGTGAGTAAAGGGGTAAAGAGTCATTTCATTACAACTACATGAATTTTAAGCTAGATAGCGTCGTCAAGCTAGGATCAAAAACATGATGGGCGAGTAAAGAGGTAAAAGAGTCATTTCATTACAACTACGAGATTTTTAAGGCTAGACAGCGTTGTCAAGGATAAAAAAACATGATGGATGAGTAAAGGGGGTAAAAGTGTCTTTCATTACAACTACATGATATTAAATGTGTGTTAAGGATAAAAATATGCAATGGGTGATCGAGCAAACAGGTAGGATTAGATATACATAGTTTCGTAAGAGTTATAGACAAAACTGTGAACTAGCACATATAATTTTCTTTCTATTCCACTTGTTGAATATGTAATTTAGGAAATATAATATATGCATGTAATATTATAATTTAATTTCTAAGTTCGGATTAAATTGACTAGTATAATAATAATACAAAAGTGCATAACCAGTGAACAGTTTTCTAATTACATAAAAATCAATAAAATCAACTTCATCTTCTCCTTGAAACTTCACGTAGATCTTGAGTGAACCCTAAGCAACCTAGTAACCCTGACTTGTACGGCAAGAATGTCTTCCGCCTCATCTCCTCAGCCACGGCCCGGTTCGCGGTGTAATGCATTTCGTGTGCGGACATCTTCCTCTTCATCCTCCTCCTAGATGACCCGCCTACCGAACCACCTCCATCGCAACTTCTAAAGCTAGAGTTCTTTGTATCTTGATCTCCTTTTGTTATCATAGCGTATTTCTTGATCGAATCGTCACTCGTCGTTGCGCTTCCTTCGGATGTGCTCCGGAATAGTAACAAGTTTTTAAGGTTCCATTTGTTGTACCATGTGAAACCAAAGGGGTTTGATGAGTGAATTGTTGAGACCTTTATTAGAGAGAATATATGTTAGTCACACTTTTAGAAAACCGGACATTTCTAGCGACAATATATGTCAGAAGTGCTTAGGAAACTGTTTTAGCTGCATAGACAAAATTATGTTGTCATAAAGCTGCCTTTCATGACGGTTTTTATGACAAAAATATTTTCGTTGAAAAAACTATTGCCTTTCATGACGGTTTTTATGACAAAAATATTTTCGTTGAAAAAACTATTGCTAAAAGTAGTTTTCAACTAATACTATTATGTCGAAAACTCCTTTTAGTTACAATTTTATGACTTTAGTTACAATTTTATGACATAAATGATATTGTTGGAAAAACTGTATGGCAGTATTTGACGAATATTATTGTCTGCATTGAGTCAGAAACTGCATATGCAGACAAAAATTTATTTCGCCAGAAAACTTTCTAAAGAAATATTTTAAACATTTCCTACTCATAATTACCATAATTAGAAGCTAAAATTTGATTATATTTACTTTGTAATTATTGTATAAATAGTTTTTTTTTTTTTTTTTTTTTTGAAGGGCAAATTTTGTGTAGCATGGGGGTATTGTATAAATAGTTGATCAATAATATACACTACCTTCTGATCGTCTGATCTCATGTCAGACACTCCTAAAGGAGACAAGGACCGTGACACTTTGTGTCTAGCGTTAGTCACGGTCCTTTCTCTTCCACGTGGTGACATATTTCGGGTTTGAGGTTTAGGTGTTTCTAAACCTATTCCCCCATAACTCCTCGGTGGAACCGGCTGTGGTTCCAACGGTTTAATCTTTCCGCCATCGAATAACTCGTCAGCGTCCGAGATAGACGGCTGTTCCAACTGTCCACTAAACTCAAAAGCAAAATCCATATCATCCTCTTCTAAATCCTCATGAACCACTTTGTTACTTTTGAACCGGTTGGTTGACTCGAAATCATAGGCTGCAGCATCCGGGTTGATTGTAGAACCATCATGATCATTGGTTGAGGTGGTGTGGTAGAATTTAGGGAATAATATTTTTGGGCTTGAAGGTGCGGTGGCGTAAGGGGAAGTGGAGGTGCTGTCGAAGTTGAATTCGGCCGCCGGAGACGGCATTAGCAGCTGTGGATCCATGGTGGCGTTGATGGAGCTAGGGTGATGGGTGGTGGTGTTTATATGTAGAGACTATGGAGGAAAGTGTTAGGAAGGTGGAGTTAGTCATCGGCCGCCTTTTTCTAGTTTCAGTTTTTATACTAAGATAGCATATAAAGATAATATAGTTTTATATTGAGTGTTTTAATATTATACACATATGTTACAACATAAACATGTAGCCTCTTTAACAATAAGGTCATGTTTATACTTTTGTGTTGAAAATGTTTATATATAAAATATCCTATTTTAAGACACAAGTTGACAACTCAATAATATATTAATTTAAAAATATGTTATTGTTATGGTCTTGTATGGGTGTTAAGTTGCTTTTTAGGTTACGAACCCGTCAACCCTCTATGATGGATGAAGCAGTGTCATGTTTTGATAGGGGCCTAAGAGAAGCCATTGAAGACATAGTGGTATGTGAGGGGCCGTTCTTTGGTGACCTACAGTGGTGGATGGCGTCTTTGCCGATGCGTTTGGGAGGATTAGGGCTCCTCTCCGTGACGGATGTCGGAATGTATGCGTTTGTGGCGTCGCGGGCTCAGTCTTGGAACCTTCAAGACCACATCCTACGAAATAGCGGGGTTGTCGGCGTTGACTTGGATTACACGCAGGCCCTTGAAAGGCTAAATGACTATTTCCTAGGTTTTGATATTGGCGGTTTTTCTAACAAGGACACCGCCCCCACAAAGCCTCAGAAAACTTTGGCGAATGCTCTGTTTGGCAAAATCGCTCAAAGCTTGGGTGAAGTTTTTGCCCCCCCCCCCCCCGGCGGCCATAGGGCAGTTATTGAATGCTTGCAAGGCCCCCACGCCCAAAATTTCCTAACTGTTATCCTGATCGAAGGCCTGGGCCAGAGCATGTCCGCTATTGAATACAGGTCCATTCTTAAATATCGTTTGATGATCCCGATGTACCAAGAGGATGAAATCTGTCCGATTTGTCGTAAGGCTTGCTTGGATGAATATTGGGAACATGCTCTTCATTGCAAGGAGTTGCCTGGGTTCAAATATCGGCATGATTGGGTTCGAGACATTATGTGGGACATTTTAAGACGTGCTGGGATCTCAACCAAGAAGGAAGCCCCTGTAAACTTCCTCTCGGATCCCGCAGAAGGGAGATCCACCCTGTGTCCAGCAGATCTCCTTGTCTTTGGGTGGGCCGGGGGGAAGCATGCTTGTGTTGACCTGACAGGTGTGTCTCCTCTAGTCGGGTTGAGGGATAGTGGGTTTGTAGCAGGGCAAGCGGTGCGGAAAGCAGAGGCGAAGAAGGTAGAAAAGCATGCTAAAGCCTGCGAAGAGAACCAACATGTTTTCGTACCTCTAGCTTTTGATACCTTTGTCTCATTGGCATCGGAGGCTACTCGTTTCCTGACTAGGGTCCAGCAAGTTATCCATAGTAGTGTCTCGGCTCCAGGTGGGAAAGGTTACGTTTTTAGTATATTAGGGTTTGACATTCAGAAATGGGTGGCGGCGCAGCTTGTTGCCCGTCTTCCCGCTAACTTAATGTAATATTTTCAGTCATGTATCATCTTTCTTTTTAATTAATTAATTACGATTTAACGCAAAAAAAAAAAAAGTATGCTTATTTTTATTTACAATTCAAAATAAAATAAAAGTTTTGTATGTTTTGTAAATTTTAAAATGTATTTTCCTCTTTGGGTGGAGGGAGTGGTTTCGGCAAAACCAAGTCGATGCCGATTCCATGTCTTGGTTAGGTGGCATGTTTTCATTGGGTAGAAGAGGATGGAGGATTGGAGGTTGACTTTTGATACAACGATGGTAAGATCTTAAACCTTCTTGTCACAAATTGTAATGGAAATCTCATACCAATTGAAATTGGCAAGTGTGGCAAAACCCATATCGCTCAGTCAACAAGTGCGGCAAATCTCACATTCCAATTCATGCTAGTGGCCTATTGCTAAGCCTACTCCCTCCACCTCAGATTATGTATATATTGCAAAGCTTATGAATGAAATGTGGAAATCAGGGCCGTCTTCGAGAACACTAAAAAAAATTTGGGCTCCGGGCGAACAAAAAATTTGGGCCCAAAATTTTGTAAAGGGGAATGAACTTAAAAAAAATGAATATAGTGATACAGCCAAGGATTGAAGTTGAGACATCTATATTAAATTAGCATGGTTTTTCCAACTCCACTAACAAGACTTTCATGTATAAAAAACAAATATATATCCTAAATATAGAATTTAAGATATATATGTGTATATTTTTTAAAAAAGTTCAGGACCATTTGAGCGTCGGGCCCTGAGCCGATGATCACCCGCCCCATGCCGACCCTAGAAGAAATGTATGGGCACTGCATTGGACGGCTCTATGCATGGCTGTCTTTGAAGCGAATTGCAAGCCGATTGACGAGCAGTGTTATCCCTCAAATCAACTTTAGGTTTTTCTTAAAAAAAAACTAACAAAAATTGGGATATATTTTTTAACATACTTTATTTTATGTTCACTAGAGTAAATATATTAATTGTAACAATAAAATTTATTCTTTTTTTCTAAAAGAATTTAAGAATTTATATTTTTTAACATACTTAATTTTATTTATTTATATATACTACACGAAAAAACTAAATAGTTTCATATAATTTGGTATTAAAAATAAATGTAAATTATATGAAATTTGAAAAAAAAAAGTTTAAGATAAATGGTTTGAGAAAATACATAAGGAATAAAGGTGTTGCTAATCATCCTTAGGCCGTCTGTTGCGGAGGCGCGAGCGAAGGGATTTTAGCACCGGTGGTCACCCCTAGCCATAACAGCCTGACGCGAACCCGGCGCTGAGCGAGCACAAGCGATGGTGGTCGCGTGGGTTAACGGGAGAAAGTGTACTCTGGTCGTGCCGATGCTCACCTCTAGCCACAACGTGATCAAGTGATCGATGACTCGTGGCCGGTCGCTCGCGACTCCACAATGGTTAGTCTTAAGTGAAGGATTAACAAGGCATTGAGGAAGAAAGAAAATCAGCCAATATCCATACAAATAAAATCAAACTGACTGTTAAATTACTTTTTATTATTTTCAGTACATATTATTACATATTTTTTTTTTTTTTTTTTTGAATCTAACTTTTACTTCTCATTAAAACAAAATACGAAAGTTACATCATAATAGCAGGTAGACGGGCAACAAGCTGCGCCGCCACCCCTTTTTGAATTGCAAATCCTAGTCTACTAAAGACAAAGCCTTGCCCCCCTGGGGATGAAACATTGCTGTGGACGACCCGTTGGACCCTGGTCAAGAAATGAATAGCTTCTGGCGCCAGGGAGCCAAAGGTGTCGAAGGCCAGAGGGATAAAGACATGTTGGTTATCTGCACAAGCTTTAGCGTGTTTATCTACTTTCTTTGATTCCGCCTTTCTTGATGCTTGCCCAGCTACGAACCCTGTTTCCCTTAACCCAACCAACTGAGATACCCCGGTGAGGTCCACACAGGCATGTTTCCCCCTCTCCCAACCAAAGACAAGCAGATCTGCGGGTCGCAGGGTGGATCTCCCTTCCATGGGGTCTGTGAGGAAGTTTACAAGGGCCTCCTTTTTGGCAGAGATCCCAGCTCTTCTCAAGATATCCCACAAAACGTCTCTCACCCAGTCATGCCGATATTTGAAACCAGGGAGCTCCTTGCAATGAATTGCATGCTCCCCGTATTTATCCATGCAAGTTTTACGGCAGATGGGGCATGTTTCATCTTCCGGGTACATAGGGATCATCAATCGGTACTTGAGTATAGCCCTGTACTCTACTGCAGACATGCATTGACCCAAACCCTCAATCGGGATAACGGTTAAAAAATCCTGAGCATGAGGGCCCTTTAGGCATTCAATCACCGCCTTCTGGCGAGTGGACAACTCAAAAACTTCTCCCAGGCTCTGAGCAGTTTTGCTAAAAAGAGCATTCGCCAAAGTTTTCTGTGGCTTTGGGGGGGCGGTGTCCTTGTTAGAAAAACCGCCAATATCAAAGTCCGGGAGATGGACATTTAAGCGTTCGAGCGCCTGTTGATAGTCTGGGTCTAGTCCAATGACCCACTGTTTCGGAGGATATGATCCTGAAGTTCCCAAGACTGAGCTCTAGACGCCAAAAAGGCATAGACCCCAACATCTCGAGCTGAAAGAAGGCCCAAACCTCCTAAACGCATCGGCAAGGATGCCAAGCGCCACTGGAGGTCCCCGAAGAAGGGGCCGCCACACACAACTATATCTTCAATAGCTTCGCGGAGACCATCATCGAAAAGGGATACCGCATCCACCATGAAGTGGGGTTGGCAAGTTCGTAACCCAAAAAGTAACTTAGCGACCCCCATGCATGACCTGAGCAGCAGGAGTTCACTCTGGGGATCTCTAAGGCGAGGCAGTAGTTTTCATGAGGGCAACCGCGCTCGTAGCCCGCCGCCCTGCCAACTCCCCGATAAAGGTAGGATCTCGGCTAACAGCCCCACCAAGGAGCTTAACCCCTTTCTCAGGTCTACCAATCCCTGTCGGGAAAAGCCCTTCCTGACTTTTCAACCCGTCACACGTCGGCCAAAAGACCTCTGTTTTCTTAATATTGAGATGAAGCCCCAGAGATGGCCCATGCACATTGATAATGTCTAGAGCCTTAGCAACCTCCACTGCGTTGCCTATAATCGTCCCATCATCCAAATACCAGGCATGAAATGGTAGGTTACAGTGTTCCTGAATCCGCATGATAAGGGGATGTAAGGCAAGGGCAAAGAGAAGGGGCCCCAAAGGATCTCCTTGTTGCACTCCGGTGGTAGCCCCAATACAATCATTGCCCACATACAGCCTAGCTGGCTGGGCATAAAGGAACTGGACCCACGGATAAATTGACGGGCATCGCTGGTGAACCTCTTGGAGAAAAACTGTACGGTCGACCATGTTGAAGGCATTGGAGAAGTCTACTGTAAGCATAGCCAGAGACCCATCAGCATGAAAAGAGTTGAGGAACCTGTTGGCACTGTGAAGCACCGCCTCTGCCCCATTTGGTACCCCTACTCCAAATTGAAAGTCCCCCAGGTACTGGGCAATGTCTTTCCCAACCTTCTTCATTGCCACCTTAGAAACTAGCCTTCGCCAAATACCCCCCACAGCAATAGGCCGAATTCCATTATCGGGCTTCAATAAGGGGGTGAGGGGGGCCGATGCAATGAACTCGGCCAGCGTCTTAGGGCAGGCCCCCCTAAGCCATAGGTTGACAACTTCAGTGATGGCCGCGAGCAACCCCGAGGAAGTCACTGAGCCTTCACCCCCAATGGCATCCAACAGGTGTTGGGCCCGTATCCCGTCCCTACCACAAGATGTCCCTTTAGGGAAAGATCGGATACATTTAAGCACACAACCCTCATCTACTGATAGAGCGGGTTGGGCGATGGGGTTAGAAGGAAAGGATGGAGGCGGCACCACTGGGTGTTTATCAATGAGGGCCTTCATGGTCGATTCACATAGGGGGGCGACTCCACTAGAGCACAACACCTTTACCGCTGCCGTGAAATGACCATCCCTGACTTTTCGAAGACATTGTTTTATGTTAGGTTCGCTTGCATTGTCCTCTCCCATTTTGGCTTTTCCCTAGATACCGAGACCTCCCCTGTGCTATACAAAAGAGAAGAAACCAAGGCCGCAAACCCAGACCCATCTTTCCATTCTCCAAGCGCTTGCATGATGCTACTACACTGCAGAGATTTCCTGTTCCCTGATCTTCGCTCTTGCCTGGAGGACGGTCTGATCACCCTCAGGGTTAACCGTGGAAGCAATAACAATTGGACCCAATTGTCAACCGAGCTTGGCGACGCCACTACTTTGCGTAAAGCACCTGTTAACGCTTGAGCAAACATCAGACGACAACTAGGGGGGATGCTTTTAACAGTCTGAATAGGGAGGGAAAAGACACGCTCGAGGAGGGCAACATCCCCAACTATCCCGGTTGGGTGACGTGGGTTTGCGTCGTCTACCGTTGGACATGGTTTCCGTATCCCAACAATGAAATCTTCGACATCGTCGGAGACCACGGCGAACGATACAACCTCATCGTCATGCTTGCATCCTCTACTGAGAGCATGCATCACCATGCACCTCCCACATAACCACTTATCTCCTTCCCTGAGAACTTCCCCGACATCTAAAAAAAGGTCCCGATCCTTCGAGATAGCCTCCTTCAGAGATAGCCTTCGGTTTTCTGTGTTGAGGTGGGTGCTTTGGATGTGTCCAAGAAGGCGCAGAAATCTGCCATGCCCCGGTTTACCATCTTTACAGTCGTGAAAAAGTTTAAAGGGGCAGGCCCTCAGGCTACTAACAGAGCCCTGCACAGACCTACGCGACTTGGCGTTCCGGGCCCTCCTGGCAGGGGCCATGTGCGAAATGTAAACCGCCGAACTCGAGATGAGTTGGGGGGCAAAGGAAACGGCGAGCAATAACCCTTTACAGGGCGTTTAAGGGTAGCAACCACAAGTTGCCCGCCCTCAAAACGAAACCCCACCTATTCCTTACCCCATTATTATTATTATTATTATTATTATTATTATTATTATTATTTTTTTATTATTATTAATTATTATTATTATTATTATTATTATTATTATTATGTTATGTTATTATTATTATTATTATAACTATTATTATTATTGTGATAGGAAACAAGTCTAACTTTTGAGCTGTCCAAACTCCAAGCCTAATAGATCTTTAATAATTAATACCCATCTCCTTCTTTCACATAAAACTACATTCTCTGGTCACCTAATAGATCATTAATACAGAACTCCAAAGCAAATTTCAACAAAAAATTAGAGGTTGCAGGTTAGGCGAGTAGGGTTGGGAGGGGCGAGTAGGATTGGAAGGGGCGAGTAGGTGTGGGGCGAGTAGGTGTGGGGCGAGTAGGTTTGGCTAGAGAGGCGAGTAGGGCTGACGGGTTGACGGGCGAGTAGGTTTGGCAGGGCGAGTATTACATATTAACACTAAATAAATTAATAATTCTAGAAAGTTACATGTATGCACCAAAAGAAAAAATAAAACTTTTTTTTTTTCAAAGCATGTGGGAATATCACTTTTTTTAACAGTTAATTAAACAAGTGAATGATTAAATATTAGTGTACGATGTCGTCTTTGACTCTTGTAACAATTATTTACAATCTTATATAAAATGCCTATTTCATTCAGAATCAAACGTGCAGGTTTAAAAAAAAAACTTGAGAGTAGATAAAATAAGTCGATATTTTATTAAATTTATATTATATATATAAGCACCAACCATTTTTGAATAATACAAAAAGTTATCCCTTTTGTAATAAATAATTGGTTGTAAGGCACGAGTTTGTTTTGGCAACCAATGATCTACAACTAGCAGACAAAATATCTTTTGACTTCTTGCCATCTTGGTTTCGATTCCTTTGACATTTTGTTTCTACCATAAACAACTACTATTTGCCAATAAAAATGGAGGAAAATAACATATAAAAGTATAAGAGGGTAAGGCACACTACACCAAATGAAGCTAAAACCTCACTATTCTTATGGAGTCATGGGACCATTGCACCGGATGATAAGGGTAGTGGGAGTTGGTATGTTTCACAGGTTGTAGATCATGGTTGAATTGAGAGTGAGAGTTTTTGTTTTTTATAGGTTGGGTGGTTAAGGGTAGTGTTGGGTCTAAAATTGTGCTTCAGTGTAGTGAATCAGTCAGGGGCGAAGGATTTCTTGGGCTAGGGGTCCCCCCCCCCCCCCCCCCCGTTTTTGACGTATTGGTATAAATTTGCGATTTTCGTAGGTTAAATTGAGTCCGGCCCCAGTCAATTTGCCACTACCGATCGAAAAAATTTGAGTTCCCCCCCCCCCAATTCAAAAACCAAGCTTCGCCCCTGAAATCAGTCAATTTGATGTGACAGTGCAGAATTGGAGAAAATCAGGGTAATGCCCCGCCCTATCTAATAATTAATTGTAAAAGACCATAAATGTTGTATAACATATTTTTTCCAACCTAAATGAGTTTTAGTTAAATACGTTTAATATTTTGAATAGTTCAAAATTTAATTAATTATTCTGCTAATATTGATGGAGAAATGATGAGATGATATAACATGAGGAAGCCATATAGTTATAAATTTGTTTTATTAAATAATCTATTTAAATAATGTGAGAATATCAGTACAATACACAAACTAATCTAGACTAATGCTATTTCTCAAGTATTTGCACAGTATACACAATATTCTATCTAAAAATTAGTCAAATTCTCCAACTATTTGTATAATATTCAATCAAAATCTTTTTCAAACTTAGAGTAATTTCCCAACAATTCATATAATATCTACACAATGCACAAAGCAATCTCAATATGTTGTGATAATTATTGTTCTAAGTGGTGAATTACTGAGGAACATAATCCTGATGTACAGTGACGGATTCAGGAAATTTTTTTACTGGGTTCTTTTTTTAGATGCTCTAATTTCATATGACGGAACATAAAAAATTTCGGGTCAGTACATGGGTTCAATTCAGTTTGACGGTTCGGGGCGTTTTAGGGATTTGGGTCGGTTTAGGGGTTCAGGTCGGTTTAGGTTTCAACATGTCAGAATTTAACATCCCTAAAATACATAATACGATAATAACCTAACTATAACTAATACAATAATCCTATAAGAATTTAGAAGGTTGTAAGCATTTACATACCTTTAATTGTCTACCCAACTATGTCATTTACTAGAGAAAGAAACAAACTCATTCTAACAACTTCAATGTGATCCTGTACAAATAATAGAGGTCTTACCTTTAGAAATGTCTTACCTAGGATAACTATTTGTGGGGCCGTGAGTTTTTCAGTGAAGGTTTTCATGATTATCACAAAAAAATAATTGTATCAAAACTGGCTTGTTTAAACAATTTTCCATCATTTGATTGTCATTTGTATCATCTAGTCATCTCTATCACTAAAACCGTCCCATTAATTGAAAGTAACAAACAAAACTAAAAGATTAACTTGAAAGTATTAATACATCAATGCAAAAATCATAACCAAAACATAGTTGAAATATCAAACATCCTTTGTGCATCAATGATTCAATTCTAAACATTTCGACTCCATCAACAACAGCAACAATTAAACATGATCTAACCTGAAACTGAGACTAAACAAGGTACGCCCCCAAGCTTCCTTGCCGACGCATCATTCGGCAAACTCCCACCCGAGCTCGACAACGACTTAATAATCGGCAAAAACACCTCACCCGCACGCGCAGTCGTACTCGGCATAGCCGGAGCAATAAAAGTCTCACTCAAAGCCAATCCATAACTCAACCCAAGCGTACTCTTCCCTAACCACGCGCAGTCGTACTCGGCATAGCCGGAGCAATAAAAGCCGGACCAAATAACCTCGTTGGTAAACGCACTAAAGGCTATTGTAAATGTGAGTGGTTTTGGTTAGGATAGTGGTGGTGAGACCAAGAAAAGCCCAAGCGCTACAGGTAAAGGAGAGAGCCAAGTAACTTGAGACACAAAATATTCAAATCAATACACACGTTGGCTACTGCACCTCTCATCCTCTCCAAAACCAAAACCACACAAACAGCCACTACACGGCTGTGCCCCTGCCTCCTCTCCTCACGGCGTCGGCCTCCACCCTCTGTCCCTCACAGCTCACTCCTTCTCCTCCGACCCCCCTGCAAAAACTCAGTTTCCTTATCAAACCCAGGAAGGGTTTTGAATTTAAAAAAATAGAAACCAAAAAAAAAAAAAAAAAAAAGATGTGCCGAAGGGAATCGAACTAGGTACATTTGGTACTAAATGTAGGCTTTTAACCACGGAGCACTTCACATCTTTAGCAATGGGTTCCTTAATGATTTTTTTATGGGTTCCTTTCCAGTTTTGTATATACATTAACATTGTAATTTCGAAACCGAGTGGGTTCCCGGGAAACCACTCACCTAAGCCTAAATCCGCCCATGTTGATGGAAGTCTTTACAAATCATGTTTGGGTGAATTGCTGAAATCGTCCTTTAGGTTTGGTGAAAGTTGCCACTTTCTTATATACTTGTGATTTTTTGTTATAACCGTACATAATCCTTGATGGGTTAGGATGTCTTGATGTTAATGGGTCAGTGGGTAGATGGGTAGATACAACAATTTAATGGCTCATATGTCTATTAATAGGTCATATTGTTGAGCATGAAATAAAATCACTTTGAATGGTTAACATGGATGGTAATAAGAACATGCAGGATGACAAACAGGAAGTGTAGGTTGATGATTCGCAGGTTGTGCAGGATCAGAACGGAAAAAGGTTGATCATTCACAGGTTGTGCAGGTTCAGAAACAAGAGGTTGATCCAACTGCTGGTGACAAATCCAAAGATGATGAGTATCAGAAACAGGATCAGCAACAAGTTGGGTTGCTTCATGGTCAAGGCGACACATCCGAAGAGGAAGATGATCAACTAGAGACTATGATCCAGAGGTTTTAAAAAAGGCTTATGATTATGACAGCACAGATTCGGACGAGCGGTACCATGATCGCTAGGGATGGCAAAAAAACCCGAGCCCGACGGGTATACCCGAAACCCGAAGCATTTGGGACGGGTATACCCGATACCCAACGGGTTTGGGACGGGTTTGGTATTGGAAAAAAATATTTCGCGGGTATGGGACGGGTATGGTATTAGGTGATACCCGACCCGATTACCCGAAACTAAATACCCGTCTACCCGAAATATATACCCGAATACTTTTGAGTTTTATATATATCTTTTCTTAACTATTTTTTAGTAATGTTTCATTCTAATTAGATTCATTATTTGAAGATTAAACTTTTCGTCTAAAAATATATATTCTAATAACATTATTATTTATATTTATATGCTATGAAATATATAAATAGTTTTCAAAATTCATACTATAATATATATTTACATATTAAATGTTTCAAACATTATTATGGTGATGATAATATATATGTTACTTATTACAATTTCATATACTCTAGATTTCTTAAAACATAAGATTATAAAAGAAAATAAAATATATATATACTTGCAAATACCAACGGGTATACCCGATATCCGCGGGTATGCTCTATACCCGACGGGTAATAACCGACAAAAACCCGACGAGTAATGGACGGGTATGGTATGAGATTTTATAACCGGGTATGGGTATGGTATTAGTCAAACCCGACCCATACCCGACACCGTTACCATCCCTAATGATCGCTATGAAGGAGAGCATGCCACAGATTCGGGACTGTTGTTCGGATGACGACTGTCACTGGAAGCAGTGGCGGATACAGAAAATTTTTATACGGGGGGCACAATACGGGTTGGTTTAAAATGGGTAAACACGACGATAAAATAACTTAGTTCATTGAATATTTAAATGTAATAACGACATACCTCGATTATAATTGTCCTCTACGTGTTTTCATCTGCTGGAAACGCTTGATTACATCTTCATTAGTAACATTGAAGAGTTCATCTACTTCTACAGCACATAGTACACAAGTTCAAAAAATATCACTAACATAATTGCGCAAACTTGACTTTACACGTTTCATCACCGAAAACCACATCTCCACTGATGCAGTTGCAAGAGGCAAAATCAAATTATAATCTAGAGTTTGGATATTTGTAAATTAAATTAATATATTGATAATATTTGACAAACACAAATAATTTGTATTAATTAAATTATAATCCAACATTATACAATTATTATAAAGCAACACAACTATTATAAACACAAAAACACACAGTGCGTCACTACCTAACTTCAAATGTCCTAAAAAACATTATCATTTAATCATAGGAATTAATGATAAAAACAACTCACGGGAGCAGGGAGCAGGGAGAATGATCATCGATCCGATGGTCTGATGGATTTTGGTCGGACTTAGGAGAGTCCGAGAGGTTGTGTGCACAGAGAGGGCGCGTTGAGCGGTGAATTTTGATGATTGATCAGACTCTGAGCACAGGGGATTATTGATCGGACTTTGATGTTTGATCGGAATTTTTTGATCATCGGAGAGGTAGAGCACATAGCATAGGGCAAAAGATGGGAGTGCAGGAGAGTTGCGGAATTTCGATCGACTACTGCTAGGGCTTTTCAAGTTCAACATTGGGCACTACTAGAAACAGGGTGGCTCCGCCACTGACTGGAAATGACATAACTTTGAATCTATGTCTCTGTTTTCCGTATGTCTTTAAGTGTGTTTTAACTTGATCTCTATCTATTATGTTTATGTCTAGCATATGTATTTTGCATCTATGTGTTTATGAATGTAATGTATTTTGTTGTTACTTCATTCACTAAATTGGCATAACAAATCATCAAACAAAATCAGAAAGATGGTATACACAGATACATCAAAACATTGATTTTTCATTAACATTTAACAATTTATTACATAAAGATACGACCTTTAACGGGTCAATTACATAAACAGATACATCAAAACACACAAAATGATGACCACAACAACAGCCCTAAGCCTTCTGTTCTCAGCCTTCAAATTCCTGATCATGTCTTCTAGGTGTAATTGGCATTCGTCTTTTTCACATAAAATTACTTTAAAAGACTTTTTTAAAATGCAAGGAAAAGTAAATTAGAGAGATGTAAACTTTTAAGAAAAATCAATAGCAAAACAATGGTGTTGATTCGGGATCAGATGGAACCTCGGTGAAATAGTTATCTTTATTTTATAGTGGTATGTTTGAGCGCGCACTTATGCCTAACTTAGAATTGCAACTGCATTTTCTAGAGGTGACTGTTCTCGCATAGCTGTACAAACGACTGTGTTCTTAATGTTATTATGAGGGTCTCCCGACTAGTGAGCTCACCTCTCAACACTGAAAGTAAAGTGATTCGAGACTGTGTCGACTCAACCCCGAATTACCCGCCTCCCGTGTTGCGATATAGACACCAAACTACTCTAGACTTTTATGAATAACTTATCGGTGGCCGGAGCATGACCAAACAAATTACCACTTAATATCATAGAGGGTCGTGACTTACTAGCAGACGTGCATCCCCTACTTGGTTTAATTAACTTATCAAAAAGTGACCGGTCTATCATTAACTGTGTGGCAGTATAATGATGAAATAAAATAAAGACCGTTTTATTTCAACACGAGTTCATCAATCCTTAACCCTTCAAAGCTTCACATAAACCATGAAACCAAGATGTAAGATTAAAGATTAATTATCATTCGACCGAGTATAAAGACCGTACCTGACCCTAAATGAGATCTTGATAGTAGAGGATTAAGTCTCAAAGTGTGTATTTCTACCCACAAGTGACTAATCACTACTCATGGGTTTAAGGTCACAAGTGCATGGGTTATTACACACCATGGGTACACTCATGAGTCCTTCCCATTTCTTATCAAGACACTCACAAGACAAAAGACTAAGTGATTTGTTAATTAGACCATTAAACAAAGTTAGAATAGTAAGAATTATTAAGAACACAAAACACCACTTTAAAATAAAAGATAAACTATATTAATTCATACCAAGTGTTCATCCTCACCCTAACAACACCAACATAAATCTAGCCTAGCATGGTTGATACAACAAGCTCACAAGGTTGGGTTTGTGTACAAGACATGTTGGAAGGTGGTATGGAGATTTCAAAGGGTTTTGGTGATTTTGGGGTCTCTCTCTCTCTCTCTCTCTCTCTCTCTCTCTCTCTCTCTCAAGGTGTTTGTGGAGTGATCCCAAGCTCCAAGGGAAACCTCTAAACCTCTTTGGGGGTAGAAACTTCGTGAGAAGTGTTGGATTGCGAGTGGGAATGGATGCCTCAAAATGTGGGGTGAAGGCCTCTATTTATAGGCATTTCAACTCTTGCACGCCCTCGACAATATGAGTACCACATTGCTACAATAAAATTGAAAAAAAAATCCGTGTTAAATGGGTTTTCTTTTTCATTGTGTCTTATGCTCGTTCATTGTGTTTAGTATGCACGTGTGCTTTATAAATATGTTATTTTAGTTTACACATGATTTAACTTCATCCATTGTGTTTTTAGTATGCTTTCCATTGTGTTTTACACAAATGGATTTTGTATTTATGGTGTACATTGTGTTTTATTATGTTTAAGTTTACTATTCATTATGTTTTAGTTTTCTGTTCATTGTGTCTTTAATATGTCGTCCATTGTGTTTTATTAGACTGTTCATTGTGTTTTATACCCTATTGTTCATTGCATATTTAATTGGTACTCATTGTGTTTTACGTTATCTCCATTGTGTCTTACGCAACTGGGTTTCTGACTTTTTTTTTTGTACAAAAGTATAACAATATGGTACTCATATTAAAGATAAAAAAACGCTCAATTTTGTGGTATAATTATTTTAAAAAAAAATATGACGTATAAAAAGTTATGTACGTTTAAAAATGAAGGTGGAAATGACATGTGACTTGCATGTGCATATTCTTTTGACAAAATTACCCTTCCCATTGTTTAATCCTTTAAACATATGTTATTTTTTGAGTGGCTTATCACACTTCTCATTTTTTTAGTCTTTGTATAATAACTCAACCTTGTAATATAGTATAGATAGATAGATAATACTACCTAAAACTTTAGTTTGTCATGATGGCAATTTAAGTCCCTAAGTGATGCCAATTTGGAATTTGAACACAATAACTAGAAAGTTTCAACAATCACCATTGATCCAACTCTAAACTTTTTTTATATAATTTTTTAAATAAAAAACAACATAATGAATTAAACTTTTTGGGATTGCATTTTAAATCTTATTTTTAGATTATTGCGTTTTGAAAACGCAGATAATCATTTTTTAGGCTACGAAAACGCAATAATCTATAAGCAGCTTCACCCTTACTTTTCCAAAACACATAATCTGTTTTGAATAATCAATCTCAAACACCCCGTTACACTACCACAACTTGCAAGAATTTCTCACGTATTTTTTTTTAAGCATGGCGTTTTTTTTTTTGAACAAAAAACTTCATTAAAACACGGACGAGTCCTCAAAACAAGGACCCCGGAAAAGTACATTAAAAAATTGGAATATTGCATAATGTTTAAAATAAAAATTACATATCCTTCTAAAGTAGGTCTAAATTTTTTTAAAATTTTTAATCCTTTCTACGTTGATATCATTGATTTATAAAACTTTATATCTACTACTGTTATGTTAATAAATTACGTTCTTATTTGAGACTACATATGAACTTCATTACTATTTAAACTTTTTATTTTAAATATATAATAAGTAATACTTTTGTCAATCGTGGAAATAGTTACTAGCGTCTGTCTATTGGTACCCCATCAGTTTCTATTTCAACTCCCCTCTGAAGCGTCTCGCTTAGGCCAAAGCGAGGCGCTTCGGTCACATTAATGTCTAATCAGTACGAGGTTGCATGGGAGTTTGAAAAAAAGGGCCAAGCGCCTCGCTTTGGTCAAAGCGAGGTGCTTGGCAACAGGGAGGAATGAATCTGGACATTTTGATGTTGGGAAGGTTTTTGTTTGGATTTTTTTTGTTTTTTTTTTGTTTGTTTTGAAGTGTTTTTTTTTTTTTTTGTTTTTAACTTGAAGTGTTTTTTTTTTTAACTTTTTTATCTATTTAGGGTCTTTATCTATTGTAATTTTTTTAAATTTAAAAATTTTAAAAACACCGAAATAACCCGTGTTTTTTTTTTTTAAACTTTTTTATTGATTTAGGTCTTTATCTATTGTAATTTTTTAAATTTAAAAAACAAGTGATAACCCTAATCAAACTATAATTAATCAAGTTATCCCAACTTTAACCTATTAATAAAGTGTTCGATTGTCACTGTGACTGGATAAATTATTCACGGAGAAGACCTCGTCGAAGAAAGATTGAACGAATTCGCGAATTTTGATACGAATATGGTGGTTGATGGTCAACGTGGCGTCGTTTTGGTTCATAACATGTAATTTTTATTTGGTTTGGGATTGAAGGGTTGAGTGATCTTTTAACGTTTATAATCGAATGTTTACTGTTTGGATCTCATTGGTTTTACTGGCTTGCAATTTATAATTTTGTTTTAGTTCGTTTATTATTTATGGGTTTAATATTTATTAGACAATTAAACATTCAAAACAGACAACATATATATATAAACAAAAGATCAAATGCATAATAATAATAATAATAAGTTTGTCCATACACATCATAAAAAAAATACAAGTAAAAAGAGTCTACTGCGGCGGGGTGGTGGTGGGCCCCCTGTGCTGGTCCACGTGTGGTAGTGGGCGTAACTCTACCTGCCAATGCCTCGTCATCGCCTGCATCGCGTCGACCGTCCCACTCCTGAACCTCCCGGAGCTCACCGATGCGGCGATAGATGTCCTCTGCCACGAAACGCGCAGCAGAGTGAGGTCATCATAAATATGACGGGGGTACTGCTGCTGTGGTGGCGGCGGAGGAGGTGGGGGGGCGTCATCGTCTTCAGCCTCGTCGTCCTGACCCGCCTTCTCTACCAGGAGAGGCTCTCCCGGACGCACCTCAACGTAGGGCGGTATATCATCTAAAGTAAGAAGGGGGCCGGCGCAAAAGCCCTCCTGGTTCCGATAGCTCGAAACCGATGCACACCCTTCGAGACCTCGAAGAGGATCCCCATGCTCCGGGCATTGGCGTCACCGAGCTCTACCGATGGGATCGAGGGCAGCAAACTGATGTCGGTATCTGGCGAGATCCCCAGATGACGCGCGATGTAAGTGATGAACGCCCCGCCATGGAGATGTGCGCGAGCCTGGCGTATGTGGCAACACTTAAAGTAGTCGACCAGGGACGTAAGCTAGGTTGGCACGGCTGCCGCATAATCAAACAGTTTAAAAAGAAAAGGTCACACTGGTTGACCTTCTCCCGACTGTTCCCCCGTGCTGCGATAGAGGTGGCGATCGCATGCTGAAAGTAATAGTACAGGGGGTCCCTAATCGACGTCGCCTTCGCAGTATTCTTACCAAAGTGCGACTTGGCGATGAACCTCCAAAACCTGACCAGGGTCGGCCTATCCACCGTAAGGAGACCGTCCCGGTACAACGCAGACTCAGTCTCCGAGGCTGTGTACAACCCCGAAGCAACAGCAAACTCCTGCAAAAAATAATTGTAAATATTAACAACTTTGGTAACATAATAATAAAATGACAGATAATTGAAATAACATACCTCATAGGTCAGCTCATGCCAACTCCCTCGCCAACCGAAATCGGATGGGGCGAAAAGTCTGAGTCGGGTTCGGGTTCTCGGACGGATCCAGAACCACGAACGACGACAGAAACTCTATCGTCAAAGCCCGGTAAGAAGGCAGCTTGGTTATGTCAAAGAGACGACGCCATGGAGTGTCAGACCCCACAAAGTCGTGAGCCCTGCCGGTCTCGCCGACCCTCTCCAGAAGCGACCAACTCATGTACATCTGAGGGTCGACAGCCATATGACGCATCTTCGTGCAGCAACGCCGCGCATCCTCAAACCCCTCCTCAAAGTGCAGGTACGGGTGGTCCGGTAAGGGGTCCGGTGGTGTAGCCCGTTGATGAACCGGTCGTCACGGGTCTTACAAAACCTAATTAACCTAGGTAGATAGGGTAAATAGGGTATCAATCCAAGGAGCGTGTGGTTAGTGAATATTATTTAGTTGATTAAACAGCGGTGCTTATGAAGATGCTAAATTAATTATGAAGATTGCATTTTGTTCATTTAAGATTTTTGATTTTAAGTTGTTGTTTATGATACTAAGAATTAATTGAAATTATAAATAAAAATGATGTTGTAAACAATCGGATTAAAAAGATTACACTAAGGATTCGGCAATTGAATACTAGGGCTTTAACAATTGGGTAAACAATAATAATGTAATTGGCACTAACGGAGTGATTGTTCAATAGGCTTAGGTATCAAGTTTTATCAATATCAAGATAGATTAGACTATACTTCATTACCTAGAACATACAATCCTATGTTTGTGTTAACGTAAGGAATCATGCTTATCTCACGAGAAATTGGCACAAGATCAATTAACTACAATGAGTTTAGCATAAGATTTATCACCAATAACACGGTTAATTCAAGCACACAATAACATAAACAAAAGTTTAAGAACAATACCCAATGTGTTCAAACCCTAGATATCAAAAGCTTATATCCCTAGTGTAATACAATATGATTAGCCACTCATGGCCATAGAGCTTGCTTCTTCTAAGGTTGGATCCTCTTTTCTTTCAATCTTCTTGTCCCTCTTACTTGCCTCGTTCCTCTGCACCTCTCCCAAAAAAAAATATATTTGCGATCTCCCCTCGTATGCGCCGCACAAGACCCCCAAAGGAATAATAATATCCCTCTCTCCATCTGTGCGTGACTTCTTTTTTCTAAAACTCCATGGGCCGAAAATAATAATTAGTGGAGCCCACTGCATTCTTTCAATCTTTCCTTTAGAGACATTGTCTCAATAATACCGATATTATTATTATTATAAATATATTATGACCCCGTACTCTAGACTCGGGTGTTCGGGTCTCGAATATAATTTGTACGGTTTTAGCCCCACTCCATGCGATCACCTACCAAAAATATAAAATAAACAAATTAATAGTAAAAACAACCAAAAAGTAATAAAATATATACAATACTAAAATAATAGAGTACAGACCTAAAACTAATAAAAATACTATCTAAACGACTCAAAAATACACAAAACTGCAAATAAACATGATGCCTGCAACCGCGCATCACACCCCCACACTTATCTTTTTTCGTCTCGAAAAAATTATATACACTCTGCTCAAGACATTGTCACAGACTAGCACCCCAGTCGCCCTATCATACCTTAGCTAAGGTCCAAAGTCATACCCCATTTACAAATCAGCATTAGATGTGTTAATTCAGCAAGTCAAATTGATTTCCATTTAAAAACAGAATTTACCCGACTAAAGCTAACATGCTTCTGGTTTTTATTTTCATGCAACACACCCCTCACAATTTTTCACTCCACTCGGTTTAATATCTGGACTAGCATGTAATGCGCTAGTATTAATCACTCAAAAACCAAGTATGCAACTCTGTTATCATAGGCTTGTATGACAATCACACCTCAACTGTAGGCAATGCACATATCTAAAGGACTTACGGGTTTTGGGCTTAGGTAAAGGTAGGAAACATTTGGCTAACAAGTGGCTAAAACGAAGACACGTACCGACCCATGACAATCTTTTATTCATACTAAACACAATAACTAAAACAGCGGGTTATTTTCAACCCGTAGTACATAATACTCACAATTTTTTTTCTTTTTTTTTCTTTTTTTTTTCTTTTTTTTTCAATCACCTACTTTGGTATATCGGCCTCATGAATTGACTGATTTTTTTTTTTGGCGTATAAATACTAAACATCATAATAACTACACTTAGATTGTCAAGTAACACTGGTGATACAAAAGGTCGGTTTAAGAAACTGATTTGGGTTTAACAAACGAATAGGAAAAGGCTCAACATGGCTACTAAGGGTAATATTGTTGGTAAACAGGTTAATCACGTAGACAAATACACGGGTATCAAACGAAAAGGGTAATCCTAAATTACCTTTATCATCTATGTGCATATCTAGTTTACAACCTCGACATGTATCAAATCACACAAGTTCTGAAACAGAGAAACATCTGGCCTACTCTCACAAATGAAAATATATAATTCAATCTATCAACTAGTAGGCTCAAGATCTCACAAAAGTGGGGAAATGGGTTACCGATGTGTGCATGCATTTATTACCAATAGCTTGTTAAATCTAGTCAGACAATTCTAAACTTTTTTTTTTTTA
Source organism: Ambrosia x helenae (assembly GCA_030844895.1). Taxonomy (NCBI): domain Eukaryota; kingdom Viridiplantae; phylum Streptophyta; class Magnoliopsida; order Asterales; family Asteraceae; genus Ambrosia; species Ambrosia x helenae. The sequence goes on along the minus strand of CM061226.1, from coordinate 89,999,594 downwards.
ACAACACCTGCTGAAAACGGTTCATACTACTTTTCCACAAATTAGACCATGACTAAGGATCTACTGCCAAAACAATCAAGAAACAACTAGTAGGTACCGAAAAAGCTGCTTTTATGTCTGATTAGAATGCTTTTTTTAGGAACAATTTTCAAGACATTTTCAATTTTCAATTTTTTTTATTTTTTGAAATTTTTTTAAGACACAAAAATAAATAAAAACGAAGTTTCCCCACCCCCACACTTGAACGACACATTGTCCTCAATGTGAGCTAGGAATAAAATAAAGCAGAAATAAAAATAAAATACAACAGTAAAAGGAACAGACTCCCCTGGATATAGGCAGTGCGCGTATGAGTCTCTGAATTCCTCCCAATCGAACCGTATAGCATTTCATTCGCGGCCGATAGACAAACCTGAAACTAAGACTCAAAAGAAAAATAAAAACGTAAAATCCTGGGATGCCTGATACACCGATGGTGTACAGATTTACCCTGCCTGAATGGAGATTGAGTACAGGCAAGTTATCTGATTGCAAGTTAAACTCCGAGCATTCCCATAAATCAAAAGACTCAAAATACTAACTAAAAAAAAAAGTAAAACAAAATAAATAAATATACAAACTGTACAAGAATCGTACCTGATGTTCATTCATGGTGGTCTCAAAGAACATTTGCCTACCGAATTTCCAATGTATGCTCGGTAGTTTACCTTCCATGCCCCAATCTGTTCATTCTCTTTCAACTTATCCATCGAGTCCAAGCATGAAGGTTTTATCCCACATTTTCCTACCGAGTTTCCAACATACACTCGGTAGTTCACATGCCAAATCCACAATTGCTTCCAAGTTATTGGCATGAGAATTGAGTCATTCTTGTTGCGGGGCTGTTTTACAATAAATTGCCCAATGTCCTCCCAGCTCACCTTCCTCTTCTTCATCTTTGAACCTTCATCCTCCTCTTTGTTGGGTGCCTTAATCAACACGGGATGCGATTCGTGATGAGCTTTCACCTCAGCCACCAAATCTTCATGAGATGCTAAGTCTTCAGTTAGGTTTAACCATTCAGAAAGACTTGCAGTATCTTCATCTATATCAGCCTCTACCACAATACCATTGGCCAACTCGTTTTGCTCACACTTAAGTTGGGCAAATTCCTCGGCTAGTTTACCCACTTGAATCACCAAAGCTTCATGAGCTTTGTCTCTTACTTCATTTGCTCTCTTCATATCTTTGATATTATCATGGTTTTCTTTGATCATGATCGCAAGAGCATCAAGCTTAGAATGTGTTGAATTTCGAGGGTCTTCGTATGCCGGTTGAGGTTGATTAAGATAATAGTCATTATATTGCTCATGGTTTTGATATTGTTGCGTCCTTTGGGTAAATGAACTCCCTTGATATCTGTTATTTAACTGATAATAGCCTTGGGACTTTGAATAGCATGACTGACGATGTGAAGAAGACAAATGTGAACCTCCAGGTTTTTCGAGCCCAAAAATAATACGATCTTGTCGTACTTTAAATGCTTCCATTTTCTTACGGGCCATTGGACAATCTCGCCACAAATGATATGGGCTCCCACAACAAGGACAAGTGTTATCATCATCTTCCCAATACATTGTGATGATGACGATCAAGTCTTGCTAAATTCCCAATCTTCAGATTTTACACAAGTGGCATGCATGCATTATCTGTCACCTGCACACTTCACACACCACGCGTAAAAACGAACAAAAAGAAGTAACAAAGACAAATTAAACAGTTAATCACAATAATCAACTAATAACTAAACACTAAGCGCACTAGCTCCCCGGCAACGGCGCCATTTGATGAACCGGTCGTCACGGGTCATACAAAACCTAATTAACCTAGGTAGATAGGGTAAATAGGGTATCAATCCAAGGAGCGTGTGGTTAGTGAATATTATTTAGTTGATTAAACAGCGGTGCTTATGAAGATGCTAAATTAATTATGAAGATTGCATTTTGTTCATTTAAGATTTTTGATTTTAAGTTGTTGTTTATGATACTAAGAATTAATTGAAATTATAAATAAAAATGATGTTGTAAACAATCGGATTAAAAAGATTACACTAAGGATTCGGCAATTGAATACTAGGGCTTTAACAATTGGGTAAACAATAATAATGTAATTGGCACTAACGGAGTGATTGTTCAATAGGCTTAGGTATCAAGTTTTATCAATATCAAGATAGATTAGACTATACTTCATTACCTAGAACATACAATCCTATGTTTGTGTTAACGTAAGGAATCATGCTTATCTCACGAGAAATTGGCACAAGATCAATTAACTACAATGAGTTTAGCATAAGATTAATCACCAATTAACACGGTTAATTCAAGCACACAATAACATAAACAAAAGTTTAAGAACAATACCCAATGTGTTCAAACCCTAGATATCAAAAGCTTACATCCCTAGTGTAATACAATATGATTAGCCACTCATGGCCATAGAGCTTGCTTCTTCTAAGGTTGGATCCTCTTTTCTTTCAATCTTCTTGTCCCTCTTACTTGCCTCGTTCCTCTGCACCTCTCCCAAAAAAAAAAATATTTGCGATCTCCCCTCGTATGCGCCGCACAAGACCCCCCAAAGGAATAATAATATCCCTCTCTCCATCTGTGCGTGACTTCTTTTTTCTAAAACTCCATGGGCCGAAAATAATAATTAGTGGAGCCCACTGCATTCTTTCAATCTTTCCTTTAGAGACATTGTCTCAATAATACCGATATTATTATTATTATTATAAATAGTATTATGACCCCGTACTCTAGACTCGGGTGTTCGGGTCTCGAATATAATTTGTACGGTTTTAGCCCCGCTCCATGCGATCACCTACCAAAAATATAAAATAAACAAATTAATAGTAAAAACAACCAAAAAGTAATAAAATATATACAATACTAAAATAATAGAGTACAGACCTAAAACTAATAAAAATACTATCTAAACGACTCAAAAAGAGTTAATAGCCATTTTCGTCCCTGAGTTTGGGCCAGTTTGTCACTCCAGTACAAAAGTTTTTTTTTTTGCAATTCCTTCCCTGAGGTTTGGATTTTTTTGCCAAATTCGTCCTTTTCACTAACCCAGTTAAAAAATCTCGTTAATGTCAGGGGTAGGGTCGTCTTTTTACCTCAGGGACGAATTTGGCATTTAAAATTCAACTTTACCCCACACCCACACCCACCCCACCCTCTCTCTCTCTCTCTCTCTCCCGTTTCTCTCACACGTATCCCAGAAACGAGTTGGAAACATATATTTATATGGATTTATATTTTCAGGTTGCTTGATATTTATCTGAATCCCACAGATGGCAAGAAGCCCATGTTTAAAGCTGCTGTTCGGCTTCTACATAATCATGGAGAATCACTCGACCCTCTCCAAGTTCTCGAGGTTTCAAGTCTCATATTTAAATCCCAACAACACAAATTTTATTGATTTTTTTCACACGCATTGTTTAAATTAAAAATGCGAACACAAAACTTAAGTTCCACCAAACGAGGCAATAACAACCTCCAATCAGTAATAGCCATAGCTATGCATGCTAAAGTTTTTAGTTTTATTTGTAGAGATTGTCCCTGAACATGCCTTTACATCTTGTTTCTGACACAATATTAAGAATGCTAAGAGCTCGGCGTCATCACCATTAGGGTATGTGTAGTGGTGGATAGTTATGTTGGGGTTATAGGATTAAAATATTAAAAAGTAATAGAAAAGGTGTTATGTTGGGGTTATGGAAAAAGAGGGTGTAGTGGGAAGGAGGGTTATGTTGGGGTTATAAATGATTGGTAATGATTGGTTAATTATTATTTTTTATTTAAATAAGAATATTTAATACTTAATAATATTTCATTAAAAATAAAAATAATAATAAAAATAAAAATTTAGACTGAAAGTTTATTAAATTAATAAAATAATAAAAAAATTATTTAGTATTAAAAAATAAAATTAAAAAAAAATTTTGAATTTCAAACGGTTACTGTTCCAAACCGTTTGAATTTCAAACAGTTTCCCTCCTACTTCAAAGTTTGAATTTCAAACTTTGCCCCCCCAAACGTTTAAATTTCAAAGTTTGAATTTCAAACTTTCCCCCCTCCACCAAATCTCAGTCACACCTATAAATACCCCCCTCCTCCCAAATCTCAGTCACACCTCTTCCCTCTTCCTCATCCTTTCCTCATCCTGAACACAATGAATAATATGGGCAGTTTTCAAGCAGGAGCTGCCGGACCTTCTAATGTCCGGCAGTATGCTCGCCGGGTCCGGGGACGGGGCCGGCCCCGGAGACTACCATTCACCTCCTCTCCTCCTCCTCCACAGCCTCCTCTTCCTCCTCCTCCTCCTCCACAACATTGGATTTATCACCCTCCTCCTCCTGCTGCGGCACCACCAACCTTTCCTCATCCTGAAGTCGATGATGACTTCACGGATGAAGAATGGGCCTGGGCCATGGATTATACCATGGCTATTAATGAAATGGACCGACTGAGAGTGTCGGCCCCCACCCCCCGAATTGCTGCTGCTATCCCCTCCCCCCACCACCAACCTATCCCCTCCCCCCACCACCAACCTATCCCCACCCCCCAGAATACCCCCACCCACCACCACCAACCTATCCCCACCCCCCATAATACTTGCCCACTCCACCACCACCAACCTATCCCCACCCCACCCCGTGAATATGGGGACCCAACTCCTGAAGACTTGGAAGCCCTCAGGGAACTTGAGGAGGAGGAGCGCCTTTGGAGCATGCCTTCCCCTCGTGGGGAGAACTACTACTTCCCTCGGATGCAAGGTCCGATGGGAGGGACAGCTCACGTTCCCTATCCCCCGAGTACTACACACTCGAGGACTGGGACAACTACTCTCCGTAGTGGGAGGTTTAGGTTTTAATAAGTAATTTAGGTTTATATTATGTCTTTATGTAATGTCTTTATGTAATGTGTTTATGTAACGTTTTAATAAGTAGTTTAGGATTAGGAACTCTGTTTGTAATAAGTAATTTAGGATTGTAATTTTATGTGTTTATGTGGTTTAAATTTAAAATATTATGTAATCTTTTAAAATAAACTAACATTAAACACAAAAGATTGGTGAAAACGCATTAAACATAAAGCCTAAAACATTAAACATTACAAATAGAACACAAAACATAAAACGTAACATTAAACATAAAGCCTAAACATTAAAAATTAAACATAGTGAAAACGCATCAGAGACCACGACAAAAGATTGGTGATTGAGAAGTCTGTTTGGTATTGTTGACGATAGGCGTCGTGTGTCAACTGAATTGCCATCCGTTCACTAACCCCTGGGTGCGCCTGCATCGCCGCTGAATAGACTACATGCCACCTATCAACGTTAGTTCGTATAGAATGCCACTTACTGTAGATCTGGTCAACGTTACGGTGGTTCGTTCCCGTGATTTGGTTGAACTCAGCCAACACATCCTGCCAAAAAGCCCGCCTATTGGTTGACGGAAGCTCCTTAACGTTTACCCACGCCCGCACTAACTCGAGTTGCTCTGTATTCGTCCAGGCTGCCATAGGTTTGGTTTTTGGTTTTTGGTTTGTAAAGAGTGTGTGTATGTATGAATTGTTTGTGTGTGTGAATTGTATATGTGTGTGTTTATGTTGTAGAAGATGAAGTATATATATATAGATAATAATTAAATAAATCAGTTTTTTTTTTTTAATTTTTGGACCGTTCAACGGTCATATGCACGAGTCCCCAACTAAAACGCTCGCTATGCTGCTGCCGGACCTCCACCAAAACGCCACCATAGCGCCTAGGGGGGCGGTGTTCCCGGCGCTATGGTAGGCTATAACGCCTGATAACTAAGCCACTACACACACCCTTATCAAGGACAAGTTTGTTCTTCATATGATTTCCTCACATTATATAAATCTTTCAACCTATTCATGTCTAGAATCAAAATTATTGGAGAGAGAGAGAGAGAGAGAGAGAGAGAGAGAGAGAGAGAGAGAGAGAGAGAGAGAGAGAGAGAGAGAGAGAGAGAGAGAGAGAGAGAGAGAGAGAGAGAGAGGGGGGGGGGAGGGGTGGGTGTGGGGTAAAGTTGAATTTTAAATGCCAAATTCGTCCCTGAGGTAAAAAGACAACCCTACCCCTGACATTAACGAGATTTTTTAACTGGGTTAGTGAAAAGGACGAATTTGGCAAAAAAATCCAAACCTCAGGGAAGGAATTGCAAAAAAAAAAACTTTTGTACTGAAGTGGCAAACTGGCCCAAACCTCAGGGACGAAAATGGCTATTAACTCACTCAAAAATATACAAAACTGGCAAATAAACATGATGCCTGCAACCGCGCATCACACCCCCACACTTATCTTTTTTCGTCTCGAAAAAATTATATACACTCTGCTCAAGACATTGTCATAGACTAGCACCCCAGTCGCCCTATCATACCTTAGCTAAGGTCCAAAGTCATACCCCATTTACAAATCAGCATTAGATGTGTTAATTCAGCAAGTCAAATTGATTTCCATTTAAAAACAGAATTTACCCGACTAAAGCTAACATGCTTCTGGTTTTTATTTTCATGCAACACACCCCTCACAATTTTTCACTCCACTCGGTTTAATATCTGGACTAGCATGTAATGCGCTAGTATTAATCACTCAAAAACCAAGTATGCAACTATGTTATCATAGGCTTGTATGACAATCACACCTCAACTGTAGGCAATGCAAATATCTAAAGGACTTACGGGTTTTGGGCTTAGGTAAAGGTAGGAAACATTTGGCTAACAAGTGGCTAAAACGAAGACACGTACCGACCCATGACAATCTTTTATTCATACTAAACACAATAACTAAAACAGCGGGTTATTTTCAACCCGTAGTACATAATACTCACAATTTTTTTTTTCTTTTTTTTTCTTTTTTCTTCTTTTCTTTTTTTTTTCTTTTTTTTTTTTTCAATCACCTACTTTGGTATATCGGCCTCATGAATTGACTGATTTTTTTTTTGGCGTATAAATACTAAACATCATAATAACTACACTTAGATTGTCAAGTAACACTGGTGATACAAAAGGTCGGTTTAAGAAACTGATTTGGGTTTAACAAACGAATAGGAAAAGGCTCAACATGGCTACTAAGGGTAATATTGTTGGTAAACAGGTTAATCACGTAGACAAATACACGGGTATCAAACGAAAAGGTAATCCTAAATTACCTTTATCATCTATGTGCATATCTAGTTTACAACCTCGACATGTATCAAATCACACAAGTTCTGAAACAGAGAAACATCTGGCCTACTCTCACAAATGAAAATATATAATTCAATCTATCAACTAGTAGGCTCAAGATCTCACAAAAGTGGGGAAATGGGTTACCGATGTGTGCATGCATTTATTACCAATAGCTTGTTAAATCTATTCAGACAATTCTAAACTTTTTTTTTTAACAACACCTGCTGAAAATGGTTCATACTACTTTTCCACAAATTAGACCATGACTAAGGATCTACTGCCAAAACAATCAAGAAACAACTAGTAGGTACCGAAAAAGCTGCTTTTATGTCTGATTAGAATGCTTTTTTTTAGGAACAATTTTCAAGACATTTTCAATTTTCAATTTTTTTTTTTTTTGAAATTTTTTTTATGACACAAAAATAAATAAAACGAAGTTTCCCCACCCCACACTTGAACGACACATTGTCCTCAATGTGAGCTAGAAATAAAATAAAGCAGAAATAAAAATAAAATACAACAGTAAAAGGAACAGTCGCCTCCTCTTCGACGAAGGCCCCGGTGCAGACGACCCAGCGTCATCTCTACCACCAAAAGCAGCGTCAGCAAAATCTGGCTCCATATGCATATCTATGTAAACAATAATTTTCAATTACTAATGATAATAACAGTAATAATAATAATAATAAATAGGGTCGTTCTAATTAAACCCCCAAACTTCGTAATAATAATAATAATAATAATCGTAATAATAATAATAATATTAGTAATAATAATAATAATATTAGTATTAATAATAATAAAAATAATAATAATATTAGTAATAATAATAATATAAGTAATAATAATAATATTAGTAATTATAATAATAATAATAATCGTAATAATAATAATAATAATCGTAATAATAATATTAGTAATAATAATAATAATAATAATCGTAATAATAATAATAATAATATTAATAATAATCGTAATAATAATAATAATAATATTAGTAATAATAATAATAATAATCGTAATAATAATAATAATAATCGTAATAATAATAATAATATTAGTAATAATAATAATAATAATAATAATCGTAATAATAATAATAAAAATAATAATAATATTAATAATAATCGTAATAATAATAATAATAATAATCGTAATAATAATAATAATAATAATATTCGTAATAATAATAATAATAATAATAATAATAATAATCGTAATAATAATAATAATAATCGTAATAATAATAATAATAATAATCGTAATAATAATAATAATAATAATAATCGTAATAATAATAATAATAATAATCGTAATAATAATAATAATAATAGTCGTAATAATAATAATAATAATAATAATCGTAATAATAATAATAATATTAATAATAATAAACTAATAATAATAATAATCCTAATAATAATACTAATAATAATAATAATCCTAATAATAATACTAAAAACAATAATAATAATCGAAATAATAATAATAACAATAATAATAATTTAAATAGTAATAATAATAACAATAATAATAATAACAAACCAAAGCGTCTCGCCGAGGCCAAAGCGAGACGCTTTGGTCGTCTTCCCCGGCGGATCCCCAACCGGAACCACCCAACGACGGAGGAGCGACGGAGGAGCCTGACTGCCTGATTAGACATAAAGCTTCAGATTCCTCAAAACTATTATTCCAGGCGCCTCGCTTAGGCCTAAGCGAGGCGGCTGGCTTAAGGGGTTTAATTAGAAGTTTGGGGGTTTAATTAGAACGACCCTAGTTACTATTATCATCATCATCAAGGCAATATATTCAACACAAAATAAAGGTTTTTTATTGATTTTTTACATAAAACTTACTCTAGAAAGATTTTTGTTTACCCAAACAATATTTAAATAAGAGTAGAAACAACCTCTAATATTCAATGAATATCAATAATCAATATCAACTAGTAAAAGAGGAGGGTGATGTTATTTAGACATCCCCTAAAAAACTCTAGACATTCTTTAAAACGGGTTGTGGAGGCCACAGTGGGCCGTGGAGGCCAAAAAAGTGAAAAACGACGGGCCGTGGAGGCCCTCACGGTCCGTTCTAATACGAGGTACGAGGTGTCAGTCTGAACTCCCTGCAAAAGCAGGGGGTTCAGACTGAAAAGGTGCAAAAAGGTGGTTTCCCACAGCGTCCACGGCTCGTGAAAAAGTGGTAGGTTTGGACATTTAAACCCTCGACGGCCCATCGAGGCCTCCACGGCCCGTCGTTTTTTACAATTTAACTCCAATGGGAGCAGCTTCTTCCTCATTTCAAACATCACCACCACTATTCACTCGGCCCGTCTCGACTTCCCGATCTCACGATGTCCTATTTACATAATTTTTAACCGATGACCTGTCTCTGAACGAGTCCTACGTCTCTGAAAGCCTTTTCGGACCCAGGCTTCAAGTTGGTGACGAGGAGGTTAAATCTAGGGTTCGTGGTAATGACGGGAATATGCTGGCCATCGGAACCAGAAATATGTAGAGGAAGAGGAGTCATTTTTCGTGCCACCAAGCTACCCGCAGTACACATACGGGACTTACCATTCGAGCGGGAATGGTGCTAAGGACTTTGAGGAAGGTGATAACGGCTTTGAGGAAGATGATGACAACGAGAAATGTGCTTCTGAAGGTGTTGACATAAAAGTGGAACCTAACCTGGATGTTTCGTATCAAACCGATCAGGTGTGTTTATTTATTTACACTAGTATATATATTTACATGTTTTATGGTTTGTTGGATTGAACTAGTATATATTTACAGTGGTATATAATTTAGACTAATATAAATTTAGACTATCCTCTTATATAATTTTTAGGTATTCGGGTCTGTTGAAGAGTTGAAACAATGGGTTTACGATAGAGCCCTTTGCTAGCGGTTACGTCATAGTGACCAGACGTTCAATTTCAAAAGGTAAGGGATCTGATGCAAAAAAGAAAAAAAATTAAGATATGGCTGAGATGCGACCGTGGTGGCAAACACCAAACTAAAGCCACAATACGGGTTTCGGGTAGCAAAAAGATTAGCTGTCCCTTTACGTTGAAAGGGAAGCTAGGCAACAATGGTTGGAAGTTGGAGGTAATAAACCCGGATCATAACCACGACCCTTTTAAACATGTTGAGGGTCACAAGTTTGCTAGGAGGCTGACACCGCTTGACGAAAAGATGGTGGAAAGGCTTTATTTTCAGGGGATGGACCCATTAAACATACATTTGGCTATTAGAGAACAAAACCCGAATAGTGTATGCATTCTACGAGACATACACAATACCATAAGCAAGATTAAACACACAATGTATGGCGACCAAACTCCAATGCAGGTATTATTATTAAATATTATTATTATATTATTATTAAATATAAATACTATTATTATTATTAACTAATGTCTGAATAGCAAACCCTAATATCTGAATATCCAATGCGAAAGAGAAACGAATAAAATAACTGTATGAAGTTTGTTATTAACTAAATAGTAAATATCCTTTTTTAAAAAAAAAACTAAATAGTAAATACTCTAATGAAAAGGGGTATTTTGGTTTCGGCTAGAGCCGCGGTTTTAGTGAATGGCTCCCCTACTTTCGACTTTAAGTGCGAAAAGGGGCTTCGCCAAGGTGACCCCTTATCCCCTTTCTTGTTTTTATTCGTGATGGGTCCCTTTAAAGTGCAAGATTTTGGTGTGGAGAGCTCTTCGGGATCGTCTTCCTACTCGGTTCGAGTTGATTAAGAGAGGTGTTAATGTTTCGGACGACTCATGTATACTTTGTGACTCGGCTCAAGAAACGTCTATGCATCTTTTCACTGGTTGTGCTTTTGCTGTAGAGCTGTGGAACCGGGTTGGAATGTGGTGTCGGGTGGGACCCCTCTTCGCGTTTGATGTTCTTGATCTTCTTCACTTCGTTGATTCACAACCGCTATCGAAGGTGGAAAAGCAATTGTTGAGGGCATTGTTTTTACCACTTTTTGGTGCATTTGGATGGAGCGAAACGACCGCATGTTCAGAGGTAGACATAGACGTCCGATTGAAGTCTTGGAAGTTGTTAAATCCACGTCGTACTTTTGGGTCCGTCATAGAGCTAGATTAAAATGTGTCGATTGGAAAAAATGGTGTACTTTTCCGTTGGATATGATGTAGTTGTTTTGGCCGGGGGTCCTCGCTTTGAGGACACCCTTTAGCGTTTTTTAATGAAGTTTACTTTAAAAAAAATATATACTATAATGAAATAAGATATAGTTGAACCATTATATAACAGAAAAGATTAGTTTTCTTATAAACAAAATATTAAATTATAGTTCGGTTTAATTAAAAGGATTTTTAAACTATAACTAAATTGAATCGACCTCTCCGTATTCAAGTTTTAGCAACCAAATTTATAATTAATAAAACTTTTGAAGTATGATTTGATTATTTCGTATTAGAAGCATAATAGTTCATGGAAAATTAATATATGTCTTAAGATGCAATGTATTTAATTTAATTTTAATATTTGACTTCGCATTTAGCTGCGTTCCATAATATCATCAACTAACTGAATTCACATTTCGCAACAAATGCGGCAAGTTAGCATGTCTTGACTGAATTTATACTCACGTGTTTATAATCTATTTACTTTTATTTAATCTATATCTATATATGGGGATGGTTCAATAGAAAACTCATTTTATTGAGAGAACTCGAGAACTAAATAATGACCATTGATCTTACAAGATCAAGGGCTATGATTAAAAGGATGTGGAGATTAAAAAAAGGCTAGGATTTTACAAGGGAGGGTAGTTTTGGAAAACTAAAGATTGAAAACCTATTTTCACACTTATTCAAACAAATAAAAAGATCCATGACCTTTTCTCTCTTTCTCTCTCACTCTCTCTCTAACTCTCTCAACAAACATCCTAGGGTTTCACTAAACTCGTATTTGATCAACAATTTACCACGAAAATCAATCAATAGTCATTGACGATCGATATTGGTACGATTTCATACTTGCAAACAGTTGTATTCGCATATAATCATAACATATTTGGTGTACTACACACATATCGCATCATCTCGTGTATTTCGTCGATTTTTGGGTGTTTTGTGTAAAATAACGAAATGTTGAACAACATTTCATGTTTTATTCATGAAATATATGTTAAATATGGTTGATGTTAGTGTTAAATGATATTATGGGTTTTTTTGTCAAGTGCTATGGATGTAACTGCAGTACACATGTGTAGTATGATTATTTCAGCTAATGTTAACAATGATCAGGCTTTGTATGATATGTATTGCATAGGTGTGATAATTGTTACATGTACTACACATGCGTGATAATATTATTTATGATAGTTAGTGTTAAGTTAAACTGATGTGTTTGTCATCTGTTGGATATATGAGATATCTATAATTGTATTTCACATGTGCAGTAGTATTGTTTTAGTCGATGTTTAGTGTGAATAGGCTTTGTATGTAATGTATAACACATGTGTTATAAATGTTTATTGTATTACACAGGTGTGATAATTTAATTTGTGATAGTTAATGTTAAAATGATACAATGTTTTGTTTGTCATGTGTTGCCATATATTACAGATGTAACTGTATTGCACATGTGAAATGTGACTATTCTAGCTAATGTTAAATGTGAACATTATTTGTATGTAATGTACTACACATGTGTTACTAATGTGTGATGGTACAATTTCTGATAGTGTTTATCGAGATTATGTTTTGTTTGTCATGTACGCACATATGTTATAGATGTAACTTTAATTCACATGTGTAATATGCCTGTTGTAGTTAACATTAATAGTGAACGGGGAATTGTTTGACATTATTGCACAGGTGTTATAATTGTTCCATGTATTGCGCATGTGGAGTATTTGTCATCTGATTTACGTGTTTGACATCTGTTGGATATATCATATGTGAGATATCTATATAACTGTATTTCACATGTGCAGTAGTCTTGTTTTAGTCGATGTTTAGTGTGAATAGACTTTGTATGTAATGCAATACAGATTTCTAAATATTTAATGTATTACACATGTGTGGTAATTTAATTTGAGATAGTTAATGTTAAAATGATATAATGTTTTGTTTGTCATGTGCTTCCGTATATACATGTAACTGTATTTCACATGTGTAATGTGACTGTTATTGCCAATGTTAAATGTGAACATTATTTGACATAGTGTAATGCTACAAGGAAGGAGTTACGGATTTATGGGTTTGGCTGAGACTCCATTGTATAGAGGAGCTGATGAAGTGATATCAGGTCTATTGAGATTGATTAACATCCACGAAGAGCAAGCTAGGATATGGGAAGCTCATATTAGGCGACATTAAGAACGAGCTAGAATTGCGGCATTGAAGAATAAAAGATTGAAGTTTTTTTTGTTTTTAGTTGGGTCCTTTAATCATATATTTTGTTTTACAACGAATTAACCTTGTACTAAGTTTGGATGTATGATTTAATGGATATGTGTTTTGAATTTATGTATGTATCAAGTTTAACGGATGAATGTATGGCATGTTAATATTAGTTTGGTTGTTTAAATTCTAATGGCATTTTTTGTTGCATAATGACTCATTTTCAATGCACAATGAGACATTTTGGCACTTTTGTGGCTGCAATTTTTATGCATTTCGACATATTTTTGTTGCAGTTTTTTTTGGAGCAGCTTTTGACCCATTCCGGCACATTTTTTTTTTTGCAGTTTTTGGCTGCAGTATATGACCCATTTCGGCTGTGGTTTATGATACATTTTTGCTGCAGTTTTTAACACATCCCAGCACATTCTTGGTTACAGATTTTAATATATTTCAACACTTTTTTGTTGTTGTAGTTTTTTAACACATACCAAAAACAAACAACATTACATAAGTGATAAATGCCATAACATAAAACCGTCAAGTTGATTACATACCAAAGAGCCAAGTTCTTAACCTAATATCATAAAACCATATTCATAACAAACATAACCCAAAAGACATGTTCGTAATATACATCATCCAAAAGACATGTTCATAAAATATTATTTTTTTATTAACCCCATTCTATTGTGATTGACCCTTGCAAGTTTTCCTATTGTGGCCTCTATGACCGCACTTGTCACATGTTAGAACATCATCCGAATCCAATACTTAAGTACCCAATAGGTGGTTCCACCAGGAGTTATATAGACATAACCGGATACATGACCTGCAATTAAAAAAATATTTGTATTATAATTATTTATAGCGAACATGTACACGAATTATAAAAACATGTAGTGTAAAAATTACAATAAACCCAAAATGAATGTATTTCACATGCATGATACTTCAATTTTGAACACATATCTCTATTTTGTGTAAATAAATACAGTAGAAACAACTGAATGTACTGCACGTGTGCAATACGTAAATTTAAAAACATGTACATATTGTGTAAAAAATACAGCAAACACAATTAGAATATAGTACACATGTGCAATACGTAAATTTTAGAAAAACAAATACGCCTAGGTTGCATAAAACATTCAGTAAACACAAACTGAATTTAGTGCACATGTGCAATACGGAAATTTTGGAATAGGTACTTCTATGTTCAATACCACAAAGATTTGTATCGTATGAAGAACGACAGAACGAATGTAGTGCACATGCGCAATACATAAATTTTTAACAAATATATCTATGTTTGAAAAATAAAGTGGTAACAATCCGAATGTATTGCACATGTGCAGTACGTAATTAAAAAAACACAAACATAAACCTATATGTTGTTTAAAACAACCAATAGACACGTATTAAATGCAGTGCACATGTGCAGTACGTAAATATTGAATCAGGTACCTCTATGTTCAGTGACAGAAAGATTGCACATGTGCAGTACATAATTAAAAACCAAACACAAACCTATATGTTGTATCATCTGAAGCGGATTTGATACATCTAGAAGAAGAAGCAATGTTTGATGTAGATTCTCCAATATCATCTATCAATATAGGTTGTTTTCCTCGATTATCTTCCATACGTGATGAAGAATCCATGTTTATTGTATATTTGTTTGAATTAGATGAAGATGTTTGACCTAATTAATGAAGAAGACAACAACAACAACAACAAAATCATACAATTAATCGTGATATACACACATATGTGCGATTCAAAAAAAAAAAAAAAACCTTCAATCGTCATTGTTAACAGATTATGTTGAATGTTGATTCGATTCCAATGCAGAAGAGCTGAATAGATGATTTGAGCTATATGATCATACGATATATGTTCTTGATTGGTTCATTGATCTGCACATTAGAAATTGTGTAGGGTTCTATATAATTTTTGGGGCTGGATATTAGGTAATGAGGTTTGTTGAAATAGTTGACAATAATACCCCTATGTTTAAGGAGTTCTCGAGTTCTCTCCCTATCTATGAGTTCTCAACTGAACCTTCCCCTATATATATATATATATATATATATATATATATATATTGCAAAGGGATTAATACTACATGTCATACTCTTATGCAATCTCTCCTTTGAGAGATGCCACATAGGATGTGACGTGGCAAGTGTAAACCAATTAAAAAAAGGAATAAATATGATTTAACCTAATCTATTATAATCTTTAAGCTAATCTATTAAATAACTAATCTACTAAATCTAAATATTAAAACTTTATTATTTTTTCTCTCATGTTTCCTCCCATAACTTTTAAACGTTAATATCTTTTATATACGAAATTTTTTAAAGAAAAAAATTACACCAAATTAACGAGCGTTTTATTATCTTTCCAACGAGTAACATAGTGCTATATAAAAAACGGAGAATGACTATTTTTTGTAACCCGACAGGTATTGTGTCAGGTTTGGAATTAGTTTAAAAAAATTGTGGGTTTGGATCGGGTCTGGGATTAGGTGATACCCGACCCGATTACCCGAAACAACATACCCAAATACCCGAACTATATACCTATATACCCGATCATATACGCATGAATTTTTTTGACGCATCACATAACCCTTAGACTAATGCGTTCGATATTTCAATAATTAATTTTTTTTCTTATTTCATGTTAGTTCTTTTTAGAATGATCGATTACAAACTTCCGAATTCATTTTTAATGGCACTAGATTTATACCCCGACGCAGAGATTCGTTTTTTTTTTTTATATTTGAATATGATAACTTATGGTAGAGATTTGTTTAAAATAATAATAATAATAAAATAATAATATATTTTATTATGTCATATTAGATATTTTAACCCGAGACGCTCCCGGGATAAAAACTAGTTAATTGTATATAGATGTACATAATAGGGTTGGGTTATTCTACAAAGGCTACAAAAAATGAGAAGGGTGAGAAGACCACTAGAAAATGACATGTGTCCAAATGATTAACAAGTGGGAGGGGTAATTTTGTCAAAAACATATGCACATGCAAGTCACATGCCATTTCCACCTTCATTTTTAAATACCCGTAACTTTTTTTATATGTCATCCGTTTTTAAAAAAAATTATACCATAAAATTGAGCGTCTTTTTATCTTTAATATGAGTACCATATTGCTATACTTTTGAAAAAAATTCAAAACCCACTTGCGTAAGACACAATGGAATGTAAAACACAATGGAATGTAAAACACAATGAACACCAATTAAATATAGGGTATAAAACACAATCAAGAGTCTAGTAAAACATAATGAACAACATACTAAAGACACAATGAATAGAAGACTAAAACACAATGAATACTTTTGAAAAAAAAAAGTTGAAAACCCAGTTGCGTAAGACACAATGGATGACATACGAAAGACACACGAAAGACACGATGAACAGAAGACTAAAATACAATGAATACTTTTGAAAAAAAAAAAGTTAAAAACCCAATTGTGTAAAACACAATGGACGACATATAAAAGACACAATGAACAGAAGACTAAAACACAATAATAATAGACTCTACACAATGTACAACATAATAAAACACAATGTACACCTAAATACAAAACTCATTTGCGTAAAACACAATTAAAAGCATACTAAAAACACAATGGACAAAGTTAAATCATGTGTAGACTAAAAAAACATAAATAACATATTTATAAAGCACACATGCATACTATAACACAATGAACGAGCAGAAAGACACAACGAAGAAGAAAACCCATTTAGCACGAAATTTTTTTCCCAATTTTAATGTAGCAATGTGGTACTCATATTAAAGATAAAAAAACGCTCGTTAATATGGTGAAATTTTTTTTTTTAAAAAAATGTCGTATGAAAAAAGTTATAGACGTTTTAAAATGATGGGGGAATTGACATGTGCATTGCATGTGGAGAGAGAAAGTCAACAAATGTGATTTTCCTTTTATGCCCTTCCTCTAATTTATTATTTATTCTTTTCAAACAAACTAATCTCAACCCTTCAAATATATGATCAATGGATCACAATCCTTCTCACCCTTCCTAGAAAAAGTGTCTTGTGTATTTGATCCTAACCCGTACATAATATATATTATTATTGTTATGTAGGGGAAAGATCCGGTACAAATAGCTTTTTTGGTAAGAACTATGAGAATCAAAGAAGGGTATTTTTTTTTTTTTTTTTTTCAAAATTTTTTTTCCCCATATTGTTAAACATGTATTATAGTATTGAAAACTAAAAAAAAAAAAATATTTGGTGTAGAGTAATTCGTGTAGAGTAATTACATAATTACTCTAGTGTAAACTAATGTATTTACCTTAATGACGTAATTACACTAAAAAAAAAATTTTTTTTTTAATTTTTTTTTTTGTATTATTTATCTAGAAAGAATGTTTAAGCACATGGGAAAAAAAATTCTAAAAAAAAAAAATTTTTTTTACCCCCTTTGATTCTCACAGTTCTTACAAAAAAAACTATATGTATTTGATCTTTACTCTTGTTATGTATATGTATTTACTAGCTTTTACCCCGGAAGCGTCCCGTGGTTGAAAAATATAACAATTCTAATAATAATACTAATACTAATAGTAATAATTATTACTCTTGTAATTAAATAAATAAAAGAATAACCTTGCTATAAGGAGACACCATGTGTTGCAGTGTTGCGCGATTCTTTCTCCTAGCTTCTCCTGATGAAGTATACCTATGCATCTTTAAAAGAGTAAAATTCCAATAAAAGCATGACGATTTGGCTGAATTTCAACATCGTAGATAAGAACCTGGTTTAAAAGAAAAAAACATTATTAATGAATAACCTGAACACTTTGTGTTTTTTTCCTGTATGAACGAAACCCCAAAAAAATAGTCGTTTTTTTCTCCGTTTTTTATATAGCACTATGGTACTCGTTGGAAAGATAATAAAACGCTCGTTAATTGTTGTAATTTTTTTCTTTAAAAAATCTCGTATATAAAAGATATTAACGTTTAAAAATTATGGGAGGAAACATAAGAGAGAAAAATTTAAATTTGTTTTTAAATTCTTCTTTCCTAAAATAATTCATTTTAAATTTAGTAGATTAGGTTTTATATTATTATTTATTTTTTTTATTTGCCACATGGCATGACACATGACACACTTAAGGAGGAGAATGCCTCCTTGAATGCCATGTCATTAAAATGACTTTCTTAAGCCTTCATTGAATGACAACTCATCAATCTTCAATTTTTTTATTATAAGTTATTATAGATAATAATAATAATAATCATAATCATTATTATCATCATTATAATTAGTAAATTAATGAAGTTTGTCTTTAAAAAAAGGGGAAATGGAATCTAATAATCCCAACTTTGAGGGGTTGGAAGGCAGCAGTCCCAACCTGAAAGTTGTAACACATCAGTCCCAACTTGTCAACCTTTTTATTTGGTTGGTCCCAGACTAACCTCAGTTAGTTTTTCCAGTTAAGTGCCACGTAGGCATCCCACGTGGCAGTCCTACGTGGCAAGAATGTTGTATCCGTAAAAAAAAAACGAGGTGGGGCCCACATGTTTTATTCAAATATAATTATTTTTCAATTAAAAAAAATGAGGTAAGGCCCACATGTTTTAATCATATATACACACATATACAATAGCTTCTTCCACCTGAACTCACCACCACCACCAACCACCACCACCACCACCAACCACCACCACCTTACACCACCATCATCCACCGATCCTCCTCTCGAACCCGAATCAAGTCAGCCTCTCGTCTCGCTCGAACCACCACCCAAGATCCATTACCATCTCTATCCCTTGATCTAGTCACATATTCAACCCTTGGATCTTTATGCAAACAAGAATAAAACACAAAATCCCTTAAATTAAACCAAACCCATAAATACCCAGAAAGCAAATCACAAATAAAGATTAATAAGATGGGAGTGAAATAAATAAATAATAATAATAATAAGGGGTTAGATGGGGACAAGATACCTTGGGAAAGAATAAGAAGTGGGTGAAGAATGATGATGGCAGCTTTGTTTTCATTTTCCCACCAGTATATTTTTGTTTTTTTCTTCCATGCAGTGGGTGAAGAATGATGACTATTCATCTTCATCGCTCTTTTTTCACAACCCCATCTCCATCCATGACCTCCTTGCTCTCTCCCCTTCCCCTGCTAAACTTAGGGCTTTTTCCCCAAAAACAACCGCCTGTCTACCCTCCCTCCTCCTCCTCTGTTTTCCCTCCGATGACACCCACAACCTGCACCAACCCGCCACCACCAACCAAAGCCCACCCACTCTACCATTCCCCTCAACCTCCACCCCATAATCACCACTCTACCATTCACCCCCGCCAACCACCCCTAAAATTAGGGCTTTCCCCAAATTTTAGGGTTCTTAGTTCTTACCCTAACATCATAAATTGAAGAAGACGACAGCTAGTGGTGGTTTTGGTTGAGATGGTGGTAGATTCGGTTGATGGTGACGAAGGCGGTGGAGGTGGTTGATGGTGATCTGTGTTTTTTGGGCTTTCCCTCTCTCTCTGTGTGTTATATATATATATATATAAGTTATTAAAGGATTTTTTAAATATTAAAGGATTTTTTTAATTGAAAAAACAAGTGTCGTAGGGGGCCCACGTTTTTTTTGCCAAGTGGGACAGATTTTGCCACGTGGACTGCCACGTGGGATGCCTACGTGGCACTTAACAGAAAAAACTAACCTCAGTTAGTCTGGGACCATTAAAATAAAAAGGTTGACAAGTTGGGACTGCTGCCTTCCAACCCCCCAAAGTTGGGATTATTAGATTCCATTTCCCCTAAAAAAAAAGTAAATCCCACCAATAGCAAAGTAAGGTAGGGTCTGATGAGAGTAAGATGTAGACAACCTTATCTCAATCCAGTAAGAACGAAGATGCTATTTCTAGTGAGACCTTTGACTCGATAGTAGTTTTGCATCAAGCGTTGGACATAAGGCACATAACACTCAGCAATCGGAACAAATCCGATTGTGTTAGCCGATAATCATGCAGTGATTACGGCCAATTATCATTATTGTTGTATATTGTAGTCAATGGTAGTTATAGTTTTTCCTTATTTAGTAACTCTCCTTGTATTATAAATGTATGTGATTATTATCAATAATATTCAAGAGTTTATACAATCTCACATGGTATCATTGTAGGGTTCCCTTGTTTTTCGAAACAACCCCTACCATCCTCTTTCCTTCACCGGTTTTTTTGTTCACAGCCGCCTCAATGGCCGCTCAAGATTCTGCCGCTGCAGCCTCTTCGGAGAGCAGCCCCGCAAAATCCCTTCATCCGGTGTATACGGTAAGCAATATTCAGCATAAAGTACGTGTTCTTGATGGCACGAAAGTGTCCTATCCTTTGTGGGTTAAGCTTTTTACGCTCCACGCAAAGGGTTATAATGTTCTTGACCATATTGACGGTACGCCGCCTCCGGCCAAGGACTCTCCCGAGTATGCTACGTGGGAGAACATAGACTCCATTGTTCTACAATGGATCTACGGGACTCTCTCGGATGCCCTCGTGCTCAAAATAATCGTGGATGACTCCACCGCCCTTGAAGCATGGCTTCGTGTTAAACGCCACTTCAATAGTAATCGTGGACCACGGTCTCAAGCCCTTCAACACGAACTAGCAAATACTACCCTTGCCTCCATGCCTACCCTAGAAGCCTATTGCCAAAAAAATCCAAGACCTAACCGACCAACTACAAGCCTTAGACTTCCCTTTGAATGACCAACAACGCGTCCTACACCTTGTCAAAGGCCTACCCAAAGAATATGACACCATAGCATCTATCTTAAACAATTTCTTACCAACATGGGATGACGCGGTCGAGCAACTCGTTTCTGAAACGGGTCGGATGAAAGCTCATGATGCCGTGACTAACCCATCAGCCCTTGCCGCAGCCATCCCATCCTCACCCCAATCCAACCCTACTGCCCACCCTCCCTCGCCACTCGCTAACATAAACCAGCCCACCAACCACTCCGGCCCAGGCCCAACTGCTCCTTCCTACACTCCACCCCATCACCGAAACAACCACCCACATTCCCACAGCCCACATACCCTAACCAAATAACCGGCCCACCAACCGTAACCAACCTGCCCGTTCATCCAATAGGAACCGTAATAACCAAGCCCCACCCTAAAACTCCTATAATCGGTCTTATTCCACACCCCCTCCTTACCCGAATACCCCCCAACAACAACCCTTTTACCCTCCCTTTTGGACCCCTCCACCCTGCCCCTACCCCAGCCAAAGTTGGTCACTACCGTGGTACCCACCGGCATCCTACGGTTCTTCTAACACCCGTGGAAATAATAGGGCGGCACAGGCACATCTTATCGAGGTAGATCCATTGGAACCGACACAACTTGCAGATGCGGTTCATGCTCTTTCTGTTGATTCAGGTGATGAAAATGATCAGTGGAACTTCGATACAGGTGCATATTCTCATTTTTTTTCGATCAAAATAATACTGACACATTTTCTACGTTTGCACCAATAGCGTCAATAATTGTTGGTAATGGCAACAAACTTCCAGTTTTGGGTTCAGGAGACACTACCTTAAACTTTGCCTCCAAACCTTTGTACCTTAAAAATATCCTGTTCAACCCAAATATCGTCAAAAACCTTATATCTGTTCGTCAATTTAATATTGATAATTACACATCTATTGAGTTTGACCCATATGGTTTTTCTGTGAAGGATTTCAAGGATGGCATGATCCTGAGCCGTCACAACAGTACAAGTGACCTGTACCCGCTCACCCCAAATGCTTCCGCAACCGCTTGCTTTGCTTCAACCCAAGACTCTCCTTTTTGCATAACCGACTCGGTCATCCGGGTCAACCCGTTTTAGATTTTCTTCGTTTGAACAATTTTATTTCATGTAATAAGCATAAAACTGCATCTCTTTGCCATGCTTGTCAGTTGTCCTAG
Organism: Ambrosia x helenae; assembly: GCA_030844895.1. Classification (NCBI taxonomy): domain Eukaryota; kingdom Viridiplantae; phylum Streptophyta; class Magnoliopsida; order Asterales; family Asteraceae; genus Ambrosia; species Ambrosia x helenae. The sequence continues at coordinate 89,976,970 of CM061226.1, read as the reverse complement.
CACAAACGTTTACCTTTTAATGATTTTGTTTCCCATACTTTGTGTCCATTTTCATTACTACATTGTGATTTGTGGACCTCACTAGTTTTAAGTCAATCGGGCTATAAATATTATTTGGTAATCATTGATGACTTCACTAACTACACATGGGTCTACCCACTCAAGTTCAAATCTGAAACATTTTCCAAGCTCACACATTTCCATCAATTCGTGACCACCCAATTTCGTCTTCCCATACAAGCTATCCAGTGCGATATGGGAGGCGAATTTGACAACACCAATTTCCATACCTTCACCTCTCAAAATGGCATTCAACTACGGTTCTCATGCCCCTACACTTCCCAACAAAATGGGAAAGTCGAACGCATGATCCGTCGCATAAACGAGATCATGTTCACCCTTCTTACACATGCCTCTTTGCCCTCCACCTATTGGGTTGAGGCCCTTCACACCGCATCCTATCTACACAACATCCTACCCACCAAAATCCTCCAAAACCGCACCCCCTTATCCCTTCTATACCTACGTGAGCCCTCCTATGACCACCTTCGCGTGTTTGGCACACTATGTTACCCAAAAACCTCTGCCACCCGGGCCAACAAACTCACCCATCGCTCTCTCCCGTGTCTTTTCCTCGGTTACCCGGCAAACTACCGCGGTTACCGTTGTCTTGACCTCTCCTCGGGTAAAACCATTTTTTCCTGACACGTCACCTTCGACGAAGAGGTCTTTCCCCTCGCCAACCCCACCTCCCCGCCACCTGACCACTCTTTCCTTGACCCGTCTCCCCTTCTCTTCGATCCCACATATTTCTCCTCTCCAACCTCGCCCACAAACACACCAGCCCAAAACACCCATTCGCATCAGAATCCCAACCAACCCGCCCAATCACATCCTCTCCCTTCGGCCCACATACAACCTACTCCTCCGGCCCACCACCACATTCCTCCTCCAACCCAAACCACTTCCCAGCCCACTGCCCACACACTTCTGAAACTAACCTCTCTCCCGGCCCAACACCCGCCACTCATTCCCAGACCATTCACCCACCTACGGCCCACCCAATGCAAACCCGTTCACGTGCCGGCATTTTTAAACCAAAAATACCCTTTAACTTAAATACCCAAACCTCCACCACACCCTCACCCCTACCCAAATCACATATCTCCGCCCTTATTGACCCAAAATGGAAGTGAGCCATGGTCGATGAATATGAAGCTCTATTGGCCAACAACACGTGGGAACTTGTGACTCGCCCACCCGATGCACCTGTCATCCGATGCATGTGGCTGTTCAAACATAAGTTCCACTCAGATGGCTCTCTTGAACGACATAAGGCTCGCTTGGTTGTAAATGGAAAGAGCCAAACAGCAGGCATTGACTGCGACGAGATGTCACACCCCGACTTTTCCCTCGTCGGATGCGACGTTTGGTGCCTTTGCCAGCGCAGCGGAAAGATGCATCTAAGACTCTGGTTCCCTGAACGCCATTGCTAACCCTCTAGGATCCCCGATCCCAATACGTCGACTACTCCAACCGTGCCGTTACCAAAGTTTAAACCTGAAAGACATACTTAAAAGTCAACATATAATGCTGGTGAGTTCACAAGTTTTATAAAAGAGTTGTAATAAGTTTGAAAAGATCATATCCGTTACTACTAGGTTATAAGAACGTTAGCTAGACGTTAAGTGTTTGTTTACTACTGCGGTTGGGAATCCATTACTATACGTTTATAAGTTGTTGAAGCTTGCCCAGCAGTTTTGGCTATAACCGATGCCTCGGCGAGCCAGTAATAAGAGACAATATGCACCCGCCCGGCCCAGCCGTCGAGTGGGGTTTGTGAGGCCCAATAGATCTATCCACATTTCCCCCGTTGTGCATCCCCGCACATTCATGGTTTCCCCCCTGGGACTTTCCATAAAAGCCGCATAGTATTTGTAAAGTAACCATAGTATAACATGACCTTTAGTAAGTAAGTATGTAAAATGTTTCTTACCCGAAAGTAAAACCAGTAAAAGTAGGGTCGTGACACTCACGCACCCATTTCATTTTTCAAAAACTTGTTCGTTGGAATTCCTCAGGTTTTCATAAAAGAAGCATGTCTTCCACCCCGTAAACATTTATAAAACAGTAAAAAGTGGGGTCATGAACTCACCTCAATTTCCATGCTAAGCTAGCAAATAAAGTCCAAGCCTCGACCGGCTTCCTCGTGCCCTATTACAACAAAGGACACCTTAAAGTCTAACACATATAAACCTAGCCTATAATCCGGCTAAAAGGTAGTTTATCCAACTATCTAACTCGTGTGTATAACTCGAGTACTAATATGCTTTAACTCGGCGAACCGATCGTGACTTATCTTACTTATGCGTTAACACACGACATAGTACCCAAGTTGCGCACTTGTCACTATTCGTGTACACACCACGTTGGACTATATTATGAAACGTATAACTTATCCCGAGCCGTAGCTCGTCTTATAATTATATTTTAGGAAAATATTCTTTGATGAAAATATAAGTATAGTTATTTAAAACCGATTAATAACAATATCGCTTCTCTTCCCAGTCCATGTCTTTAAAGGTTTCGAACATAAATTTTTGTATAATTCTTTCTCAAATAAGCCGAGCGTTTTGTAATTCAAAATCATTTAAAAGGCAATGTTTTAGTTACTAAAATCTTTGAAGATCGACACAATTGACGCTTAGTAAATAATATGTATTTGTTTTGGAAATATTGTTCGACGTTTATCTTTAAATGTTGCAAGAAATCACTTGTCGAGAACCTTTTTGCGATATTGTAGAAAACTACATTTGTCAAAATACTTGAAGGTTGTTTATAATGAAATATACAAGGAATATCGCCTTCGTTTACGCTTATAAATTTTATAAAATTTCGGCAGAGTTTCCTCTGTTTTTGTACAAACCAGGCAACACAAGTCGCCTACAATTTTCCCAAAATCGACACCAAAACAAGACGAACATATATTTATCCGCAAGGTTTCAAATAGAACGAGATTTATACGTTTCGACGCTTTTATATGAAAACTATACTTATTTATATAAAGACACGACAATATATATATATTATAGTCCAACCAATTTAGTCCGATATCGATATTATAAGTCACGCATTTTAGTCACTATTACCGGTCGTCCGATATAATATGTAGTTAACATTTATTATTATTATTCGGTTCGTTCGCGAGTCAAAACCATTTTAAGAATATCAATGTATTTATATATATATATAATATCCACAACAAATATACAAATACGAATTAAAGTATACCGATTCGTACGCGCGTAACCCGAAGCCACCTCGAACTACGTGTAGACCGGAACCAAAGTTTGACTAGCTTTGACCGAGGCTTGACCATCCAGATCTGACCCGAACAAGACCCGTACCAAACCCGATCTCGTACCGAATCTGACCCGAACACCAAAACCACCAAACTTTGACCCGAACTTAGATCTAACCCGAATGCAAACTCGAGGCCAGCTGTCGCGCGACTCGAACCCAACACCAAAACTGACCCATTCCTTTACCCGAGCCTAACCCACCGACCCGAGACCAAAACGAAACCCAAAACAACAATCACCTTCACTGCCATCGACGCCCCAACAAGGCAGCCCTCGAGTCACCACCGTGCACCCAACCCAATTCCCACTAAACAGACCCAAACCCGACTGCAACAACCACCATCACCACCGGACCACCACGAACCCACCTCGTGACACCACCATCGGCCGCACCTTCATGAAAAACAGATCTGACCCGAACTAACATCGAGACCCGAGCCTGACTCGAGCATCCAATCAGACCCGAAACCAACCGGACTCAGCTCAATGCTAACCACCATCTCCAAACCCGAACCGGAAACCACCACGTCAACCGGAAAATCACCAACATCAAACCGCCATCTAACCACGAACCTCCATCTCCACCAAAAACCACGATCTGAACCCGACCCCGTCACCACCGTCTTCTGTAGCCACCCAAAACAACCCCTTTCGGGTCTGAAACCACGCGCCGCCACCACCACAAGAAGGGTGGTGGCCGGCCGCCGCTGCACAGAGGGAGGAGGAAGAGGGAGACGCGAGGAGTGAGAGAGGGTGGAGGGGTTGCAGAGTCATCGGGGGGGGGGGTGTTGGCTGCGGGTATCAAATGGAGGAAGAAGAAGATAAGGTTGCTTTTATAGCTAGGGTTGGTAGGTAGGTGAGGTATACCGCGTATCGAACCCGTTATCTCGCGAAACGTCTCGGTTTTATCTTAGGCCCGCTAATAAATTATAAAAAGTAGTCGGTTTTGTTCGAAATGCAAAACCGAGCATAGATATAAATATTTTTGATGCCCGACGCGTGTTTTCAGAACACGCGTTTAAATCGCGTTAATTTAACCGGTCGCAGTTTCGATTGTAAAAACGGTCAGTAAACTTCCGGAACTTAATAATTAACAATATTTAAAATAAATATTTAATTTTTAATAATAAAAATCACGTCGGTGTAGATCGGAAGTTGCCGGGTGTCACATCCTCCCCATGTTACAAAAATTTTGTCCTCAAAATTTGAGGTAGGATATCATCCAAGAACCAATGGTAGTACAACAAAAATAGTCAACGGACTTGCCGGTACAAATGGCACGAAATAAAGTTTCAGAACCAACTGGATGCAAAGTGTAAACAATAACTTTGTCAACAAACACTATTGGCGCACCTCAAACGAAACAACTAGTGCACCAACTTTTTCATTACACACCACAAGGTGTGTCTGCATTTAAGGCAATAACAAACAAGTTGATGAAAGTGAGACATGTCAATAAAATCATTCATTATTCCAAGTAGATTGAATATTCACCGCAAGGTGCTGTATTAAATTCCAACAATTCGATTCAACTGAAATGTCGACTTTAAAGAAACTCATCGACGAAGTATCAAAGGATTCATTGCCCACAATGGCCTAACATAGCAAGACTATAAGACAAACATTACGAGCAACGTAATGAGAGAACAAATCATTAATGAAACAATTGTTTGATGCGAAGCCCTACAATGGACCTTCACAGGTTTAAAGAATTCAAACATGCAATAGTTGACACGTGTACAAAAATACGTGTCTAATTTGGTGAAAAGAATAAGGAATCGACAAAAATTAAATTCTTTTATGATTGAATGGCGAAGGCCACGAATACAAAAGAAGAGAGATGTAAATCGTACTCAAAAGATATAACCGGTTCTACAACATGAACCTTAGAAGTTCAAGAAACGAGATCATCAAGAACTTAAACTGGTTTAAGAAAAGCAAGGTCACAAATGACACGAACAGGGGAGAATCGACAATCACGTCCGTAACAACAAAATAATGAAAAACCCTTATCCATTATTTATATATATAAATATATGTACAACAACCTAATAGCATAGATACCCTCACGATAGATGTCCTTAGAATCATCAAGTGCCTGTAAACCTGCGATAACGTGACGTCTGCGTTATCGAAAATTTACCTCACCAGATCATCCTATTAACCTCCATCATAAGTTATATCACGAGCACTCGTTACATTCATATAATAACACGTATATATAACATAATATAATGTTCGTCGTGTGCGCCGCTTTTCCAAGTGCTCTCCCGTCCGCATCCCAGCTTCGCAGCATCATCGGCAGAATGAGGTGCCTCATCAAGATGTTTCCGACCCAAATTGACCTTGGCGACATAGCATACTCCGAACACGGGATGTGGGACCGTAGATGCTACAATAATCCTTTTGCCAGCTCGTCCAACTAACGTGACACGTGTGAGCGTTCTAGGTACGTCCAAGCTTGAGTCGACAACCATTGGCGATACGTACTATATATACTTTAAGTAAATGCACACAGTATATAAACAAGTAAATTGTTCCTCATACCAAGAAACAATGACTCAGCTAACTCTATGTGAATAACCACTCTGATATCTAAAGCAATGGCTCGCCAGTCACCAGTGAGGTATGCCTAACCACCACGTGTCAATGTCCCTTCTATATACCACTATAGAACATACCGACTTCCTATTCACATAAGAAAAATAAATGTTCCTTGCGCCGAAGGAATGTACGCTGAGCTAGTGTGATACACTAATAGTCACGCAACTGATTTGGCAACGGTTGGAATTCCAGTTCCTAGGCGTTCGTACTAAATATCATGTCTTAGAAATTTTTGGTCCCAACTTCAAAACAAACTCAGGTTAAAGCCTAGATATCTACCCAGACACCTAGTTCGCTAAAACCTATGGCTCTGATACCAAACTGTCACACCCCGACTTTTCCCTCGTCGGATGCGACGTTTGGTGCCTTTGCCAGCGCAGCGGAAAGATGCATCTAAGACTCTGGTTCCCTGAACGCCATTGCTAACCCTCTAGGATCCCCGATCCCAATACGTCGACTACTCCAACCGTGCCGTTACCAAAGTTTAAACCTGAAAGACATACTTAAAAGTCAACATATAATGCTGGTGAGTTCACAAGTTTTATAAAAGAGTTGTAATAAGTTTGAAAAGATCATATCCGTTACTACTAGGTTATAAGAACGTTAGCTAGACGTTAAGTGTTTGTTTACTACTGCGGTTGGGAATCCATTACTATACGTTTATAAGTTGTTGAAGCTTGCCCAGCAGTTTTGGCTATAACCGATGCCTCGGCGAGCCAGTAATAAGAGACAATATGCACCCGCCCGGCCCAGCCGTCGAGTGGGGTTTGTGAGGCCCAATAGATCTATCCACATTTCCCCCGTTGTGCATCCCCGCACATTCATGGTTTCCCCCCTGGGACTTTCCATAAAAGCCGCATAGTATTTGTAAAGTAACCATAGTATAACATGACCTTTAGTAAGTAAGTATGTAAAATGTTTCTTCCCCGAAAGTAAAACCAGTAAAAGTAGGGTCGTGACACTCACGCACCCATTTCATTTTTCAAAAACTTGTTCGTTGGAATTCCTCAGGTTTTCATAAAAGAAGCATGTCTTCCACCCCGTAAACATTTATAAAACAGTAAAAAGTGGGGTCATGAACTCACCTCAATTTCCATGCTAAGCTAGCAAATAAAGTCCAAGCCTCGACCGGCTTCCTCGTGCCCTATTACAACAAAGGACACCTTAAAGTCTAACACATATAAACCTAGCCTATAATCCGGATAAAAGGTAGTTTATCCAACTATCTAACTCGTGTGTATAACTCGAGTACTAATATGCTTTAACTCGGCGAACCGATCGTGACTTATCTTACTTATGCGTTAACACACGACAAAGTACCCAAGTTGCGCACTTGTCACTATTCGTGTACACACCACGTTGGACTATATTATGAAACGTATAACTTATCCCGAGCCGTAGCTCGTCTTATAATTATATTTTAGGAAAATATTCTTTGATGAAAATATAAGTATAGTTATTTAAAACCGATTAATAACAATATCGCTTCTCTTCCCAGTCCATGTCTTTAAAGGTTTCGAACATAAATTTTTGTATAATTCTTTCTCAAATAAGCCGAGTGTTTTGTAATTCAAAATCATTTAAAAGGCAATGTTTTAGTTACTAAAATCTTTGAAGATCGACACAATTGACGCTTAGTAAATAATATGTATTTGTTTTGGAAATATTGTTCGACGTTTATCTTTAAATGTTGCAAGAAATCACTTGTCGAGAACCTTTTTGCGATATTGTAGAAAACTACATTTGTCAAAATACTTGAAGGTTGTTTATAATGAAATATACAAGGAATATCGCCTTCGTTTACGCTTATAAATTTTATAAAATTTCGGCAGAGTTTCCTCTGTTTTTGTACAAACCAGGCAACACAAGTCGCCTACAATTTTCCCAAAATCGACACCAAAACAAGACGAACATATATTTATCCGCAAGGTTTCAAATAGAACGAGATTTATACGTTTCGACGCTTTTATATGAAAACTATACTTATTTATATAAAGACACGACAATATATATATATTATAGTCCAACCAATTTAGTCCGATATCGATATTATAAGTCACGCATTTTAGTCACTATTACCGGTCGTCCGATATAATATGTAGTTAACATTTATTATTATTATTCGGTTCGTTCGCGAGTCAAAACCATTTTAAGAATATCAATGTATTTTTATATATATATATAATATCCACAACAAATATACAAATACGAATTAAAGTATACCGATTCGTACGCGCGTAACCCGAAGCCACCTCGAACTACGTGTAGACCGGAACCAAAGTTTGACTAGCTTTGACCGCGTGTTGACCGAGGCTTGACCATCCAGATCTGACCCGAACAAGACCCGTACCAAACCCGATCTCGTACCGAATCTGACCCGAACACCAAAACCACCAAACTTTGACCCGAACTTAGATCTAACCCGAATGCAAACTCGAGGCCAGCTGTCGCGCGACTCGAATCCAACACCAAAACTGACCCATTCCTTTACCCGAGCCTAACCCACCGACCCGAGACCAAAACGAAACCCAAAACAACAATCACCTTCACTGCCATCGACGCCCCAACAAGGCAGCCCTCGAGTCACCACCGTGCACCCAACCCAATTCCCACTAAACAGACCCAAACCCAACTGCAACAACCACCATCACCACCGGACCACCACGAACCCACCTCGTGACACCACCATCGGCCGCACCTTCATGAAAAACAGATCTGACCCGAACTAACATCGAGACCCGAGCCTGACTCGAGCATCCAATCAGACCCGAAACCAACCGGACTCAGCTCAATGCTAACCACCATCTCCAAACCCGAACCGGAAACCACCACGTCAACCGGAAAATCACCAACATCAAACCGCCATCTAACCACGAACCTCCATCTCCACCAAAAACCACGATCTGAACCCGACCCCGTCACCACCGTCTTCTGTAGCCACCCAAAACAACCCCTTTCGGGTCTGAAACCACGCGCCGCCACCACCACAAGAAGGGTGGTGGCCGGCCGCCGCTGCACAGAGGGAGGAGGAAGAGGGAGACGCGAGGAGTGAGAGAGGGTGGAGGGGTTGCAGAGTCATCGGGGGGGGGGGGGGTGTTGGCTGCGGGTATCAAATGGAGGAAGAAGAAGATAAGGTTGCTTTTATAGCTAGGGTTGGTAGGTAGGTGAGGTATACCGCGTATCGAACCCGTTATCTCGCGAAACGTCTCGGTTTTATCTTAGGCCCGCTAATAAATTATAAAAAGTAGTCGGTTTCGTTCGAAATGCAAAACCGAGCATAGATATAAATATTTTTGATGCCCGACGCGTGTTTTCAGAACACGCGTTTAAATCGCGTTAATTTAACCGGTCGCAGTTTCGATTGTAAAAACGGTCAGTAAACTTCCGGAACTTAATAATTAACAATATTTAAAATAAATATTTAATTTTTAATAATAGAAATCACGTCGGTGTAGATCGGAAGTTGCCGGGTGTCACACGAGACCTTCAGTCCAGTGGTCAAACCCACCACTATTCGCACAGTCCTCAGTGTTGCCACTTCACGAGGCTGGTTAATGCACCAACTTGACGTTAAAAACGCTTTCCTACATGGTCACTTAAAGGAAACCGTTTACATGTTCCAGCCTCCCGGTTTCACATCAGATACACACCCTAAATATGTTTGCAAACTTAATAAATTTTTATATTGACTAAAACAAGCTCCCAGAGCTTGGTATCAACGTTTTGCAGGGTATTTGCTAAAGTGTAGATTCAAGAGCAGTGTTTGTGACACACTATTTATTTATCGTCATGGAAATCAAATGGCATATCTCTTATTATACGTGGATGATATCATTTTAACAGCCTCCAGTGATAGCCTCTTGCAGCAAATTATACAGTCCCTCACGGCTGAGTTCAAAATGACTGATTTGGGGACTTTACAACATTTTCTGGGCATCGCAGTCAGCAAGTAAGCTAACGGGTTACATCTTTCACAGTCCACCTATGCTTCTGACATTTTGGCTCGCGCAAACATGTCCAATTGTAAGCCTGCAACCAAACCCGTCGAGCCTGGTTCCAAACTAAGTGCTGACACTGGTTCAATTTTTGAAGACAGTTCTCTCTATCGTAGCTTAGCCGGGGCACTTCAGTACCTCACAATCACCAGACCAGACATTGCATATGCCGTTCAGTAGGTCTATCTTTTTATGCATGCTCCGCGAGAACCTCATTTTCAGTTCTTGAAACGAATTCTTCGGTACATCAAAGGCACTCTTAATCAAGGCCTTCTCCTCACCCCGTCCTCTTCTACATCCTTAACAGCATACTCTGACGCAGATTGGGGCGGGTGTCCCGACTCTAGACGCTCCACTTCGGGCTATTATGTCTTTTTGGGCACAAACTTGATCTCCTGGTCCTCTAAACGACAGTCTACCATTTCGAGGTCCAGCGCAGAAGCTGAATACCGTGCCGTTGCCAACACCGTTGCCGAACTCAGCTGGGTTCGAAATCTACTACTTTAGTTACGTGTCCCTGTTCGTCAGGCTTCCCTGATATACTGTGATAACATCTCCACTGTTTATCTTGCTGAAAATCCGGTCAATCATCAACGCACAAAAGCACATAGAACTGGATATTCATTTTGTTCGAGAGAAAGTTCGTTTTGGCACGGTCAAAGTCCTCCACGTCCCTGGCGATTACCAATACGCTGACATTTTCACCAAGGGTCTATTAAAGCATCTATTTGAGCGTTTTCGATCCAGTTTATGCCTTCGTCTTCCTACGGCTCAAACTGTGGGGGCGTGTTAGCCGATAATCATGCAGTGATTACGGCCAATTATCATTATTGTTGTATATTGTAGTCAATGGTAGTTATAGTATTTCCTTATGACAAAATTACAGAAAACGTCCTTTATGTTTACCCAAAGTTGCAGGTTTCATCCTTTATCTTTAAAACTTGCGGGATACATCCTTTATCAAGGTTTCTGTTGCAGGTTTCATCCTTTACTAAAATTTTGGTTGCATAAAACGACCTTTACCACTAACAGTGTTTAATTATGTCGTTAAGTTCCCCTCACATGCCATGCATGTGAGGATATTTTTGTCAATTTGTATATTAAAGGACGTTTTCTGTAATAAAAGTCAATTTGTATATTAAAGGACGTTTTATGTAATAAAAACAAATAACAACAATATAACAAAAAGCTAACTACTTTTTACCCATACTTATTTAGACTTGTTAAACAGTGGAGCTTTAAAACAAACCGTATACTTCAACAGACTTCGGTTGCTTCACTCACTCTGCATCCAAGAATTTCGGCGCCTAGCTTTTGAACCTAAGGGCCCCAAATGACCTTGCGCATTTTAAAACCATCTATACAGCACGCTCGAAGTTGAATGGATACATCCACATATAATACTATTAATACGAATAAGCAAAAGCAGATACCCGCAAAATTTGTATCCGATCAGTTTACAAAACACTTGATGCTCAAAACAACTGAGTTGTTGACCAAAAAAGATGGTGTCACCTTGTAACATAATTAGTGCACCTAGTTTTGTTCATATGCTTATTTCAAACTAAAAACACACCACACGATATCATTGCTCTTTTCCCAAAATGATACGCTTTATGCACATTTCACTTCAGCAGCCTTGATGATGTCAATGAATTCCGGCTAGGAGAAAAACAAAGTGAAAATGGTTAGAACACCTGAAATATCCAAAACACCCTTGGCATTATGGATGACAGAATTGGCTGGCCCGATCCATTTAACATGTTGGAGTTCAACATATATTACTTAATTGATTCGTGTAATGTTTTATTAGTAATGGGTCAAATGGGTATTTAAAAAAATAGCTAAAAAGGAAATACTTTGGATTGTGGAAAGTTATTTTTGATACGTAAAACTTCATAATTTAATATATTTAAAAAGTCAGATTAATAACGAAACATCACAACTTATGTAACTATAGTCAAGACACTAATTGTTATGCAAAAAGTTTACATAAAACGTCCTTTAATATACAAATTGACTTTTATTACAGAAAACGTCCTTTAATATACAAATTGACAAAAATACCTTCACATGCATTGCATGTGAGGGGGAGTTAACGACAAACAGTAACAGAGTTAGTGTAAAGGATGAAACCTGCAACAAAAACCTCGATAAAGGATGTATCCTGCAAGTTTTAAAGATAAAGGATGAAACCTGCAACTTTGGGTAAACATAAAGGACGTTTTCTGTAATTTTGTCTTTCCTTATTTAGTGGCTCTCCTTGTATTATAAATGTATGTGATTATTAGCAATAATATTCAAGAGTTTATACAATCTCACAGATTGGTGCATTGTCTTTGCGCTATCAACGCTACCACATGATGCATGATCAACCGTCTACCGTTTTTAACGTTATTTTTAGGAAATTATTATAATAACGCTAAAATTAGTGCAATTTTAGTTTTGAACCCCAATGACCTACACATATATACATTATATGCTCTCACTGTAAGTGAAGCCGTGTATTTATAATAATAATAATAACAATAATAACTTAAGTAGCTCACAAGTGACTCGTCTTATTTGCCCATTACACACACAGTATACACGTGGCATGTCTCTCTATGTTTGCTATAACCACCTTGGTTATCTCTAACCGTTAGTCTTGAGCCAGTAGTTAGCATAGCACGTGGCTACCAATAGAGGAGAGGTCAAATAATATCCCTTTTCATGGTAATGTTATTCTTGCACACCAACTGTTTGTAAAAATGTCCCACTGTATCCAGCATTATTATTTTTGTGCCAACTATCCATTTCTGTGCCTAAAGTTCATAATTATTGATCAAACCATCACTTTAAAGCATTAGGCAAGTAATGCAAGGGGTTTACCGTTTACACTTTACAGTGTAGAACAAGGCCTCTTATGATCATAGACCAAAAAAAGATTATCTGTAACATAATTTGATGTAATATTGTCTTACAAAACTTAAAACAAGTCATGGAAGCTTTCCTTCAAGGAACGATGAGAAGAATGCAAGCCCGCGAGCTGGTTGGTAGCTTGGTACGAAGTGTCCCGCTCCTCTTATGGTTACAAATGTTAAGTTTTGGTATCCCACAACATATCCACCAACCTAAATATCCAAAAAAAAAATCCATGAGTTATTCAGTTAAGATAAAAGCCTGGCAAACACATACGGGTCGGGTCAAGTTGTGTGACATGTCATACCGGGCTGGGTCAGAGTGGGCCGGTTTAAACGGTTTTAAATATGGTTCCAGTCAAAATGGATTCTGACCAAAATAGGTTCAGGTCAAAAGTCAAAACGGACTGTTTTAGAAGAAAAAGTAACTTTAGATAACTAAAAGATGAAGAATTAGCATAGAAGACGGTCTACCTCGCCTTCATACATCCATGGGTACCATGGGGTCTTGACTGATGTTTGTAGTTTGTTTATAGCATATCTACTTGAAGTCACTGGTACTCTCCCATCTGTATCTCCACTGCAATGTTTATAGTCACCGTTTTTAATCATGTTAGTTGGCTAAGCGCGTGCGCACACACACACACACAAGTCAGCTACCTGTAGAGCCAAACACTGATTCCACTGGCCATTAGATCCTGAATCACAGGCAAGACTGTAAAAGGCATGTCCTTCCAGAATAGCCCAATTAGTTCACTGCATTTTGTATAAAAGTTATATTGTATATTTCAAAGTTTTCGTCTTTTCGAGTTTATGAACATCTTTGAGATCAAAGGTTGGTATTAGTGTATTACTTGCAAGATTCCCATTGAACCGGTTTTGCGTGAAGTGACTGTTGTACAGCAGGAGTGTTCAAGTATGTGTAGATGTAATTTTGAGTGCATGGATCAAAATCTGATATCTGCATGAATCATGTTAGTTATTTCCATTTGTGTATGTGTGTGTATATGTATAATATTTCTGTAGATATGTCCATTAGGATCAGATCATACTGAGGGAGTGCTGTTGCTTGATGATGAACATAAAGGAGCATATATGTCATAGAAGTAGATGTTGCTTTTAGCGGCTTTTGCCTGACCTTCATATTCATCACATTCAACTGTTATGGTTCCAGCCTCAGTAAAGTTGCAGTTAGAGATGATTCCTTCATGAATTTCATCAGAAATGATAGCGTGTGACCAGAAATAGTCAAACATTCCCGTGTTTGCTGTTTCGTCATCAATATATGCATTTCCTATCTGCAGAATATTAACATCAACATATCAAATCTGTAAGTTCACATCGCGATTAGGGACAAAAGTGTGTTAAAGCTGTCTTTTGCCTAAGTGGCTTTCCAAATAGATGCTAAATTGCTAATAAATTTAGACTTACAGCAATTCCTTTGAGGTTGATGACAGTTTGGTTGGTGATCTCGTTGTTTTTAAGAATTAATTGTGCGAGTTGAGGCACGTAATGCCCCGCGTAGCTTTCGCCTGTTATGTAAAAATCTCTAGTTTTGTATTCTGGGAATCTTTCTAACCAGCTGACTAGAAATGTATATGAATCTTTCGCTGTTTGTGTGTCTCCAGTTTGATAATCTGAAGACGTGTTTGAGTAAGAAAATCCAACTCCAGCCGGGGATTCCAAGAAAAGGACGTTCGCAACTGCAAAGGTTATATTCCATCATTTCAAACATGTTCTGTTTTTATTCTCCTTATGAAAGATATATATGGGTCTTCTTACCATTGTTCCATGCATATTTGTTCCGTGACAGTGTTGCATTATCAGCATTGACTCGAAACGGTCCAAGTTCCATCATGGCTCCGTTTCCAAACGAAGAGCAGCCTGGCCCTGCAACAATTCACTGCTTTTATTAGTTCATGAACGCGAATGACTTAAAAATCAAGAAAGTGTTACCTCCATTGAGCCATAGTACAAGAGGATTAGTGGAAGTGTTGACTGGTGACTCAGCAAGATAGTAAAACAGCGCTCTTCCATGGTTTGGGTCAACGGTCACATACCCCGAGTACTGATCAAAGTCCGTGCCAACTGGCTGACCGGGCAACTCTGATATCTTGTCAGCATCCTTCAACCCATCTTGTGGGCCTATGTAGACCGGAGAATAAGAATTCTCATCTGCAACATCTTTACTTGCGTGATTCGGTGTTATTCTTCTTAAACGTTGAATCTTTAATGCGTTCTCAAGAGGGTCATATCCATTGCCGCCATAGCAAGACACGAAAACGAGTAGACTGAAATGAACAAACAAATGGAATGCAATCTTCATTGATCAAAGGTATGTTATCTTGCAGCTTAGATTGTATAAAATAATTTATATATACATATGGATACTTGTGGGAAGTAACGGGCGGAGTCTAGTGGCCTTGTCGAGTTTACAGTTGGGAGTGACAAAACCTATGTTTTCATTGTTTGAAAACTTAGAGAAAAGAACATACACTTAATACAAGGTTGCTGCCAGTTTAATGTTATATAAAAATACTAGAACAAGACTGTCAGTTTTTTATCCCCCCCCCCCCCCCCCTTGCGCGCTCGCGCGCAAACCACAAACCCCAAAAACAAAATCAATCAATCAATCAAATAACAACCATTCCTCAGTTATTTGTCTGGCCTGTCGCGTTGGTTACTGTTCAAATATGGGACAAGTTAAAGATCAGTTAAGGCTTTATGTTCCTTTACACATCCATTCAGTCATGGTACTCCGCTTCCCACGGTCTGCATTCATGACCCTTCTTTGCAATACTCAATTTGTTGTATCACTCCGGAATTTTCCATTTTTATCAATATTTTTATTATCACGCACCTACCAATAGCGTGTTATGAGTGAAATTCTAGCGGGTATGTTTGTTTGTTAGTAGTTTTATATTTTTAAAAATAGTTTTTTCAAACATAAATATAGTATATTGTATAAATTTTAAGGTGCTTACCCACCCCACTCACTCCATCAACATCAAGTTGACTTATGGATTTGTGGTTTAGTTTCTATATAAAAATTCCCCATTGTTGACTTAAAACACTTGGATTCACCAATCATCTCAAATTCTTCAATTTCCAGTAACAGGTTATTCAAACTAAATCCCATTATATTTATTTTGGTTCTTTGGTGAGCTCAGATCTGTTGCTTCATTTATTTGTCTCATATTTATCAGTAAGGCAGCTGACCACGCGCTCGTTCTTTGGTGTATCGGTATTTTTATTTCATATTTTTTGCTATTTCAGATAACATATTACTATGGATGGTTTTTTAAGTTACAAAACTTGGTTACTATTAGATGGCACAAAAATATTCACATGTATATATAATATATTAATCTTTTTGCATCGTCTAAAGAGCAGGACAACATAACTGTAATCAATGAAGATTGCATTTCAACTGTCTGTTCATGTCAGTTTACTCGTTTTAGTGTCATGCTACGGTGGAGATGGATATGACCCTCTTGAAAATGCTTTAAAGATCCAACGTTCTAGAAGATTGGTACCGAAACATGTAAGTAATGAAGATCAGTTACCTGAGTATTCAACCTCACTGGTCTACATAGGCCCGCAAGATGGGTTGAAGGATGTCGACAAGATATCCATTTTGCCAGGTCAGCCAGCTGGAACAGACTTTGACCAGTATTCAGGGTATGTGACCGTTGATCCGAATCATGGGAGAGCACTGTTTTACTATCTTGCAGAGTCACCTGTCAACTCTTCTACTAATCCGCTTGTACTCTGGCTCAATGGAGGTAACATTTTCTTGATATTCATGTCATTTGTGTTAAAGAACTTTGAAGATTCAAATCATTGCAGGCTGGGTTTTAAAAAGCGCGCCTGAGGCGCTGCATAGGGCGACTCAGGGAGCTGCGCTGCCTAGGGCGACTCAGGGATGTGCGCTTACCCATTTTCCCGAAAGCACAAGAAAAGCACATTTTTTTTTTGACTTTTTTTTGGTTTTTTTGGCCCTGAGGCGCGCGCCTCTCGTACACCATGTGTTTTTGTGCATAAAAATGTTGTACCTTTGTGTTTTTGGCTTGTACATATAGGTAAAATCAAATAAAAACCTTATTGATAGCTATATTTGCAGGGCCGGGCTGCTCATCATTTGGAAGCGGGGCCATGATGGAACTTGGACCGTTTCGAGTCAATGCTGATAATACAACACTGTCACGGAATAAATATGCATGGAATAATGGTAATACTCATATATCCTTCATAAGGAGGATGAAAATAGAACATGTTTAATATGATGGAATATAACCTTTTCAGTTGCAAATGTCCTTTTCTTGGAATCCCCGGCTGGAGTTGGATTTTCTTACTCCAACACGTCTTCAGATTACATAACCGACGATGTACAAACAGCAAAAGATTCATATACGTTTCTAATTAACTGGTTAGAAAGGTTCCCGGAATACAAAACTAGAGATTTTTACATCACCGGAGAAAGCTATGCAGGGCATTATATACCTCAACTCGCACATTTAATTATTCAAAACAACAAGATCACGAATCAAACTGTCATTAACCTTAAAGGAATTGCTGTAAGTATTGAATTTACTAGTAACAGTAAAGTATTTGTTGATAACAAAAAGAAGAATGATTTGTTCATGTTATGCTTCAGCTTGGAAATGCATATGTTGATGACGAAACGGCAAACACAGGAATGTTTGACTATTTCTGGACACACGCCATCATTTCTGATGAAATCCATGACGGAATTATTTCCCACTGCAACTTTTCGGAGGGTGCAACCTTAACAGATGCATGTACCGACCATATAAAGCAGGCACTCGCTGCTAAAAGCAACATCTTTTTCTACGACATCTATGCCCCTTTATGCTCAGCGTTCAGTAGTAGCACTCCATCGGTAGTATTTTATCTAAACTGATGTATCTGGAGAAATATATTCACATGGAAGTAAGTAAAAGTAATTCACATGATTGATACAGATATCAGGATTTGATCCATGCATTGAGAATTATATTCTTGGATATTTGAACACGCCTGCTGTGCAACAGTCGCTTCATGCAAAACTGGTTCAATGGGAATCATGCAAGTAAGACTAACCATTGATCTCAACGATGTTCATATTTTGAAAATTTTAAAACAAGTATATGTACGCATCGTCTTTGAATGCAGTGACTTCATCAATACACACTGGAAGGACATGCCTTTTACAGTGTTGCCAGTGATTCAGGATCTAATGGCCAGTGGAATCAGTGTTTGGATCTTTAGGTAAGTTAAATTATTAATGTGCGTCAATGTGTGCGTACACATAACCAATTATAACCTAACGAAACACGACTCATGAAATTGCAGTGGCGATACAGATGGGAGACTATCCGTGACGTCAAGTAGGTATTCTATAAACAAACTACAAACATCAGTCAAGACACCCTGGTATCCATGGATGTACCAAGGCGAGGTAGAAATCCTTCTTTTCGTTCCTAATTTAAAATCACTTAACTAAATGATAATATTGAAACTTGCTTATGTCATTAAGGTTGGTGGATATGTTGTGGGATATGAAAACCTAACGTTTGTGACGATAAGAGGAGCTGGACATTTCGTCCCAAGCTACCAACCAGGGCGCGCTCTAGCATTCTTCGCTTCCTTTTTGGAGGGAAAGCTTCCTACCAATCAGTAACTAAACCTCAAGAATATTTATCTAAGATTGATCTTCTGCTGTAAGTAGTTATTAGAACAATATTACAATGCTGTGCTTAACAATATTGTAATGTGACAACTACATTGGATTCATATAGGGATACAGATGAAAAAGTGTACAAAGGGGCATGTCTAGTCTACAAACAAAGCATTCGTGTCGAAACGGATGCATACATTATATTCTACTGGGCAATGGTTTATAAATTCACAGTTATAAAATTGAGATAAGCAATTCAAATAACTTTAGTCTAATTTGGAATATGAACACAATTATTGGAAAAATCACAATTTAACTCAGTTTTTCTTTCACCTACTACTGAAAATACATAACATTCCTACAATAATACAGTTTAGATTATATAATGATATTATAAAAGCATTTATATATACAGGGGTGGGGTGAGATCTTGTACAAATAAGTATTGGTGTGAAGCATAGCATAATAATACACTACATATTTGTTGTGGCTAATGGCCAATGATCAATGACTCAACTGGCAAATGCTAGCTAGGTTAAGTGTGAGGCCAGGTAGAGATACCGCGTTCAAAACCAGGCTTGTGGCAAGAACAATGAAGGAACTTCTTGGGAAAGCGGTGTACGATCCCCGGTCTGTATAGTATACCCTTCTATGGAGAAGAGGCTGAGATTCTTTAGAATTATGGGAGGTCTCACTGGTTCCTACCCGTGAGTCTTATCCAACCCAGGTTCTCAAGTGTCATGTGTTGGTTAATATTCAGATTTGGAAATGTATTGAAAGAGGAGATAGAAGAATGCTTACAAACTGCTCAAGAAATGTGTGTTTTAGTGGATCGAATATATACTTTGGCTTGATAGAAATTAGCATGTCAACTTAGTCACCTGACACTTAACGAGTAGATAAATATTTATGTCATAAAGGCTTATTCAAACCACAACCTTGGGTACCTAAGTATACTATTGAATCTATATTTTTGCGTTTTGTAAATAATCACATTGTTGTATTGCAATTTGTATTTGGATCCTGCGGCAACGCGCGGGTAAACCCACTAGTATATATATATATATATATATATATATATATATATATATATATATATATATATATATATATATATAGGATTAGGTTCAAATGAAAACACACTTTTCGTGAAAGAACCGCGAGAACACCGACGTAAAATGTGAATTTTAAATTTTTTTTTTCCACCGGTGAAAAAAACGGGTAACCTCGACGTAAAAAAAAAAAAAATTACGATGGGTTTACAGTGGTGTAAAGACCTGGGCCCACCTTGTTTTGTCTTATTAGGAAAGAGAATATTCCCTTTTATATTTTATTCTACTTTAATTATGGTTCACAAATTCTTTTTGGATTAAAATATGTTTGTGGTGGAAAAGTGTGTTCTTTAGTTCTTTTACGAAAAGCATGTTCTCATTTTACCCTTTCCCTATATATATATATAGGTAGAGGATCCGGTAAGAAAATTATTTTGTGTAGAAAGTGTAGGAAGCGTTTTCAACCGTTGGATCAAATCTAATTAAATCTTTAGATGAAGGGCATTATAGACTTTTTGTCCATTTTATTAATTATCCCAAACCCAGTAATTTAGCAACTAAAATCTGGATATTTATGATGTTTAATCATCCTAAAATAACTTGTTCAAAATTCAAACTAATTTAATCACATTCCCAAAAAAATCATATTAAAAAAAATCGTTGCATATCTTATACAAATAAAAGAATTGTTCTTTATTCATAACACTGAACTGCTATAATCTCTATTATCGATCTTCTTCTCTATATTTTTTTGCAGTTCGTTTTTTTATCAATTCATACGAAACATGATTATAACAGGAAACACCCTTTTTTCTAGAAATGAATTATAGATTGATATGGCAGATGTTTTACAAGACGGTTCGCAAGGGCTTTTTCTTTTTGGCTTTTAGTTAGTATGTATCTGGCGCTTTTTTTTTCCAATTTTTGTAAGGTAATTGTTTTGTTTGTTGACTTGTTGATAATTCATGTGAGGTGTTTTATCATAACATCAGTAGTGTTTTATCATAACATCATTAGTGTTTTTTCAATAGTGTTTTTATCATAACATCAGTAGTGTTTTATTATAACATCAGTAGTATTTTATCATAATATCAGTAGTGTTTTGAAGTATAACATTTCAAAACAGGTTAACATCAATAGTGTTTTATCATAACATCAGTAGGTATTTATCATAATATCTCCTTGCATGTCTGAAATGTGTGAGTTTGTTTTATAAATAGAAATGAGAGATAATGTTGGTAGCATGAAATTAGGAAAGGAAAGATAATGTTGGTAGCATGAAATTAGGAGATGAGAGAAACACTTTTCATAATACATTAACACAATGACATTCATACCCTTAATTAAAACACTTAATGGACGATCTTACCCTCAATTTCTATAATACATTAAATAGATTCTAAACATAACCATATTTTTAATCTCCACCATCCATCTCTAGATCCAATGGATGAAAACACCTCCTACACTTCCTACACAAATCAATTTTCCTACGGAACCCTACCCTATATATATAGTGGAAGTATAGACAAGAAACCCTCTCAAATGAAAAAACCCTAGAAAACCCAATACATGGTTTATATTAATCCACATCACCCACCACATTATAATATTAAAAGGTCAATATAGACAATTCCACTACCCTCCCTTCTCTCTCCACCTATATATATTATTTCCCCCCCTCTCTCTCTCTCTCTTCATTTTTTTTTTCAAATTCAAATGCACAGATCCTCTCTCTACCCTCTCCTATCTCTTTCTCTGTCTCTCTCTAGAAGATGACCCAAGATCTTCCGTTCTTCTTTGTAATCAACCATCAATCCTACAAACCCACCACGTCCTCCTTAACTACCACTCCCACCTTCACCCTACAGATGCTTCTTGACTGATGCTTCACCGTCCCCGTCAGATCTCCGACTGATGCTCTGTTCAGGTCGCTAAATCAAAGGCCAGAGTACAAAGCTGTTGTCTTAGATCTTTGGTTATTATGAGAGGGAGAGAAGGAATAATATAAGGAAAATAATTAAATCTTTGTAAAAAACAGGGGATAAAGTAAGCTTTTAAGAAGAAGAAAAGGGAAAAAAAGAAAAAGAAGACAACCGGGTTAGGAAATGAGGATGGTGCAGCTCCAATGCTTTTCATTTTCTATTGTTAAGTGTTATAGGTATTTGTTTTTTTTTTTCAAATGTTTTTCGTTGACAGTGTTTCTTTTTCAATTGAAAACCAATACTTTTCATTTTCTATTATAAGTAAGTGTAGCTTTTGAAAGTCAATAACCATTTCTATAATTTGGATTTGGTCAAATAAAAAAAACACTTAACAATTCTACCAAACATTTTTATTTTTTTACGGATGCATTCAATAATTATATGCATCCAATAATTAGCTTTCTTTTGTTAAAGTTTAAAACTTTATAGTATAATTGTTTGATTTTGATGTTTATTTTATTAGGTTTGTTTTATTTAGTATAAACAAAACATAAAATGTTAGGTTTTGGGTTTTGTTAGAATAATAATAATAATAGTTTTGGAGATAGTTTTTGTTCGCATACCAAGTGTTCGATCAAATGCTTGGATGAAAAAAAAAAACTTATGTTAACCTTTTTTATTTTTATTATTTTGTTTATGTTAGATTTTTATTAGATTGAGGACATGAGGTTGATAGATCACATGTGATTGATGAATAAATTTGTAGTCCTTTTTTTATATTAGTATATGCTAACACATCTTAGTGATGCCTCATTATGTGTTTGAGGATCCCAAACTAACATGTGTATCTATTCCAATGTTGGTTTTCACGAGTAGGCTATTGGAACAAGGCGGCGTTGGTGATGTGGCTCACACACGTTAGTGATGCTAAAACATGCTAGTATATACATGCTAGTATATATCCAACTAACAGTTGTTAGGGTCCATATGACATACGCTATTTTCAGTAAAACATATGTTTTAGAATATGCTAACACATGCTACTGATGTATTTTATTATATTATATATTTCATGAATATGAGGATAATTTTTTGGTATATGGATTTGGATTGGCACTGCAAATTTGGTGTTTGTTTATACACATGTTAGTGATGCTAACACATTCTAGTATATGTAGGGATGGCAATGGGTCAGGTTTGGGACGGGTTTAGGTAATCCCAACCCCATACCCGGTTAGGTATGCTTGTCCCAAACCCGGCCCAAAACCCGTCGGGTTAGTGTCGAGTAATTACCCATCGGGTATCGGGTATACCCGCGAGTTTCGGGTAAACCCATTAATTTTAAAAACTTATCCATTGAGTATATCCGACCAAAAACCCGACGGATATCTATTAGGTAACTATTAACCAATTACATTTAACATTATTAAATATATATGTAAATGATTACAATATATAAATATAAAATAATTAAATCATATAAAAACACTCAAAGACATATATAACAAATAGTATACACTAATTTTTTTTATAATTTTTAGCACATGATGACAATCTAGATGGACAATTAGATACATTATGCATACATATTTAAAA
The DNA here is from genome assembly GCA_030844895.1 of Ambrosia x helenae. NCBI lineage: Eukaryota > Viridiplantae > Streptophyta > Magnoliopsida > Asterales > Asteraceae > Ambrosia > Ambrosia x helenae. The sequence goes on along the minus strand of CM061226.1, from coordinate 89,953,856 downwards.
AGATATATTAGAAATTATATTGGGTATCTAATCGGGTAAATGGGTATACGTTATCGGGTAATCGGGTCGGGTAAACGGGTTTATCATCAAATCCCAAACCCGTCCCAAACCCGCGAAAAAAATAAAAACTAATCCCATACCCGGACCCATACCCGATTACCCGACCCCAAACCCGTCCCAAATGTGTCGGGTTTCGGGTTTACCCATCGGGTTCGGGTTTGATTGCCATCCTTAAGTATATGCCTAACTAACAGGTGTTAGGGTTCATATGACATACGTTAGTATATGCCCAACTAACATGTGTTAGGGTTCATATGACATACATTATTTCAGTAAAACATATGTGTTTTAGTATATGCCCAACTAACATGTGTTACTGTTCTAGTGTTGGTTTTCAGGAATAGGCTATTAGGAAGAAGGCGGCGTGGTGATGTGGCTGTGGTAAGTGATGTTTTTTTTACAAGGATTATAAGTTTTTAATCTTTTGGTGAATGAATGTTTAAATAAGCTTGAATAAATTGGCTTCCTGGCTTTATGAAAACTGAAAAAGGGTTTATTCTTTTTAGGGTTCATATGACATACATTATTTCAGAAAACATATGTTAGTATACGCCCTTTCACATGTTAGTGATGTTAACACATGTTAGTATATACCCAACTAACATGTGTTATGGTTTGTATGACATACGTTATTTCAGTAAAACATGTGTTTTAGAATACACTAACACATGTCATTGATGTCCCATTATGTGTTTTGTAGAGCCCAACTAACACGTGTTACTTTTTTTGTAGGTGAAGAGAAGTTTTTGATATTTTTTTTTTTTTGAAAATTCACAAATAATTATGTTTGTATTAAACGGTTTTTGATATGTTTTAGTGTTTATTGTTATGATCGTTTTTATCATTTCTTAAATAAATACACATTTTATGTGTTCTTTTAATATGTTCTTTTAGTATATGCCTGGTAACACATGTTAGCGATGTCTCACACGAGGTCAAAATTTTGCATCACAACACTAACGTATGTTAATATTGGTGCTGGAAAAAGTGCCATAAAGTAGGAGAGAGGTGACTTGACAAGTGTCAAATCAACCTTTTAAAACCTATAATTCAGAAGTGTCAAATCTCATGTTTAAAATTACCTTAATGCCCTTAATTATATTTTTTATTAGATTGGCCCACATGCTTTATGATTATTATATTTAAATAATCATGGACCATTGATCAAGTTTGATCAATGGTCATAAGAGAGTTTGCAAGGTTTTTCCAAAAGATAGGGTTTCCATATTATCTACACCCTATATATATATATATACACACACACATACTAGTGGGAATGCCCGCGCGTTGCTGCGGGGTTTTATGTTTTTATGTTAGACGTTGGACGGCGTATATCCCAAAAAGGAAAAATTACGCTTAGTTAACGGTCACAAAAACAAATGAGCTTGCTTCAGATAACCGGCCAAAAAAACATCAACTTTTACATGTCTATTCTCATAATCAAATCAACGAAGCGGAGCTAAAATTTGTGTGAGCCTAGTCAAAAGTTGTCAAAAAGTGTTATATAATAAGATATAGTACATGCGAACAAAGAACTTATAATCCATCTACTTGTAGACAAGTTGATATGGGTTGTGCTATATCAAATAACATTTACTTAAGCTACATAAGAATCAGGTCAAATGAGTTGAAAGTAGCTAGTATTGTAGACGACTTCTCGCCTGGTGTGGTGTCGCCAGCCCTTCAGTTCTATTTTTTTTACTCGGTCATTACTGTCGTAAATAAAAAAAAAGTCTTTATGGTGTATTTAGTAATATTATAATAGTGACCACTAACAAATCAATGTCCTAGGACATAATTTATCATAAAACTTTACATTTTGATCATCTATATTGATTAAAAAACACTGAAAATAGAGGTGCCAAGTTTTTTAGTTGAAATAATGAACAAATATATACATAGTCAAAATGACCTATTTACATTCACCATGTGACATTCAGTGCCTCATTGTTCTTTCCATCCGGTTCTTTATTCATCAACTTTTATCTTTGACATGTATTCATGAAAAATACCTGATTAGGGAGATCATATCAGACATAATTGTGGGAGCTGTTATGAAAGAAGTCACATGATACTCTTCAATAGCTTCAAGAGCCAACTTAGCTTCAAATTTGGGCATCAAGACATGACATCCCCGCACCATTAACATGATTAGAGCCGAAGACAGTCCATGTACATGGCCTAACAGAGTAGTATGCAAAATTTGCAAACACACCTGCATACTTAAACATCAGAGTTATTTCCACAATTTATATAAAGTGATATATTGCACATGAAGTTGAAGGGTACATATGTGAAGTTGTACATCATCCTCATTATAACCAACAATAGCGATTTTGGTCAGAGATTGTACGATGAAAGTTGAATGGCTTAACATGGCGCCCTTTGACTTACCAGTAGTCCCTAAAAGCATAATACGTTTCAATCGATTTGTGCATGTGAGGCAGAAAGAAAACCATTGCCCAAAACTAAGTACCCGAAGTGAAGCACACCGTGGCTACTCAAAGAAAAACAACTGCCTCATTTAAACGACGAATTGAAACCTAAAAGTAAAAGAATAACATTCATGATAATGTAAAGTTAAAAAATTGTACTATTCAAAGTTCTATGATCAATGTTGACTTTCAATCGAGCAGCAGCATAGAGACGAACCAATCGGCAATCTGTTTTTTCCCAATCCCAAACCGGTTTTGACTGGTTCTTAGTCAAACTGGTTATGGTTTGAAACCGTTCAGTTCTGCCATGGTTTGATCGGTTAGAAAGGCTAGTTTCGCCCTGGTTAGTAAACTGATTCTTGCACGTGCCTTTTAAAATCATATAAACTACGTAAAATTAAACTTTTATTAACTTTTAGATTTTTTGGAACATAAAAATCGAAAATCAATACAAAGAAAACATAAATTTATTTGTGTGTACGGCCAAAATCGTTTTTCTTTTTTTCCTCAAACGATTTCGGTTCGTTTTTTTTATCCAACCCGTTTTTAGCGGTACTGGTTTGGGGCCGAAGTGGTTTGTGTACTGGTTTTGGTTCGGTCGGCCAGTTTTAGCATCGTTTTTACCGGTTTTGAATCGGGTCGGTTTGCTTTTTCGGTTCGGCATCAAGTACACATTAACCTCAATCTAATTTTTTTAAGGTGTAGTTCAATGGTGAAATCCAAGTCCTAACAACCTCCGGGTTACAAGTTCAAGTCCTCCCACACATCGGGCCCTTTCAACCTTTAATGGGTATGATTTTTCGATGGTCGAGAATCGAACCTGTGACCAACCCTAAACGGGAACCCTCTGAAGAGGTAAACCCTCCCACCTCAAACCAGTTGGGCTGGAAATCATCAGCTAACCTCAATCTAATTAGTTGCAAAAACAAAAACAGAGTAATTATTTTTGCTACTAAAAATATTCATGATAACCTGAAATTCAAAAACCATAAACAACGTTGACTTCCAAAAAAACAAAACAGAGTAGTTAGATTACAATAACGAACCTGTTAAAGGTGGAGATAGCAACAACATCACCGGATTTTATTTCAATATTAATAAGTCCAAAAGCCAGATCAAGAACTCCGAACACCAAGAAACTAACCATTTTTTTCAAATGTGTGTATTTGATTCTTTTACAAGCTCAAAGCTTCGAGAACATAATCATGACAAACAAATCTATTTTCATAGCTCCTGCAAAATAAGATCCAAATTCATCAAGCTTTTCTAGCAAAAATAGTGATGAAACAATAACTACAAATCAAATGTAAGAATTAATACAAAAAAAAAAAAAATTTAACCTCTTGCAAGACCAGGTGTACATGAAGCCATGCCATTTCCTCTAAGAACATTAATCTTTTCAATCATATCTGCATTAACAATTTCCAAAATAAAATTTAGTGATTAACTATTTCATCAAAACTCACAATGCGGGATTCATTTGTAAAATAATATGTATTATGTATACTTCTTAAAAATGAATCTTCTAATGATGCTAGACCAACTTCAATTAAATGTCGCCGTTCAAGCTGCCAATATTTACAAAGACAATAAACAACAGGCACTGTTCGGTACCTTTTTACATGTAAAAACAAACATGGTTACCAAAACAAATTTTAGAGCAAACTATGCAACGTGTTTATGTAATAACCCCTTACCCAAAAAATTAGGGGAGATAATTTGTTCCGTGTTCGTATAACCCAACATAAACACAACCCACTTACATGATTGCACCAAAAAGTTGAACCCTAACCCAAACACATGTAACCGGTTGGGTAGGTCAACTCCTTTATAGAATGTGTAAGCTGCTTATGACCCATTTACAACCCAAACCCATTTAGCCCAGCCCTAATCCCCTTATTTCGTGTCAGCTTTGTATAGTGTTGGGAATTCTCACCCCAAAATATAATTTCTAGCGGACTTCTTTAAAATGTCTATGACTAAAAATGGCTAAAAAGAATGTAGCTATGCTACGATAAATACGATGTACGGGTGAACAAATATGATATATACAAACCTGCATACTGTGACTCTTCTGCAATACAGGAGGTATGGCTGCCTGCAAAGGAATAGTGATTTTAGATTTTAATCTAGATACATGGAACCTCAAGTATGAAAAGTTCAAATATAAAACAGTTGAGTTACATACATTGACACCCTCGGATGTAACCTTAAAACGCCCTTTGTGTTGAAAAATTGTATGCTCATCGCCACCTGCTAATTTCATTAGTATAGTTAATAGAAACAACTACTCTTGCCTTAATTACAGTATAGAGATAATGCTATAAAATGGAAAAGCTTCTGAGAACTATTAATTAATGTTACCACTAACTTATAGATGCTTTAAAAACTGATTCAGGAACAAGATCGCCTGTTTGAACTGATCGAGTGCCATTGCAGCTTGTACTCTAGAAAATTGTTTTTGCAATTTCTCACTGAAATAAAAACATGTCAGTGGTAAAAAAAACAGAGATAAGAGACTTAATAGATAGAGAAGGATATCTAAACTTGTCACTGCAACATATGCCATTCTCTGACAAAAGACAATTGAAACAATTCAAAGTACAAATTAGGTAACTTTTTATGCTCATAAATGATAATCTAACAGGTATAAGAACATATCAAAATGAAGAAAAACATGGATTTGCCTCTTCTTCATTATTCGATCAAGATGGCATCTATATGCCCAAACACAAAAATAACAAATATATTCCATTACTTAAAAAACATAACCCAAGAAGAAGTAGATATCCCAAACCTGGAAATAGAGCGTCGTTGAGCAGAGACGAAGGATTAAGCGACGATCAACCTAATTGGAATATGCAGTAAAGCTTGCAAGAGAAAGGGAAAAGGAATCGAACCTTCAATTGAGTAGGCAAAACATTCAATTTTGAAGGCAAAAAATGAGAAAGAAACAATCTTTACATACCTTGATTGAATCAGAAGGTGAAGAAAGACAAGAATTTTACCCTTTGAAAATGCTTTTAATCTTCATCTTGTTTTGAAACTGATATCACAAATTAACACAGAGGAGTCGATTCATATGTACAAGGGTAGCAATGTAAATTTGTTGTGATATTGTAAAGGAGGAGTATGATGAAATGTCTAGTTTACCCTTTTAAGTGTCTTAATTGTCACAATTCTTCCCATAATACCCTTAAATTTCTTGCTTAAATATATTGTACATATTGCTTGTTAAGTTGTACGGAAATAAAAATGACTATGTTGTACATCACTCATCCTTTATAATGTATTATATATATATATATATATATATATATATATATATATATATATATAGGAAAAATATCAAATAGGAACCAAGAGCCTAGTTAGGAACTTAGGAACCAATCTGAGCCATTCATCTTTGATCTTGATCTAGGGGGTAGTTATGTAATTAGACAATTAAATATTATATTTTAATTTAATTAAAAGTTTTATATATGGCAGTTAATTATCTTCCTGCAATTAATATGCAAGTTTTTTTTTTACTTTCCTTAAATCTCTCAACCTATTATCATCTCTAATCCCAAATAAAAAAAAATCACGTTCGATTGAATTCGATTGAATCGAAATAACTTCCAATTGAATTCAGAAGGTTTAAATTGATTGAATTGAAAAAACTTTCGATTTAAAAGAATCTAAAATCGGCCAACGATTCAGATTTCCAAGTTATGGATAATAATTCTATACATGAAAACATTGAATCACAATCTCATGTGATAGAAGATCATGAAACACAATCACAAGCTTTGTTTCTAAATAGTGTTGAAAATCAAGGTATTTATGTATTGTTTTTTTTAATTGTTTTTCGTGCGAGAATCACGTTTTTTGTGATTTCTATTTGGATTAGCCTTATAGTGTGGTTTATTATTGATTTGCAAAATAGTTGTTTTGTATTCTGTAAGTCATATTTTACGCACAGAATTGGAATGAGTAAAGAGTTATACACTGGTGTATAATATATAGTTATTGGGGTTGTACAGATACAATAAGATTTGTTCTTAGTTTCTTAGTTGTTATACACCAGTGTATAACAACAAATCTATTAATTATTATACACAAGTGTATTATAGGTGGTAAAAGACGTTATAATAAACTGATAATATTTTGTTTGACGTTAAAGATACACAGGTGTATATTCATTATAAAAAATGGAATGTGCAGTATGACACAGCCTGTGTGTTACTCAAAATACACAGGTGTACCGTATATGAGTTGTAGCATGTCTAACTATATTTTTTAAATATTGTAAAATTCATTTTTAATTTTACATTTTTTTTATTGTAGGTTCCTCGTCGAGCAACGTATATGAGTCTCCCGGTGGGACGAGATATTGGACGCCTGTTGTACCAGACGATGTTAAACCATTTGTAGGTGCCAAGTTTAGAACGTTGGACGAAGCTATCATAATGTATGAAAATTATGAGTTTCTTATCATAATGTATATATGTGTTGATAATGTTGAATGAAAAGAAAAAAATGATATACATCAATGTATAACTGATGTACACCGTTGTATATATGTGTTTGATGATGATGATGAATGAACAAAAAAAAATGATATACACCAATGTACACTTCAAAAACGAATATACACCAATGTATATCTGTGTACATCAATGTATATCTGTGTTGATGATGTTAAATGATGATGAATGAAAAAACGAATATACACCGATGTATATCTTGTGTTGGTGATGATGATGAATGAAAAAACGAATATACACCAATGTACACTGTTGTATATATACCGAGATATAATTTTAATAGTATATACAATAAATACGTTTGGGTATACCATAAACACTAATTTGCTGTTTCCAAATATACATGAGTTTCTTATTAATTACCTAATATATGATATTGAACAAAAGACATTAATACCCCTTTATTAAAATAACAATTAATTAAAGTTTTACTTATTTACAATCATGCCATTGAAAATGGATGGCTCAGATTGGTTCCTATAGTTCCTACTTAAGGGTTGGTTCCTATTTGAACCCTACCCTATATATATATATATATATATATATATATATATATATATATATAGGGTCAAGATCGTGTACAAAGTGCTTTTTTTGTGAGAAGTGTGAGAAGTATTAAAAATTGATATTTAGGCATCATTTTTTGAACTTAGTCGTGATGTTTTGGATTGTTTTGCCTATAAAAACACCAAACATAACAATTAAAAACCGAAAACAATGTATTTTAGGCTTAAAACTTAAAACACCATGCTAACAACATTAGCAGTGTGTTTTAAGCGTTAAGTAGTGTGTTTTAGTTGTTATATAAATTTAATGACTATAATACATTGTATTGTGTTTTAGATTGTTGTGTTTCGTGTTTTTCAAGTTAAAACAACCTAAAACATCATTCCTAAATCCAAAACATGATGTCTACATGTCAATTCTTAGTCCTTCTCACACTTCTCACGAAAAATGTACTTTGTACAGGATCCTAAACCTATATATATATATATAGGGGATGGATAATATGGAAACCCTAAATATTGAGAAAACTCTAGAAAACCCTTAAAAAAACCTACTTTCCGAGCTTTTTAAAAAAAAAAAAAAATTAGGGCATGTAATATACATGTTTTTAAGTGTTTTGAGCCAAAAAAAAATAAAAAAAGCGCCGAAGGGTTTTTTTTTTAAAAAAATAAGTTTTGCATCATAACATATGTTACCAGTGCAAAAATAAGCTAACATATGTTATGATGCAAAACTTATTTTTTAAAAAAAAAAAAAAACCCTTCGGCGCTTTTTTGATTTTTTTGGCTCAAAACACTTAAAAACATGTATATTACATGCCCTAATTTAAAAAAAAAAAAAAGCTCGGGAAGTAGGTTTTTTTAAGGGTTTTCTAGAGTTTTCTCAAAATTTAGGGTTTTCTCCCTATACTTAGCCTATCTACTAATATATATATAAATAAAAGTAGTTTAGGGACACTTGTCATCTTCTGAGGGCATCCCTTCTTTTTTTTTTCCCGCTCAAATGGATGGATCATTTATTTGGGTTATGGATCCGGGTAATGGATAGTCCAACATATTAACGCCACTAAAATCGTTCATTAGTTATAATTATCCGACTTTTATTGTTTCAGCCAAACCTAACTCTAATCATTCTCTTTCTAACCCAAACTAATACAAATCCTTTCATCTTCTTCAATATTATCGCCGAACGATTCAGGTAGGAAATTATCTTCTTCTTCAACGGATCGCTCAACTGCTTTGTCAATAGTTATTTAATCCATCCGTTTTCAGTTGTTTTATGTGAATGATTCTAAAATCGTATTAGGGTTTGTCTATTTTAGGGGGAATTGAACGATTCAGGTATGAAATTTTCGTTTATATTGATTCATATATACAATATTACTGCGTTTTATGTGAATCGTTGTAAAGTAAAATTAGGGTTTGCCGATTTAGGGTTTTTATAATCATGTATTCTTTGTATAACCGTCGTTTTATATTGATTCATATATACATATAAATTAGGGTTTCTGAGTTTATATGAATCTCTATCTGACGATTTTATATGTTATTTTTAATTTAGGGGTTTTTATGTCTTAGCTATTATAGTTAATTTTAATATTTGGTTTGAATTCTGTACTGATTTAATATGTATCTGTATCTGTATTAGTATGCTATATTGTGTCCTATTTGTCATGTTTATAATAGTTTGACTGTTAAACGTTACTGCTTATAATATTTTCATTGTAGTTTAAATGTAATGCATAAAGCATTGTGGACTTCTGATAAGCTATATCAGATTAGTATGTGATATAACAGGGATATGTTTACATTAGTCGTGCTTATAATATTTACATTGTATTGGTTCTACTTATGATATTTTGGGTGTAGTTTAAATGTAGTTTATTGTGCATTGTGGATCCCTGTTAAGCTATAACAGATTAGTATGCACAGATTGTCTGTTCATCATCTTTTGCTTTTGGATTACTTATATTAATGAGGTTTTCTTGATTGATCTAATTTTTTGTTCATTAATTTCTTTTTAACAGGAACACTGTTTGAATCTTTAACAGTTTGGAAAAATGGTATTTGCTTTCTTTAGACCTATCCCTTTGAACGACGCCAGCTACTTGGTAATATTTTTTCTAATCTTATCTTCAATTTTTATTATGTATTTTTAACTGTTTTTTCATTATATTGTTATTCAACAGTTTCATGTTTATTATAGAATACTAACAAAATATTTATTTATTTAACTAATTAACAGAAACTGCCGCCATGTTACGACCATAACTACCCTGTGGGTCCTGTTTTGATAACCACGGATGATGATAAGTCATGGGGTGTAATAGTTGAACAAAAGTCAGACTCATTTCAGATAACAACAGGATGGAATCAAGTTGTAAAAGATCTTCGGCTTATAGTAGGCGATTTCGTTGTCTTTGAGTTGTTTGAACATGCTACTTTCAAAGTTACGATATTAAGTTCTGTTCAACCGTCGGATGTATCTAACAAATTCCCGTATTGGTGGATAATACCGTCAAAAAATAAGATGGTAAATATTTAAATTACCTTATTTTTTGTAATTATTTTATATTTATATAATTTTCTGATGTGTTGGTATATATTTCAATCGGCGTATGTAGAATTTGCATGCTGATTATGTGGACCATCATTTCAAAGACAGTAAGCTTCCACATCCTGTTGTCATACGTTTGGGAGATGTGTATGAATGGACAGTCCTAATTGAGCTGTATATCTTTGGATTTTATTTCACTGATAGTTGGAGCACTGTTTTTAAAGATCTTAAATTACGCATTGGAGATTTCCTGGTGTTTGAAAAGGTTGCTGAGTTTGAATTCAAGTTAGATCTGTTTCGAGAAGATGGAAGGCGGGCTGACGCTGATGAAATATGGAATGCAAATATTGAACAAGAATTCCAAGTTTCTGATGAAGTGATTGAGCTTTCTTCTGATGAATCTGAAGACAGTGATACTGAATCTCAATATGCTGTTCCAGATCATGAAGCCGTTCAAAAAGTGACATACCGTTTAGTAAGTTTTTAGTACTTAAACATATTTATCCGTTCAAATTTATTTAGTTTTTATTTTAATTTATTTAATATTTACTTAACTTTTTGTAGCATTTTTCAATCCCTTTTGGAAAGGATTGTGAGTTTGATAAGGTGGAAAGCTTACGTATTCAAGTGGAAAATGGGAAGTCTATTACTAAGAAGCTGCGTGTTGAAGGTTCTGGTAGTAAAAGGAGATATGCTGTCAGTGAGTGGAAGTCATGCATGAAGAAGCTTCGTTTGAAGAATGGTAGGCGTTATCGTATTATGTATTTCAAAAGGGAAGGTATGTTGGTGTTTTTATCTCCTTAGTCAGAAGCTACAAATTTAGAATAGTAGGTTTATTAGTTTGTAATTTGGAAATGACGTAGTAAGGAAGTAAGGTTTGATGAAACCAATAGTGAATAGACCTTCAAATTCCCCATATTTTGTTTACTTAGTGTTGGGGTATATTGTTGGAAGGTATATATGAAGTAGGGGATTAAAAGTTTTGTGGTCTTCTAAATATGTATAAGAAGACTTGAATGTCCCAAATTTTGGTTTATTAATGGTTAATATAAGGTTTTCTATGTAGCTTTAATTTCTAATATTATTTTTATACATTTTCATTATCTATAATAGTTTTCTTAGTTAAGTGTGTTATCAATATTGTTTTAACTTACCACAATAAACAACTTTCCAAAATCATACAACATTAAGGTTATGTCAAATGGCAATAAACATTTAAGATGAGCAGTTTCAAATATTCATTAGGACACTTAATTTATATTTCAGTTAAAAATCAGATTTTGTTCATTAGTTTTTATATTAGATTGTAATCAGCTGTGTGTTGATATATTTTTTTAATTATGTATCAAATATATATTGTTTATTATAACATAATATTTTTTAATAACATATATCTCCTAAAAAAACAGATAATTATTCTTATCTTTAACTTTAAATTTTCAAATTCTTAATCTTATCTTTTAATAGAATTCGGTTTTTAAAAGAGATTTTATCTCTAAGTTTTTGAATTTTAAATATACTTCTTTCTCTATATATATCATTAAAGTTCACCATTTTCACACATTCTCTCTACAAGAAAATAATTATTCAACCAGCTTTCTTGAGGTTAGTATTTTTTTAATTTCACATTATATTTTATTATTGTGACACCCGGCATGTTCGGCTTAAACATAATAGTAACATCTAAGTCTACCTTAGCGAGAAACGTTTATAAACAAACTTAACTGGGTTAGTTGAGTCGGGTCAGATTAGGATTGTCCAGGGTTCAATGATCTGGAGGATTATTGGGAGTCGTTTTGGGAATACATTAGTACCGGGTTCCGTCGTTGGTGACATTACATAAATTAATTAAGTATATGTGTAGATTATGGGTCGTGTAGTGGATTGTATACTTATACTTGCTTAAACGATGTACAAATGATTATACGTGCCTAAACATGCTAAGTATAGACTATGGATGCATGCTTATGTGTTAAGATGTGTTAGAATGCGTTAAACACGACAAACTGGAAAAAGGTTAACATGTGTTAAAAAGTGCTGTTAACATGTGTTAAAAAGTGCTGATGACCTGAATGTGGAAATAGTGGGCGAACGTGGAAATGGAACTTGGAAAATGGGCGAACGTAGAAACAAAGTGGGCGAATGTGGAAAAGTTCCACATTCGACCATTACAAATGGGCGAATGTGGAAAAGTTCCACATTCGACCACATAAAAGGGGCGAACCTGGACTGGGTATAAATACCATCCTTAGCCATTTTTCACCATTTCACAAACCCTAAACGCCTCCAAACACTCTCTATCAGCTATTATCATTGGGGAAGGAGTTTTTGAGCTTGTTTTTCATAACCTAACTCTCTAAATCATTACAAGTGAAGATCTAAGGTGTGTTCTTCATTACAAATCCTTTTTAAACAATTTTGACTTGTTTTAATCTAAACCCCAAGGGTCCAGATCTGATATCAACCTATTTTATGAATAAAAACCTTTCCTAACCAAAACCTATTCATAAACAATGAGTTTTTATGCAAATTAACATGTGTTAATGTGATATTATGCATTGTTTGATGATTACTTGTTATATAGATTATATGGCAACAACCTAGGGCTGTTATTAATGATGGGTTCTGATTGAAACATGTTACAATTGATTGTTGATGGTGTTTTGTCGATTAAAGGAATCTTTGTTAGATTTAGGGCTTGTTTTTGGATGATAATGATAGAGTTAGGATAAGGGTTTCTTGTTCATGATGATTTGATGATGATGAGCTGATTATTGATTGATTTCAGAAGTTTCCTAATTGGGTAATATTTTCATGCATGATGATGTGACATCTCCATAATTTACTATTTTAGGAAACTTGTAAAAACGGATAGATTTTGGGGTAAAATTGGTAGGGTTTCGTAAGAATATATTAATGATGCTTGACTGCTGTAACTCATGATGTTTCGTGATGTTTTCGGATGTTTTTGGACGCGTTTTTGAGTAAACAACACAGCAGGGTCGAACCTGGAACACCTTCGGCCAGTCGAATGGGCGAAGGTGGGTTCCAGGGGTCGAACCTGGAAACTTGAGGGGCGAATGAACCACAAGTGGACGAAGGTGGAAGAAAAAGGGGCGAAGGTGGAAGGTTGAACCCACATTCGACCAACCCAGGTCACCTTCGACCACTTACCACTACGTTCGGCCCTACGATAACAAAAATGAGATTTTTGATACGAACTAAGTGTTTTATGCTTGAACCTTGCGTGTAATCTATGTGTACTTGATTAGTTAGGATAATGGGTCACCAACAGGATGTCGGGTCGGTCTAGTGTGTCGGTTAAACATTTAAACACGTTTTAAAACATACTTGGTTAAGATCTGGACAATCGGGGACTTGTTAGCCTTCGGGTTAGTAGTCATCACACTTATGTAAACTCATTGATAGGTTGTCATTAGTTGGGATTATCATACACGTGTTGGAATTCTAGTTATCGGAAGACGCACTCTAAGGTGAGTTTCACGGCCCCACTCTTTTACTGGTTTTACATTTTCGGGGGAGAAAACATGCTGTGTTCTTTAAACGTGTTTCAACTATGTTTTCATAAAAGGCGTTTCAACTAAGTTTTCATGAAAGGTGTGTCAACTACGTTTTGGTATTCATGAATTCATTGGGTTTTGGAGTATTCATTATGTTTTCACGTATTCATTATGTTTTAGAGTATTCATTGTATTACTATGCGATCTTTGGAAGTCCCGGGGAGAACCATGAATGTGCGGGGATGCACAACGGGGGAAATGTGGATAGCGCTATTTGGGCTTGACCCGCCCCACTCGTCGACTGGAGGTCGGACGGGTGCATGTTGTCTCTTAGGTATTCAGTATTCAGTATGCAGTATTCAGTATTCAGTATTCATTCGGGCACGTATTCAGTATTCACAGTATTTGAGTCCAGTAATGGTTTTCCAATCGCAGTAGTAACAGGTATTCATATGTTTTGCATGCATGTGGTCTGGATTGACCATGGGTATTCAGTTGGAATCGATTTTCACTTGGAGTTGGTATACATTGGAGTCGGTATTCATTAAAAACCTGTGAACTCACCAGCATTATTTGCTGACGTATTTAGCATGTTTGTCTCAGGTCGCTAAGGTAGCAGCTGTTGATAGGCGCACGGAGTCTCACGGCGTCTAGGATTCATGTGCATCTCATTTAGCATTTTCAGACTTTCATACTTTTGATTTCACGTTGTATTAAAGTTTTACGCTTCCGCAGCGTTGGATCATTTATGAAAACTTAATGGTTTGATTATGTCATTTTTACGTATCATATAGTGTTGTTTATTGTGACCGTTGACTTGGATCCTGGTGTGTCACGCGCCTCGCGGTAAAACCCCGCACGTGGAAATTTGAGGGTGTGACAGATTGGTATCAGAGCCAATGGTTATAGTGAACTAGGACTGCATGTAGAGTCTAGTCTATAGCCGAGTATCACACACGTTAGACGGTCACACATAGTTACGAGTCGTGTCATTTGGTAAACATACTAACCTTGTCGGGGTGTCGGTGTCCTCATCACACAGTATCACGTTATCTATCTTTGTTATTCCTACCTGGGTTCTATCTTCTTCTTCGGGTTTGAAGTTGAAGGGACTATTCGCTTACATACTTGCCTACACACACACTATCATGCGCTAGTACTTGTCATAGTACACTCCTGAGTGACTGTTCACTTTGGGATTCTCGGGTGATAACAGTTTCTTTTAGGAATGTGTGTATCGGGTGATTTGAAGTTCTAGCTAGGAGCACGCCTAGAGGACCATGTAGAGCGATTTGTTATTTCGGGTGCACACGAAATCATAAATCGAAATGCATGAAAATCTTGGTGGACTTCGTGTTCGGACTAATGGTCATGCTGGAACCATGTTCTGAATTCGTTTGGTCACTTGTAGCTCGATCTGTTGGTGATTTTGCGTATCTTGTCTCATGTTTGGCAGAACATGTCTGGTCGCGCTGGTGGACGTGCTGGTGGACGCCGTGGTGGCGGCGGGGGTCGCAATGGCGGTGGACGGGGTGGTGGGAACATCACCATGACTCAGGCGGAGTTGGAGCACATGTTGCAACAACAATTGAACGTTGCGTTGGCTGCTTTCCAGGCTGCTCAGCAGACCCTGGGAAATACTAATCAGATGCAGACTGGGTGCACGTACAAGAAGTTCATGGACTGTAAGCCCCATTTCTTCAATGGGACTGAAGGAGCGGTGGGACTACTTAGGTGGTTGGAGAAGATTGAGTCGGTGTTTGCTATGTGTAACTGTCCCGACGCTGATCGCGTCAAGTATGCTTCTGCTACACTGGAGGGACATGCGTTGACCTGGTGGAACTCCACCACTGCGAACCTTGGTCTGGGTGAGGCCAATGCTATGCCGTGGTCCGAGTTTGTTCAGATGTTGAGGGCAGAGTATTGCCCAAGAGACGAGATTATGAAGTTGGAGCATGAGTTCTGGAATCTGAAGATGGTTGGGTCGGAGATCGAGGAGTTTACTGCTAGGCACAACGAGTTGGCTGTGATGTGCCCGGGTTGGCTACACCGGAGTACCGGAGGATTGAGCACTACGTTGCTGGGTTAGTGCCGGAGATTGCTGGACTTGTTGCTGCTGCTGATCACACTACTATGTTGGCCACTGTTCGGGCAGCCCACAAGCTGACCAACATGAAGGTTGCGGAGGGCGTTCTACCTCCGAGGGGTGCTGCTGTGAAAGCCCCTGCGGACAACAAGAGAAAGTGGGAGAGTGCTGGAAAGAGCACTGGGTCGTCCCAGCCGCAGACAAAGAAGCAAGAAGTTGTGGGAGCATCATCTGGGCAGAGGTCTGGGGGATATACTGGGAAGCTCCCGAAGTGTGGTGAGTGTGGGTTCCATCATACGGGTGATTGTCAGAGGTTTCGCTGTCGACGGTGTCAGCGTTTTGGTCATCATGCTAAGGACTGTAGGACTACTCTTCAGCTACAACCGGCACAGGCCACTACTACTACTACCACTGCTACTGCTCCTCAGGGGAGGCAGGGATGTTATCACTGTGGGGATAATGGACACTTCAAGCGGGATTGTCCTAAGCTGAACCAAGGGACTGCAGGTGGTGCTGGGAATGAAGGCGGCGGTCGAACTACCCGAGGTCATGCCTACGTCATTGGCGCTAGGGAGAACCAGGAGGATCCTGACACTGTTACTGGTGAGTATTCTTTTCTTGATTCTCGTTATGCTCGTATTCATTCTCGTTCGCATTGTTTGGCAATTCGTATTCATTGTGTGCATTCAGTTTGGTATTTGGTCATCATTTTGCATTCATGAGTCTGATGTGGGTCCTTTGGAGATGTTACTTGGACGGTACCGGTGTATCATTTATACCGATCATAGTAGTCTCTAGTAGGCCTTCGATCAGGGGGATTCATTGTTTTCTATTCACTTTGGGGAGGGCGGTTCCCCGGCACAGAGTATTCGTTGATGTCATCTTTCGTTCGTGGTTATCATTTCGTTTGTGTTCTAGGAAACGTTACTTGGGTTAGGTCGACACTCATTACTGTCGAAGAGTGAATCTCGGGGCGAGATTCCTTTCAACAGGGGGATGATGTGACGACCGGGAAAATTTTTCTTTTTATCGCTTCGTTCTCTTTGACTTCGGGAAATTTTCGGGACGAAAATTCTTTCAACGTGGGGATGATGTGACACCCGGCATGTTCGGCTTAAACATAATAGTAACATCTAAGTCTACCTTAGCGAGAAACGTTTATAAACAAACTTAACTGGGTTAGTTGAGTCGGGTCAGATTAGGATTGTCCAGGGTTCAATGATCTGGAGGATTATTGGGAGTCGTTTTGGGAATACATTAGTACCGGGTTCCGTCGTTGGTGACATTACATAAATTAATTAAGTATATGTGTAGATTATGGGTCGTGTAGTGGATTGTATACTTATACTTGCTTAAACGATGTACAAATGATTATATGTGCCTAAACATGCTAAGTATAGACTATGGATGCATGCTTATGTGTTAAGATGTGTTAGAATGCGTTAAACACGACAAACTGGAAAAAGGTTAACATGTGTTAAAAAGTGCTGTTAACATGTGTTAAAAAGTGCTGATGACCTGAATGTGGAAATAGTGGGCGAACGTGGAAATGGAACTTGGAAAATGGGCGAACGTAGAAACAAAGTGGGCGAATGTGGAAAAGTTCCACATTCGACCATTACAAATGGGCGAATGTGGAAAAGTTCCACATTCGACCACATAAAAGGGGCGAACCTGGACTGGGTATAAATACCATCCTTAGCCATTTTTCACCATTTCACAAACCCTAAACGCCTCCAAACACTCTCTATCAGCTATTATCATTGGGGAAGGAGTTTTTGAGCTTGTTTTTCATAACCTAACTCTCTAAATCATTACAAGTGAAGATCTAAGGTGTGTTCTTCATTACAAATCCTTTTTAAACAATTTTGACTTGTTTTAATCTAAACCCCAAGGGTCCAGATCTGATATCAACCTATTTTATGAATAAAAACCTTTCCTAACCAAAACCTATTCATAAACAATGAGTTTTTATGCAAATTAACATGTGTTAATGTGATATTATGCATTGTTTGATGATTACTTGTTATATAGATGATATGGCAACAACCTAGGGCTGTTATTAATGATGGGTTCTGATTGAAACATGTTACAATTGATTGTTGATGGTGTTTTGTCGATTAAAGGAATCTTTGTTAGATTTAGGGCTTGTTTTTGGATGATAATGATAGAGTTAGGATAAGGATTTCTTGTTCATGATGATTTGATGATGATGAGCTGATTATTGATTGATTTCAGAAGTTTTCTAATTGGGTAATATTTTCATGCAATTGATTGTTGATGGTGTTTTGTCGATTAAAGGAATCTTTGTTAGATTTAGGGCTTGTTTTTGGATGATAATGATAGAGTTAGGATAAGGATTTCTTGTTCATGATGATTTGATGATGATGAGCTGATTATTGATTGATTTCAGAAGTTTTCTAATTGGGTAATATTTTCATGCATGATGATGTGACATCTCCATAATTTACTATTTTAGGAAACTTGTAAAAAACGGATAGATTTTGGGGTAAAATTGGTAGGGTTTCGTAAGAATATATTAATGATGCTTGACTGCTGTAACTCATGATGTTTCGTGATGTTTTCGGATGTTTTTGGACGCGTTTTTGAGTAAACAACACAGCAGGGTCGAACCTGGAACACCTTCGGCCAGTCGAATGGGCGAAGGTGGGTTCCAGGGGTCGAACCTGGAAACTTGAGGGGCGAATGAACCACAAGTGGACGAAGGTGGAAGAAAAAGGGGCGAAGGTGGAAGGTTGAACCCACATTCGACCAACCCAGGTCACCTTCGACCACTTACCACTACGTTCGGCCCTACGATAACAAAAATGAGATTTTTGATACGAACTAAGTGTTTTATGCTTGAACCTTGCGTGTAATCTATGTGTACTTGATTAGTTAGGATAATGGGTCACCAACGGGATGTCGGGTCGGTCTAGTGTGTCGGTTAAACATTTAAACACGTTTTAAAACATACTTGGTTAAGATCTGGACAATCGGGGACTTGTTAGCCTTCGGGTTAGTAGTCATCACACTTATGTAAACTCATTGATAGGTTGTCATTAGTTGGGATTATCATACACGTGTTGGAATTCTAGTTATCGGAAGACGCACTCTAAGGTGAGTTTCACGGCCCCACTCTTTTACTGGTTTTACATTTTCGGGGGAGAAAACATGTTGTGTTCTTTAAACGTGTTTCAACTATGTTTTCATAAAAGGCGTTTCAACTAAGTTTTCATGAAAGGTGTGTCAACTACGTTTTGGTATTCATGAATTCATTGGGTTTTGGAGTATTCATTATGTTTTCACGTATTCATTATGTTTTAGAGTATTCATTGTATTACTATGCGATCTTTGGAAGTCCCGGGGAGAACCATGAATGTGCGGGGATGCACAACGGGGGAAATGTGGATAGCGCTATTTGGGCTTGACCCGCCCCACTCGTCGACTGGAGGTCGGACGGGTGCATGTTGTCTCTTAGGTATTCAGTATTCAGTATGCAGTATTCAGTATTCAGTATTCATTCGGGCACGTATTCAGTATTCACAGTATTCGAGTCCAGTAATGGTTTTCCAATCGCAGTAGTAACAGGTATTCATATGTTTTGCATGCATGTGGTCTGGATTGACCATGGGTATTCAGTTGGAATCGATTTTCACTTGGAGTTGGTATACATTGGAGTCGGTATTCATTAAAAACCTGTGAACTCACCAGCATTATTTGCTGACGTATTTAGCATGTTTGTCTCAGGTCGCTAAGGTAGCAGCTGTTGATAGGCGCACGGAGTCTCACGGCGTCTAGGATTCATGTGCATCTCATTTAGCATTTTCAGACTTTCGTACTTTTGATTTCACGTTGTATTAAAGTTTTACGCTTCCGCAGCGTTGGATCATTTATGAAAACTTAATGGTTTGATTATGTCATTTTTACGTATCATATAGTGTTGTTTATTGTGACCGTTGACTTGGATCCTGGTGTGTCACGCGCCTCGCGGTAAAACCCCGCACGTGGAAATTTGAGGGTGTGACAATTATTTATGTTAATGATTCCCAATATATATAAATACTAACAACAAAGTTTTTTGGTTTTCTTATTTTTTGTTTTTATAATTAGATATGGCAAATGGAAATGTTACCATGTTGAATGCATTGAGGTTGAATGAAGATGACTATAAAATTAAGGTCAAGATTCTGAAGGTGTGGAGGCGAAAAATGAATGGTGAAGAAAATAAATTCTACTCCATAGAAATGATTCTTATGGATGAAGAGGTATTTGAAATTTTTTAATTTTAAGATATTGTTTTTTTTTATTTTCATAATTCTATTATACTATACCACATTATACTATTCGAGATCTTAATCTTTGTTTAACATATAGGGAAACAAAATACATGCAAGCTGTTTGCATAGATTCTTTTTCAGATTTGAGAAATTCTTCATTGAGGATGAGAATTTATTGATAAATAGGCCTTCTCTTGCTGAAAACAAAAATAATTTTCAGTTGGTCAACAATGACCACAAACTAACTTTTTATATCAGCACATCTGTGAGGAAATGCGACGACTGGAGTGGTCCTGAACATGGCTTTGATTTGACTGATTTTAAGTCAATTCTGGGAAAATCGTCTGTTGTTGAAGATAACAAAGCTGTGGGTGCAGTAATAGGTTAGTATTACATTATATTCGTTATACATATTAATAATATTTTTGTTGTACATGTTTAAAAAACTAACACAGATTTCGAACAATGTTATTTTAGATCTCATTGGATATGTCGTGATTTGCTATGGCATAGAGGATACCGTAACAAAACTAGGACCTGGGAAAAGGCTTAACCTAAAGCTGACTGATTTAGAGTAAGTATTATTAAGCAGTTTCATTATATGATATTTATTTAACTTTCTTTTTATTAAAGTGTTTAATTTTAATATGTATCAGTGATGAGGAGCTTGGTGTGACCCTTTGGGATGAATTTGCAATTGAGATGCACTCATTTATGACTCGCAAAGATAGGGAGAAGGATGTGTTTCTACTTATTCAGTTTGGGTCAGTAAAGCTTCATCAAGGTAATTAAAGGCTGATAGTATGAATTTGATATGAGTTTTATTTTTAGTATTGTTTATTTTTAAGTGTAGATTATATTTTCATTTTAGATAAGCGGAGTGTCTCAAATGCATTTAGTGCAACAAAGCTGTTCATTAACTCCGCAGTTGATGAAATCGTTACCTTTAAAGAACGGTAATTTTTATTTTTTCCGTTTGCGTGTAAATGATTTGTTCGCTGTATAAATTTTAAAGTATATTGTGATGTTAAGTTATTTTTTGTTGGCATTAGATATTTTGCAAAGTATGGAAACGCAAGGGCCATAAGTGGTAACGAGTCAGGTTCTGTCATGGCTGCTTCAGAAGACGATATGTTTGTTAATTCTGAATATAGTCCTCTAGCGTTTGTTTCTATAATTGATGAGGTAATTTGAATTAGTGAATCTACTTATATATATTTTTTAAAATTGTATTTGTGTTGTTTATTTAAAAGGTTTTCTTTTTTTTCGCGCTAGAATAAACATTTGGTCGTGGTTGCTACAATTAAGGGGATATGTACTAAAAAACTGTGGTATTATGAGGCGTGCACTTCCTGCCATTTCAAAGTTGAAAAGGAATTTGGTGTAATAGAAAATGCAGATGGAATTCCTGATATTGCTGAGCGGAAGTTTAAATGTAGTAATAAAACATGCAAGGTCGAACCTGTAAACGCTGAGTACAGGTATAATCTAAATAAATTTAATTACTTTTTTTTGTTGGTTATTATTCTTTATTTCATTAGATTTCTGTTATTATTATATTTTGTGGTGTTATTTTTTAAAGGTTCAAAATTCCTCTTATTGTTCAAGACTCAACTGGAAGTGTTTCTCTAACTCTTTTTAATCGAGAATCAATTAGGATGTTAGGGAAGACGGCTGCAGAAATTGTCAACAGACAGGACCAGGTTTTACCTAATAATCCATTTTATTAGATAATATTGATTTTTACATACACGTTATAAACAGTTAAGCAATATTATTTTGTATTTACAGGCTGATGAGTTTGAGGATTTTCCAACCGAGTTTAAGCAGTTGATTGGAAAGAAGTTAGCGTTTCACATTAAGGTGACAAAATACAATGTTGATCACAACATTGAGTATTATGCTATTAACAAGGTTTCAAATGATGTTGATATTATTAAGAAGGTTGAAGATAAGCATTCCGTTGAGAAGGTATGTGTAATACAGTTATATATTTCATGTCATATGATAGTGATATTCTATTTATATATGTTTTTTTGTACTAAATCAGAGTGATGATCTAAATCAAAATGATGCTTCGCCGGGTGATCAGCAGCCAAATACGGTTTCGTTGAAGGTGAGGTTTATTTTATTTTGTGGTGTTTCTGTATGTATTAGTAGATGGCATTCATTTATATTCATTTTTTCTTTTTTAGGATGCGCAATCGTCAACGGACGAGAATGTCACTCCAACGTCTACTGTTGCTGAAGATGCTAATAAAAGTACCTATGGTGATCTTAAAAGAAACCTGGAAGAGGTTTACAAAGCAGAGGATCTCTCACTTTCTAATGTTAGTGATGCAGATCAGAAAGAGGATGGAATCGTCGGAGATGCAAAAGAGGATGGAATCGGGGGAGATACAAAAGAGGAGAGGCGTTCAAGCAGAGCAAGTGCGAAGAAGCGGATGTTGGTTCCAAAAAAAGAGAAATAGATTTATCCAGCCCCCATTCACCAGCTGATTTAGTTGTTGCTGTTTTTTATTTTGGACATGTTTGGTTTTTTTCGTTGTTGGATTGTTTCTTTTTTCGTTTCGTTCTAAGACTACTTTATGTTTGAGTAATAAAATGGTGAATGGTTTTCTTATATTGAATCGGTTTGATCCTCAAACAATCAACCTAAAGCATGCATTCACAGTGAAACGCCTTTAGCTTTTGTGTTTATTCAATAGATTTGTTTGCTATTATTGAATGTAAAACATAATGGTAGGCAATTTTCAGTTTATTGAATTCAACACATAGGACACAAGCTTAGCATCCTCGATTATCCAGGTACATCTTCAGTTTATTTACATAAAACATGTGAAACAAATGTTTAAATAACAAATGTTATTATATGATTAACATTCAAAACGATTTTCTATTGTATATGTTCCATTATTATTATAATTTGTAATGTGAATTTGAATTGGTGTGTTTTATTTCTATCTTTCCTAGCATTATTTTCTTTGTAACTAACTCTTCACCATTATCTATTGCAACTACTTTACAAATAATTATGAAAAATTTTGTTCATTTCCCTCTCAAATACTTGGCATATTTACGTGAATATGAATTTAGGATTTGACCAAAAATACTCACAGTTTGTTTGAAATTCACTTATAAAGTTGATTTGGCTAATATTGAATATTCACGTTACAAATATTGAATAGCATTTCGAAATTTTTGAATCTTCATTTAAAGGCCACCATTTTAAGTCATTATCATATATCATCTTCTCTATTGGTTTGAAGTTAGAATCATAATTACCGTCCTTTTGATATGTTTATATGGTTGCATATAATCAATCACATGATTGCTCTCAAGAACAGAGGTTTTGATGTTTGATATTATTCAGGTAAGTATAATATCTTTTAATTTAAAGGTTTATTTCTAATATGATTCTTATTGTTGCTATTTCTTTGTTTACTTTGTTCATGTAATCGACATTTTATATATATATATATATATATATATATATATATATATATATTCGTTTTGGAGGAACATGTCTAAAAGAACATTTGAGCATTCATCTTCATGTTTACCAAATCCTGTCAACAATAATGAAACATCCGATGGTAACATTGTTATTACTTAAGTATGGGTGTTTGGTAATTTGTATTTGATTTATTTTCTTATAATGTTGGTTTAATTGTTTGTAGGTAATTTAATCAGGACACCTTTGTCACAAATTACAAATGGTATGGATAAAAATATATTTTAATCTTAGACAAATATATATATATATATATATATATTCATATAAGTTACGGCCAATGTTTATTTTTTGTAAAGAAACTAAGTGATATTTTTTTTTTCATTCTCCTTTGGATGGTTTTTTACAGTTATTACTCCGGATCCTGTTACTCCTACTGCAGCTTCTGTGAATCGAAAAGTTAGAAGGATATATTTGGATAAAAGAAAATGTAATGAGGGTAAAAGCATTCCAAACTGTAATAGCAATTTATCTACATCTGACATAAGGTCGTCGATTGTTAAGGATAAAGAAAATACAACGACACATAGATATGCGCTTAGGAGTTTGCGTAGTACTCCTAGCACAATAAGCCATACAAGTTCGTTGAATAATATCGGCAGCGGTATGTGTTTTGGATCAAAGATTAAAGTAATATTTAGTTATATTAACATTTTTTAATATATACAATTTGTTTTCTATTTAGGTACATATGTTCGTATCGAAAATAATAGTACGCCATCAAGTTCTACTTCCCAATTTGTAATGTCTTCAATGGTATCCTCATCTGGAAATTCAGGTTCCAGAAATGAAAGTTCGTGTTTATCAAAGTTATCTGCCGGGAAGCATAAGTTTGTAAGTAAGGCAAGTAATATTAATGTCGTACCAATGATTGACTTGACAGAAGATTTAGAAGATGATGAACAGCCAATCAGAGGTATCTCTAAAGGTATTCAATTATTAATACGTTGGTAATAGTTTTAACATAATTGAATCATCTTCTTTTTTTTTTATAAATTGTTTCCTCATTACTTTGTAAATATTTTGAATTATAGATTACGTAGATCATGGTGATCAAGATGTTAAATGTGGAATTTGTAATGCAACATTATGGAAACTTGAGGCTGGTAAAGGAAAAATAACCCTTCAGAAGGTTTGTTATTCTCTATGTTGTGGTTACAGGCGTGTAGAGCTACCTGATTTTAAAGATGCCACATCAAGTTATCACGATCTGTTTCGGCGCAAAAATGATATAAGCAAGTATTTCCTAACACACATTCGTCGCTTTAATTCTATGTTCTCTTTTACTTCTATGGGTGGAACAATTGATTCAACAATCAATACGGGAAATGCTCCTTATATATTCAGACTTGGCGGCCAAAATTACCATAGAATGGGAAGCCTTCTTCCAAAAGAAGGAGAACAGCCAAAATTTCACCAGCTATATATATATGATACCGATAATGAAGTGACAAATAGACATTCGTTGTTCATGTATGTATTTCTAATATTTATATATTTTAGTTTTATTTTTTTTAGTTTTGTAACAATATTTTATTTTATAATGTTTAACATCAACATTATTTTTTTTGTAGCGGTGACAAACGGAATGGATCTACTAAATGTTCAAAGACATTAGATATTGCCATCATTGAAGCTTTAAAGGCTATGTTAGATAACAACAACCAGCTTGTGAAATCTTATAGGATGGTACGTGACTCTTTTAAGGAAAATCCTCATGTTAATCTTAAGCTCCGTCTCATTTGTGAAAGAGTAGAAGATGGTAGGACATATAATTTACCAACAGCTTCTGAAGTTGCTGCTTTGATCTTGGGGGACATTACTGAAGCTCTTGGTAAGCGAGATATTATTGTTGAAAAAAACAACGGTTTTCTAAAGCGTATTAGTGAATTGCATCCATCATATTTGGCTCTTCAATATCCGCTTTTGTTTCCGTATGGCGAGGATTGTTATAGAATAGATATTCCACATAGAAAAACAGAGGATTCAGAAACAAGTAAACGTCCGTATTGTACTATGCGAGAATTTTTTGCGTACCATGTTCAAGATAGGGTAGAGAAATTCTCATTGATTCTGAATGCTGGAAGACTATTTCAGCAATTTTTGGTTGATTCTTACACCATGATTGAAACTGAGCGACTTAACTTTGTACGTTATTCGCAAAGTGATCTTAGGTGTGACACATATGAGAATATTCAGAATCAGCATAAGGATGGTAATAAAGATTTTTCCAAGTCGGGTAAACGTGTAATACTACCGTCGTCGTTTACTGGTGGAGCTCGGTATATGATGCAAAATTACCTCGATGCAATGGCTCTATGTAAGTGGTACGGCTGCCCAGATTTTTTTATTACTATTACATGTAACCCGAAATGGCCGGAGGTAAGAAGGTTTCTTAAGGATAAAACAGTTAAGTCGGAAGATAGGCCTGATATTTTATGCCGTATTTTTAAAATGAAGCTTGATACGCTCTTGAAAGATTTAAAGGAAAAGGCAGTTCTAGGAAAAGTTCAAGCAGGTATTTACTTAATCAATTTGAATTTGTCCATTTAAGTGAGTAGATTTGATAAATTATTAATGAAATTGATGCTTTTTAATTATTTGTTTTTTAATGAAAGTAAAATTTTTACTTTTTAATTCTCTATTTTTAATGAAAGTAAATATTAAATTCCGGTTTTTTACCATGTGTTTCTTTGTTGAAGATTGCATCTATTATAATTGTTATTTTTTTTTATCACTTCTCAAGTATGATAATAGATAGGCTTTAGCGTGTAACTCAAGTATTGTTATTTCCAATAGTTCATAAAAATATAATTATATTTATAAAAGCATAATATTCGTTCTACAATTTTGTAATTGAAAATGTTTTTACTTTTCTTTTGTAGTTGTTTACACGGTGGAGTTTCAAAAACGTGGTCTTCCACATGCTCATATTTGCTTATTCATGGATGTTGATCACAAGCTTCCGACGGTTGACCATATAGAACCGTTTATATCTGCTGAGATTCCTGATAAAAGAGAAGATCCGGAATTGCATCTTCTTGTGAGTGAGTACATGATGCATGGTCCATGTGGAGAAGCTAATATGAAGTCTCCATGTATGCGTGACAGGAAATGCACGAAAAAGTTTCCAAAGAAGTTTTCACCTGAAACGTGCATTGATGCTAAAGGTTATCCGATATACAGGAGACGAGGCTCGGGAAATTTTGTTCAGAAGGGTGATGTTCAGTTGGATAATAGATATGTTGTTCCATATAATAAGTATCTTTTAAAGAGATACCAGGCTCATATCAATGTAGAATGGTGCAACCATGCAGCTTCTATCAAATATTTGTTCAAGTATATAAACAAAGGACCTGATAAAGCGTCTATGGCTATTGTACCGGATGATAAGCAAGATGTTTCTAATTTACCAACAGACGAGATAAAGGAATTTTATGATGTTAGATACATATCTGCATGTGAAGCATCATGGAGAATTTTTAAATTTGATGTTCATTACAGATATCCTTCTGTTACTCGACTTCCTTTTCATCTTCCAGGTCAACAGAACGTGGTATTTGGCGCAGAGGATCATGTTGATGATGTTTTAAAAAAAAGTTCTGTGGCTTCATCAATGTTTTTAGGCTGGATGAAGCTTAATGAAACTGATCCAGTTGCAAGAGAGCTTAGCTATGTGGAATTACCAACAAAGTTTGTGTGGAAACTTAAAAAACGTTGTTGGGAGACAAGGATTACAGGTCGTACAGTTGGTCGTGTTCATTCAGTTTCTCCCGCTCTTGGAGAGGCTTATTTTTTGAGGATTCTTCTTAACAAAGTCAAAGGACCGACATGCTTTGAGGATATTAGAAGTTATAATGGTGAAATATTTCCTACATTCAGAGATGCCTGCTTTGCACGTGGACTTCTAGATGATGATATGGAGTACATTGAGGCAATTAGAGAAGCAAATCTTAGTGGGGATGGTCGTTTTCTTCGTGCTTTGTTTGGAACAATGCTTTTGTGTAATACTCTTTCCAAACCTGATTATGTTTGGGAGAAAACATGGACGATTTTATCTGATGGAATTCTCTATGCACGGGAAAAGAATTCTAATGTTCGAGGTACCATCATAAACATTTAATAAAGCCGTCGTTTCAGTTAGAATATCACCTCATCGATTTCAATTAATACTTGCATATAACATATTTTAATATTCATGTTGATTCCTGATTGTGTCCGTATTTTTTTTTATATATTTAATGTTTTTTAAGCTATTGCATTTGTTTTTTTCATGCTTTAGATTTATCGCTTACCGAAGATCAGATAAAGAACTTGACTTTGGCTGAGATTGAAAAATTTATGCTACGAAATAACTCAAGTTTAAGGAGATTTCCATGTATGCCTTTTCCTGATGATCAATCAATAGCTTCCGCTCAGAATCGCTTAATCAATGAGGAGTTGAATTATGATCGTACGGAATTAGTTAATGAATTTGACCCCATGTTTAACTCATTAACTGATGAACAGAGACAAATTTTTGATGAAATTATGAAAGCCGTGGATGGTCAGAAAGGGGGTATTTTCTTTGTTTATGGTTACGGTGGAACTGGAAAAACTTATTTATGGAAGACATTGTCAACGGCAATTCGAGGTAGAGGTGATATTGTGTTAAACGTTGCATCAAGTGGTATTGCATCTTTGCTACTGTCAGGAGGTAGGACCGCACATTCTCGCTTTTCTATTCCTATTAATGTTAATGAAGATTCACAATGTCATATCCCAGCAAACAGTGCTCTTGCTCATTTATTGAAAGAAACTAAATTGATCATATGGGACGAAGCTCCAATGATACATAAGCATGCAATTGAAGCTCTCGATAGGTCAATGTCAGATTTATTCAATGGTGATGTTTCGTCAAATGCTGATACACCATTTGGAGGAAAAGTTTTTGTTTTTGGTGGCGATTTTAGACAAATTCTTCCTGTTGTTCCAAACGGAAGTAGGCAACAAATTGTTAATGCAGCTTTAAGCTCTTCTTATTTATGGAACAAATGTAAAGTGCTAAGGTTAACTAAGAACATGAGGCTGACCGTTGGATCTAATACGAGTGATTTGAAAGAAACTGCATTGTTTGCAAAATGGTTGTTGGACATTGGTGAGGGGAAGGTTGGAGGTGATAACGATGGCGAAGCAATTATAGAAATTCCTGATGATCTGTTAATAAAGCCGTCGTCTGATCCGATTGAAAGTCTAATAGAGTTTGTTTATCCAGATATTCTACAAAACTATAAAAATCCTGAATTCTTCCGTGAATGTGCAATTTTGGCTCCTAAAAATGAAGTGGTCCATGAGATTAATGATCGTTTGCTATCTATATTTCCTGGTGAAGCAAAAGAGTACTTGAGTGCGGATTGTCTTTGTTCGGATGAGAAGAGAAATGAAGAGATAAATGATGACATATACTCTCCGGATGTTCTAAATGGACTGAAAGCATCTGGGTTGCCTAATCATCGTTTGGTGTTGAAGGTTGGTGTTCCTGTTATGCTGCTAAGAAATATTGATCAACAGAATGGATTGTGCAATGGTACAAGACTACTAATTAAATCACTGGGTAAACGTGTTATAGAGGCTGAAATAATATCAGGAGGTACCATTGGAACCCGAACTTATATTCCAAGAATTACTATGATACCATCTGACAAAAAGATTCCATTGAAGTTCCAGAGAAGGCAGTTTCCCATATGTGTTTGCTTCGCAATGACGATAAATAAAAGTCAAGGACAATCACTTGCTCGAGTTGGTTTGTTTTTAAAACAACCTGTATTCACCCATGGACAGTTATATGTTGCTCTTTCAAGAGTAAAGAGTAGATCCGGAGCAAAATTACTAATTTTAGACGAAGATGGTGAAGCTACGAATAAGACGACCAATGTTGTTTACAAAGAAGTCTTTAGACACTTAAAGTAATTGAATTTTCTTTCTATTGTATCACGAACGTCATTTTATCTATGTTTATTGATTAAATGAATTTGATAATTCCTTTTTTACATATCATATAATAAAATCAATAAAGTATATCTCTTTGTTGTTTTAATCTTTTAATTATAAAATAGGTCGATAAAAATTCAAGCTACATGGAGTTTAATGTTAGTCCATGCCTACAATTTGTCCAGATTGATCATCCATATATTGTTTACTCTCTTTTTTAACTTCACGTGTCATGATGTTATATTCAAGTTTTATTTTAGCTGATATAAAACTTGATGTATAATCTAAAATAACGATTAGTGGATTCATTCCATCCTACATCAATATACATTGAAGCTTTAATTATTAGTGGATTATCATAAATTTGAAATACAATTATCTTATCACAAATTTGAAGTAAATTTTAAAGGATAATGATTATATTCTCATCTTTTTATCTCTTTATCTATATGTTTTTTAAAAAAATTGCATCATGTTTATTATAAATTGTCTAAGAAAGTTATTACTTTGATACAAAGAATACAAAAGCCGAAGCTTGCACACAAGTTAGTCAATTAATCTTCACACGTGAATCCCCTGTAAGTCATACTTAAATTCAATTCTGTTACCTTCATTAAAATGTTGTCCGATCTTCGATTACTGCAAATTCGTTAATTGTTATAAACGAGGCAATATTGTTTCTGTTCATGATAAATATGATTTTATTTTTGTTAAGTTTTAATCTGTTAACTGTTATTTTGTATATTAATCTGTTTAATTTGTGTTGAATATGGCTGCAAATTTTCCTTCAAATTGCACGACATTATTGGTCCATTGGAGGACAAATAGGAGAATGAGCATGGAAGTTTTATGAATTTGATTAATGGCTGCAGAGAAGTCATAAACGTTTCACCTATGCGTAAACTTAACAATTTATAAGTCATTATAATCGCACAGTTAATGGGTGATTTGATTGACAATTAAGTTTGTATAATGATTATCACATATGTTGCGCATTAAGTTGCTGCAGAGAAGGCATAATGAAAAGTATTATTAACGGCTGTAGATAAGTCATTTAGGTTATCACAAATGCTAAATGTTATTACAATTTAGGATTCATAATTAAGTTGCTTAATTGGTGATTTGAATTACATATAATTTCGGCTAAAGTTTATCTCATTTGTTGATCATTAAATTTGAATTTTAATATGACCAGATCTTTGTTATTATATGGTCTAATGTCTTCATTGTAACACTTAAAGCCTTTGTTGTTTTAATAATATTAACGTCCATTGAAGCTATAATTGAAACGTTAATTGTGTGAATAATGTCGCAACATAACTTTCGCTTAATAAATTCCCATTTTTTTTTCATTAGTATGTTGTCTACGCCTTGATGTTCGATATTGTTTTATAACATTATAAATGATTTCATATGTATACAGGTTGAAAAGATGCTTCCATCGTTTTATATAGAGCTAATTAACGTTGTGGCACACTTTATGGTATTACAAAATCTATGATTATTCATTGTTTAAAATTTTTATTATGGACATTATATGTTATTTTTTGATATGTTTCACATAAATGCAGGTCTTACCGTCTTGGTTTTTCACTCAGTATCTTCAAAGTATTTGTTGTAACGTTGTTATACAAGTTGATGCTAATAAGTCTTACAAAATACGTGTATCCAAAAGAGATGGTGAACCGGTATTCTCCGAAGGTTGGAAGACGATGATTGAGGATCTACAACTTAATCAGGGAGATTTATTAGTTTTTAACCCGTATGATATGCATACGTATCAGCTTGACGTTTTTCCTCTTGGAATTGAATGGAATAGCTTGGATGATTGTCGAAGGAACAACATGAATATCACTGCTGCAGCTTTAGATAAAGATAAACGACATGTTGCGTTATTTGCACATCGCGTTTATCAAGATACACCGTACTTCTTGGTATTGTTTGTATTAATTAGCTAAAGAATATACTTATTTTGTTCATACGATGTTAATTATTCTTTATCTGTGCAGATTATTCCTGAGTTATTTGCCAAACACATGAAGTACGATAAACTGGAAAACAAGGATGTTTCAGTTTTTCTGAATGATGTTATTGAGAAGAAAGTGAGGCTGGAAAAATTTGATAAACAGTTTGTGTTTATTAATGGTTGGTCAGAATTATTCAAAAGCTTGCCTTTGGTTCCATACTTGATTGTATGTCATCAGGTTGATTCCCAAAAGATTAAGCTTAGCATTTTTGTTGAGGATGGTTATCAATTTATAATTTCGAAAGAAAAAGTTCCTCATGTTACGGACAGAGATATAGGATATGTGCAGTTTCAAAACATGATATCTACATTAAATGCCAACAAATTTTATCATGAGTTCATCATAATTGCTCGAAACCGCCTTGTGAGTATTTTTTTTGCTGTTTATATTATCAATATTACTAATTTATTCAAAAACTTAATATATTTTTATGTTAATTTAGAATTCATTATAAATCATTATATGTTTACATTATGTAGCGTCTTCCAAGGAGAATTGTTAAGATGGCGGAATTTGAAAAAAACAGTCTCATTACTGTAAGGAATCTTCAAGGTACTCAATGTATAATGTCGCTTCGTAAGGAAATGTCAAATGGAGAAATTAGATTTGCTATACAAGATTGGGGTGATTGGTTGAAGGTAAATGAAATAGCAAATGGTGATTTTGCCACTTTTAGGTACTTCAACACAGAAGGTGTGCTTATACTAACTTCAGTTTCCAAAATGAAGAAACGTGAAAGTAAGAAGCGCAAGGCCAAAAGAAAATTTTCATATGTTTGATAATTACGTCGTATTTCTTTTTGCATTTTTTTTATTTTAATTGCTTTTTTTAATATTGGCTACTATGTGAACTTAGCAATTCAGCTATGACATTATGTTTGGTTTTATTTTTTCATGGTACTTAATTGTTTGTTTTTGTATTGTATTTAAATATTATGTTGGATATATTGACAAAGGTATCAAAAAGTTAATTAAATCGCAAAAGTAACATATTTATACAAATAACTTTTAGTCAAACCCCTTGGTATAAGTTGTTAAAAGTTATATTAACACTCCTTAGTATAAATAGATAGATAGAAATCA
This sequence comes from Ambrosia x helenae, assembly GCA_030844895.1. Classification (NCBI taxonomy): domain Eukaryota; kingdom Viridiplantae; phylum Streptophyta; class Magnoliopsida; order Asterales; family Asteraceae; genus Ambrosia; species Ambrosia x helenae. The sequence continues at coordinate 89,921,289 of CM061226.1, read as the reverse complement.
TGTCAATTCATTTAGAAAATATTCGTTAATGTTAATATGCCAATAATCAATTATCATTGTAACTTTCTTCCTCTGTATAATAACTTATATTTATTATGAACAATAACGTAGCGAAACCCGTGCATCGCACGGGTACTAAACTAGTATATATATATATATATATATATATATATATATATATATATAGGGGGAGGATAAATTGAAAACCCACTCGAGTTAAGAAAACTAAGAAAACCCTTGTAAAAACCATCTAAAATTTTGTAATTTTTTTTTGAAAAAAATACACAAGGTAACATTGTGACACCCGGCATGTTTGGCTTAAACATATTAGTAACATCTAAGTCTACCTTAGCGAGAAACGTTTATAAACGAACTTAACTGGGTTAGTTGAGTCGGGTCAAGTTAGGATTGTCCAGGGTACAATGATCTGGAGGATCATTGGGAGTCGTTTTGGTAATACACTAGTACCGGGTTCCGTTGTTGGTGACATTACATGAACTAATTAAATATATGTGTAGATTATGGGTCGTGTGGTGGATTATATACATAGATGTGTTTAAATGATGTGTAAATGATTATCTATGCTTAAATATGTTAAATATAGATTAAGGATGCATGCTTATGTGTTAAGATGTGTTAGAATGCCTTAAACACGACAAAATGGAAAACTAGTTAAAAATGAGTTCTGGTTCGACCACTTCGAATGGTCGAAGGAGAACATTGTGCCTGGTTCGACCCTTTGAAAATGGGCGAACCTGGGGAGTGAAATTGAAAGAATTCCTTTCGACCAGGACAGGGCTCATTCGACCCTGTGGAAGGGTCGAAGGAGGCCACCTTCGACCATTAAGTTGGGGCGAAGGAGGATTAGTATAAATACCAACCTTTGTCATTTTTCATCATTTCACAAACCCTAACCGTCCCAAAACGCTCTCAAACGATCTTAATCACTAAGGAAGAAGTTTTTGCTCTTCTTTTTCATAATCTAACCTATCTACAACATCTAAACAAGAATGCAAGGTGTGTTCTTAATCCTAAACCTTTTTAAAAGCATTTTAATTCGTTTTCATCTAACCCTAATTGTCCGGATCTGTTCTAAGGGTGTTTTTATGATTAAAAACCTTTTAAACATCTTTCTAAATCAAAACATTATCATTTAACATAGGTTTTCATGGTGATAAACATATGTAAATTGTGTATTATGTGGTGTTACGTGTTGTTCAATGATTTGCTGCTGTGTCCATGATAGAAACATGATATAGGATTGTTATTGATGCTAGATTATTGTTGTTTAGGGTTAGGATTGGATATGATGATATTATGGGTATTTGGGGGTTTTAACGAATCTAGACTTGATGCATGATATTTATGATCAATAGAATTGATAAGAAAAGATCGAACACTCGACAAACTGAGCATTTCAAGTTGAATATGAATCGATTTCAAAAGTTTCCAAATTGGGTAAATTATTCATGCATGGAAGTGATGTTTCCATAATCTTTACCATTTTAGGAAAGGGTTGAAATGGACGTATTATTGGGGGAAATCGGTGGGGTTTTGTAGGGATAAGTTATTCATGCTTGACTGCTGTGTTTGATGATGTTTCGAGTCGTTTTGAATGTGTTTGAAGCGTTTTTAGGAAAATTTGCACAACAGGGGCGAACCTAGACTCCTTCGACCAATCGAAGGTGCGAAGGAGGGAATCCAGGGTCGAACCTGGGTTTTTGTTGGGCGAACGTGGTAAAACGGGCGAAGGAGGCATCAAACGGTCGAACGAAATGTAAAACGGGCGAAGGAGACTGAAAACGGGCGAAGGAGACTTAAAACTGACTGGTTCGACCGTTCTGATGCAGAAATGAGATTTTTGATACAAACTAAGTGTTTTATGCTTGAACCTTGTGTGTAATCTATGTGTACTTGATTAGTTAGGGTAATGGGTCACCAGCGGAATGTCGGGTCGGTCTAGTGTGTCGGTTAAACATTTAAACACGTTTTAAAACATACTTGGTTACGATCTGGACAATCGGGGACTAGATAACCTTATGGTTATTAGTCGGAACACTTATGTGAACATTTTGATAGATCTCCGGTAGAGGGATTATCAAGGGCTTAACATCTTTACGTATAACCGAAGAACGCTATCAAAGGTGAGTTCACGGCCCCACTTTTACTGCTTTAACTTTTGGGGGAGAAAACATGCACTAAACTATTTTGGTAACATATGTCATACTATGGTTTTAAACTTGTGTACTATACGATCTTTTAAAGTCCCGGGGGAAACCATGAATGTGCGGGGATGCACAACGGGGGAAATGTGGATAGATCTATTGGGTTTGACAAACCCCACTTGACGGCTTGGAGGGCCGGGCGGGTGCATATTGTCTCGAACTGGTAATACTCGTAGCATGGCTACAACACATCGGGCTGAACACATGGTAACAGTCTAGTAATGGTTTTCCAATCGTAGTAGTAACAGAACATACGCCTAGCTAGCGTACTTGGTAACATGGATATAGTATGGACATGGTAACATTCTGGTAACATCTTGATAACATTTTGAACAAACCTGTGGACTCACCAGATGGAACTAGGGTAGCAACAAATGGAACTAGGCGCACGGGTCTGCATTGGCGTCTAGGCATAGTTGCACGTTTTGTAATAAAAAGTGTTTTGAATACTTTGTATAATAGCATAGCTGATTAAATGCTTCTTAAATGCTTCCGCTTATAAAATCGTTGTTTATGGTTTTACGCTTTTCATATAGAGTTGTTTATTGTGATCGTTGACTTGGATCCTGGTTTGTCATGCGCCTCGCGGTAAAACCCCGCAAGTGGTAATTTGAGGGTGTGACAAACATACATGTATTAAAGCGTTTTGGGCCAAAAAAATAAAAAAAGCGCCGATTGAATATTTAAAAAAAATAAACAAAATTTGCGCTGTTACATATGTAACAACTGATGTTACATATGTAACAGCACAAACTTTGTTTATTTTTTTAAAAATATCCTATCGACGCTTTTTTTATTTTTTTTTTTGCCCAAAATGCTTTAATACATGTATGTTACCTTGTGTATTTTTTTCAAAAAAATTACAAAATTTTAGATGGTTTTTACAAGGGTTTTCTTAGTTTTCTTAACTCAATGAGGTTTTCAGTTTATAATTTCCCTATATATATATATATATATAACCAATGTAACTGGGGGACTAGACCAAAGCCAAAGAAGGCCCAAAACTTCAGGTCGACATTTATCCGTTTAGGTCTAGCCTGTGGCCTGTGGGCTCAGTTATTTTTCGTGTTTGAATGTTTGAGATTGTATATGTTAAGATCAATACATAATTGGTCTGGTTATGGGCTAAAAAGCCTAGGTTCATGGCCGAAATTGGAATGAGATTATAAAATTAAACATCTGGTTTTTAATATTGCTTTTGGCCTTTTGGGTATGGTGGCTATGCACATAGTTTTAACTTATGTTCATTTATATACTAATGAATGTAAATTAAAGGAAAATGTAGTTAACGAGCATATGTCTTGTTTGTTCATTTATATTTATGAACACTGGTTTATGTCCTTTCATTTACATTTGTGAATGTTTAATTTATTAAGCTTCATTTATGTCGATTTGGTTACATATTCATTCATAAGAGTTGATACACCTCCGGCTCCTCGCCATGACGCCATCCATGGTACGCACTCGCCGCCCTTTTTTGAATGACTAAATTTGTAACATCGTTTTAGAATTTTGCCATTTTACCAGTATTATATTATTCATTTATTATTCACCTTCAATTCTTTTGAATGATCCGAAGTTTAAAAGAGAAGACATCTATTAATCTATTAATATATATAAAAGAATTGAATATTGCTGACGTGGCGTGCATTGGTGCCTTCAACCTCTCCATGAAACTGCCATGTGGCATCATAATTGAAAGATTTTAGTGTTTTTGAATTATTTTCTTTTTTAATTAAATTGAGTTATTTTAGGAAAAAAGAATTTAAAAATAAATTTAAAAATTTATCTCTCATATTTACTCACATAATTTTTAAACGTTTATATCTTTTATATACGGGATTTTTTAAAGAAAAAAAATTACACTAAATTAACGAGCGTTTTATTATCTTTCCAACGAGTACCATAGTGCTATATAAAAAACGGAGAAAAAATCGACTATTTTTTGTGGGGTTTCGTTCATACAGGAAAAAAACACACAAAGTGTTCATGTTATTCATTAATCATGTTTTTTCTTTTAAACCAGGTTCTTATCTACGATGTTGAAAATCAGCCCAATCGCCATGTTATCATTGGAATTTTACTAGGTATACTTCATCAAGAGAAGCTAGGAGAAAGAATCGCGCAACACTGCAACACATGGTGTCAGCTTATAGCAATGTTATTTTTTTATTTATTTAATTACAATAGTAATAATTATTACTATTAGTATTAGTATTAGTAGAATGATTATATTTTTCAACCCCGGGACGCTCCCGGGAATAATTGATAGTTGCTGGCGTGGCGTTCAATAGTGGCCTCAACCATCTCTTGATTATGCCACGTGGCATAATGAGATGCAATGGTTACAACTTCCAACTTAAGTGTTTGTTTAGTTGATTAGGTTAGGAATTATAAGAGCCATTAGAATGTGAGAAATTAGAGAGATGTGATGAGTTTTTGAATAGTTGCAGCTTACATAAGTGATTCTTTAGATGATTACTAATTAGGTTTTGGATTAGGGAATATCAGTTATTACTGATTAGAATACTATAAACATGCAATGATTGAGAGATTTTGTGGTTAGTTAACTTGAGCCATTTGCAATAGGTTATCACTTAAAATTAGATTTTTCAACCCCGGGACCCTCCCGGGGTAATTAGCTAGTGACTATATATGCATGTAAAAGTCGATTTGGGAAGATATTGCAAAGGCGTGTTCTTCAGCCGATCGACTTGCGAAGATATGACAAAGACGCAGGCCAACTCCTCCAACTAATTTCCAAATAAATGCACATTCACGTACATGTTTTGTATATTGTATTTAATGCACGTACCCTTATACAAGGCATGTGTTTAGTTATTGTACGTTTTCTATGACTTTTCATTAAAAAAAAATATAACAATGTGCACATGTGCATTTAGTCTATATGCGCATTTATGTTTTCATATTTTTATAGATAGATCTCAAACTTATAAAAATCAACATTATGCATTCTAATCAATTTATATATAAAAAGTATAATGGTTGCTACAGTTTTCAAGTTCTGAATATATTATAGGTTATGAAATGATTTAATGATCAAATGAACACCCTATAACAAAGATTACAAAGTTAACATAATGGTCTTAAAAACTTCCCTTGTAACATAATAGAATACTGAACCAATATTATTGAATAGTTATGTTACAATATATAGAGCTCACAATGAACCCTGAAAACCTAACTAAGCCCGCAAGCTTATACTAAGGACCTTTCTATCCCCCCCCCCTTCTAATTCAACCCCCCTTTTAAAGCGCCTAGCTTAGGCCTAAGCTAGGCGCTTCAGGTCAAATCATACGAGGTGGCAAGAAAAAGCTGACATATTGATCCAAAGCGCCTAGCTTTGGCCTAAGATAGGTGCTTTGGATGATCCATCCAAAGCGCCTAGCTTTGGCCTAAGCTAGGTGCTTTAGATCAAAATTTAATTTTGGTTGTTTTTTTGATACTTTGTAGCGTTTTTTTATTTTTTTTCATTTATTTAATAAAATAATTAAATTAATTAACTCTAAAAGTGTTTATTAGAAACCGGTATGGTTCGTTACCGGGCGGTCAGTTTGAAACCGGTACGGTTTGTTACCGGGCGGTCAGTTAGAAACCGATACGGTTCGTTACCGGACCTGATCGGGTCAATACGATCCGGGTGAATAACGGGCCGGTTAGTTCGAAACCAGTACGGTTTGTTACCAGACCTGATCGGGTCAATACGATTCGGGCGGATAACGGGCCGGTCAGTTCGAAACCGGTACGGCTCGTTATCGGGCGGTCAGTTTGAAACCGGTACGGCTCGTTACCGGACCTGTTCGGGTCAAAACCGACCGGGTGGCTAACGGGCCGGTCAGTTCGAAATCGGTACGGTTCGTTGCCGGGCGGTCAGTTCGAAACCGGTACGGTTCGTTACCGGACCTGATTGGGTCGATACGATCCGGGTGGATAACGGGCCGGTCAGTTCGAAACCGGTACCATTCGTTACCCTAATCGGGTCGATATGATCCGGGTGGATAACGAGACGGTCAGTTCGAAACTGGTACGGTTTGTTACCGGACCTAATCGGGTCAATACGATCCTGGTGGATAACGGGCCGGTCAGTTCGAAACCGGTACGGTTTGTTACCGGACCTGATCGGGTCGATACGATCCGGATGGATAACGGGCCGATCAGTTCAAAACCGGTACGGTTCGTTGCGGGCGGTGAGTTCGAAACCGGTACGGTTTGTTATTGGACCTGATCGGGTCGATACGATCCGGATGGATAACGGGCCGGTCAATTCGAAACCGGTACGGTTCGTTGCTGGGCGGTGAGTTCGAAACCGGTACGGTTTGTTACCGAACCTGATCGGGTCGATACGATCCGTGTAGATAACAGGCCAGTCAGTTCGAAACTGGTACGGTTCGTTACCGGGCGTTCAGTTCGAAACCGGTATGGTTCATTACCGGACCTGATCGGATACGTTTTAATTGATCGGATGTGACTTCTGAAAACCACAAACGATCAATTAAACATTTTGAAACGCGTCAAACAGAGTCCGGAAGTCCAGCATGTCGATTAGACATTAAAAAATACGGGTATCGAATGTATAGTCGGAGCACCACGTACAATGATTCATGAAAGTTGTACAAACTCGGATGTTTCTACCAAAAAACACAAACGAGCAATAAACGACCCGGAACGCCTCAAACAAATTTTGTTGGATTGGGAACAACTAAAAATATTTTAAAATGAATTAAAATTATTTTTTATCAATAACAAGTATTTAAAATCTATTAAAACAAATTAAGTTTTTTTTTTATAAAAAAAGGTCAAAGCACCATTGTCCACTCCAATTCCTAACATTAATTCCAATTCCAATTCCTAACATTAATTCAATTCCAATTCCACCGTTGTCCACTCCAATTCCTAACATTAATTCCATTATGATAATCGACACAAAGCTCCTGAAATCAAGTTTCTCAACTTTAATTCCAATTCCTAACATTAATTCAATTCCAATTCCACCGTTGTCCACTCCAATTCCTAACATTAATTCCAATTCCAATTCCAATTCCACCGTTGTTTCATCACTGTCCACAATGTTCTTACCTAAAAATCAAGTTCGGTGCAATCCGAATGTATAGATGATCCTTGCATGCTTTGACTACTTTTTGATTTTTTTCCCGGTTGTGTCAGATTGCCTTCATCGTTGACAGATATATCTTCGACAACAACTTGCTCCATACCTGATCACAATGTCCAACAACTTAATTTTACTTGCTTGGATTAACAGTTGTTTTGGAATTGAGCAGTCGTCTAGTGGTGCGTTCTACCTTTTTGCTTATGATGTCCAACAACTGAATATTACTTGCTTGCATGAACAGTTGGATTAGGAACAACTAAAAACAACTATTCATCCAAAAAAAACTAAATTTTACATTGCTTTGATGAAGAATGTAAATCCAAGATCCAGGATGAGCTAGATATTCCTCATGATGAGCAGGAATTGTTCACATTCCCATTGATTTCAAGTATGTTGCCTTCATCGTTGACAGATATCTTTTCGACAACAACTGAATTTTACTTGCTTGCCTGAACATTTGTTTTACTAATTTCCGATTCTTGATAGTTTGATTATACTCATGTTCAGCCTTTAAATCAAACAGTATAATAATTTAAAATTATAAAATCCATCACATCACGATTTGCATCCCGACAATTATGAGTAATCTACCAACCTCTATTAATAGACTTCATTTATTTCTTCTTCATCTTCTTCTACTTGAAGTGCAGAGTGATAACTAACCCTCCATCTTCTCTAAGTTGTGTTTATGCTCTTTAATATTAAAAAAATTGTTGTTGGCAATTAACCCATGTAATTGGGATTGGGTTGTTATTGGTTTAAAATTTGAATTTGTGGGTTGAGTTGGGTTTACTATAATTGTCAAGTTGGTTTAGGATGGGTAATTTTAAATGTCATGTCGAAACTGACCGGGTGGCTAACGGGCCGGTCAGTTCGAAACCAGAACGGTTCGTTACTAGGCGGTCAGTTCGACACCGGTACGGTTCGTTACCGGACCTGATCGGGTCGATACGATCCGGGAGGATAACGGGCCGGTTAGTTCAAAATCGGTACGGTTTGTGACCGGACCTGATCGGGTCGATACGATCTGGGTGGATAATGGGCCGGTCAGTTCGAAACTGGTACGGTTCGTTACCGCACCTGATCGGGTCGATACGATCCGGGTGGATAACAGGCCGGTCAGTTCAAAACCGGTACGGCTCGTTACCGGGCGGTTAGTTTGAAACCGGTACGGTTCGTTACCGGACCTGATCGGGTTGATACGATCCGGGTGGATAACGGGCCGGTCAGTTCGAAACCGATACGGTTCGTTACCGGGCGGTCAATTCAAAACCGGTACGGTTCGTTATAGGACCTGATCGGGTCGATATGATCCGGGTGGATAACTGGCCGGTCAGTTCGAAACCGGTACGGCTCGTTACCGAGCGGCCAGTTTGACACCGACACGGTTCGCTACCAGACCTGATCCGGTCGAAACTGACCGAGTGGCTAACGGACTGGTCAGTTCAAAACCGGTACGGTTCGTTACCGGGCGGACATTTCGAAACCGGTACGGTTCGTTACCGGACCTGATCGGGTCGATACGATCCGGGTGGATAACGGGCCGGTTAGTACAAAACGGGTACGGTTCGTTACCGGGCGGTCAGTTCGAAAGTGGTACGGTTCGAAACCGGTACGGTTCGTTACCGGGCCTAATCGTGTCGATACGATCCGGGTGGATAACGGGCCGGTCAGTTCGAAACCGGTACGGTTCGTTACCGGACCTGATCGGGTCAATACGATCCTGGTGGATAACTGTCACACCCTCAAAATCCACTTGCGGGGTTTTACCGCGAGGCGCATGACAAACCAGGATCCAAACCAACGATCACAATAAACAAGTCTAAATAAATATAATGCAATTTCAAAACATAGTTTAAAATCCCCGTTTACAGCGGAAGCTTATTCAAAACAATTATTCAATAGTAAACCAATGTTCAACGTTTGTAAAATCATGCAACTCTAGCTAGACGCCGTGCAGACGCGTGCGCCCTAGTTCCATTGTGCTACCTTAGCGACCTGAGAAAACATGTAAAAGTTTACGTCAGCACAAAAATGCTGGTGAGTTTACAGGTTTTGTAATCCAAGTACCAAGTCCACCTGTCCATACTATAACAAATCGAAAACCAGTGTACGCTAGCTAGGCGTATGTTTTGTTACTACCACGATTGGAAAACCATTACTAACACGCATACCAGTTGTTGTGCCCGAAAAGTAACCTGTTGTTCCTGTTTGAGACAATATGCACTCGCCCGGCCCTCCAAGCCGACGAGCGGGGTTGGTCATTCCCAATAGCGCTATTCACATTTCCCCGTTGTGCAAACCCGCACATTCATGGTTCCCCCCGGGACTTCCAAAGATCGTGTAGTACACAATAGAAACCCATAGTATGACAGTAGTTACCAAATAATCGTTTTAACACATGTTTTCTCCCCCGAAAGTATGAAACCAGTTTAAAAGAGGGGTCGTAAACTCACCTTAAGTTGCGTTACTCCTTAACCCGAGTAAACTCAGCTGCTATGCTAGTCCCGTAAAGCGGCGACCTAACATATGACAGTTACAAGTACTTAGACTAATAACCCGCAGGTTAATTAGTCCCTAGATGTCCAGACCATAACCAAGTTCGTTTGAAAACACCGTGACTGTTTAACTGACCCAAAGTACAAGACTCGACATCCCATTGGTGACCCGAGACTTCCCGTGTTATGTTTACGCTCTCAAACATGCTATCATGCAATCTCACTTAACATACGTTAACGCACAACAAGTTATAGCACATAGTTCACGTATCACCGAATTACATCCAAACATATGTTACCAAGTTATTAGATATGTTACGGGGTTCCTAGCATGTTCCTACATGTCAAATCGGGTCTCGGAATGCTAATTTACACTTACAGCAGCAGTACACGCGATTAGGAAAAGTCAACTAGCATTTAGGTTGGTCAACTAGCATTTAGGAAAGCTAATCGCCTATAATATAGGCGATTAGGGCTATACCACATATAATTACTAGCATTTAGGGCTATACCACATGTAACTACTAGCATTTAGGCTATACCACATGTAACTACTAGCATTTAGGCTATACCACATGTAACTACTAGCATTTAGGCCCTACTCGCCTATAACATAGGCATTTAGCCTCCTAATCGCCTCTAACATAGGCGATTAGGATGCTAATCGCCTGTAAGCATGCTGTTCCGGTTTTTCGCGCGTTTAACGCTACAAATCAGATCCAGAACGTGTGTAGCCACCCAATATCATCCCAAATACTATCCTAAACATGTTTCAACTAAAACCCTTCGTTTTGCCTCGTATTATCAGCCCTGCATGCAATCACGTAATCCAAACACCATTCACATAGCATGCAACATCATACTAACATGTGTAACCATAACCCTAATAATCAATTCTCAGATTTTATCATCATAATATCATTATTATTCTGATCTAACATAATAACATGTCATTCATTCATCTTGAATCATAAAAACCCTAGCTTTCTAATCATAAACACACATAACACATGCATACTAGTTAAAATCCGATTAACAACACTTATTATCGATTTTCAGAAAGCTTTTCCGTTTTAGAACAGGTCTGGACTATTAGGGATTGTATAAAAACGTTTACAAGATTGCATGGATGAAAACCGAACCTTAGATTTGTAAAAGGATGATGGATTAAGCTTGAAACCTTGTGTTTTGATCAAAAATCGCGTTCCAGAGAGTGTGTGTGTGTTGGGGCAGGTTATGGGACGACTAGGGTTTGTATAATGAAGTTTATGAGGTCAAGTATGGTATTTATAGTCGTTTTTAGTCGTCCAGCACGTAACTAGCGATTATGCAGCCAGTACACGCGATTAGGAATCCTAATCGCATGATTGTTCAGGCATTTGGGGCCTACTCGCCCCCTAGGGCACACGAGTAGCCCCTACTCGCCCCTAATGTTGCCTACTCGCCTCCCTTATAGGCGATTAGGCCTTCCTAATCGCCTATAGGGGCTGGTTTCGTGTGTTTTGCGCGATAAACCCCGTTTTAACATATGTTAACACATATTCACATACCGACAAGTCACATAATGATTGTAAACACATAACACATGTAAACACACATATTCACACTCGTTCACCAATTCCCGGGACTCGAGACTTGTATGTTCCGTATGCCCTGACGATCCTACAAATCGTCACCGTTTGTACACTTGGTTAAGGACCGACATCTAATGAACCTCTAGACCAACATCCAATGATCTTCTAGACTAAACCGATAGTTCCCGAACCATAACCCGACTTAACTAACCCAGTTAAGTTCAATATACGCGTGACTCGCTAAGGTAGACTTTCATCTAGACAACGTTATTAACCAGAATTTGCCGGGTGTCACATCATCCCCACGTTAAAAGAATTTTCGTCCCGAAAATTGCACAAGTACCAAAAGAACAAAAGAAATAATGAAGGAGACAAACAAAAATAGAAACCAAAAGAGAGATTTACCCGAGTTGTCACATCATCCCCACGTTAAAAGGAATCTCGCCCCGAGATTCATTCAGCTGCAGAAGAGACATATCTCGACTCGAACGCTTCCTTAGGAAAGAGATGAGGATACTTAGACTTCATCTGATCCTCCCGTTCCCACGTGTACTCCGGTCCCCGGTTCGAGTTCCACCGAACCTTAACGATACGAATCTTGCTGTAACGTAGGCTACGAATCTTGTAATCCAGAATCTCCACAGGTTCTTCCACAATCCGAAGACGATCATCAACCTTGATCTCTTCCAGTGGAACGATGAGAGACTCGTCAGCCAGACACTTCTTCAAGTTTGACACGTGGAAGACATTATGTACGTTACCGAGCTCCGTCGGTAAATCAAGACGATACGCCACCGGTCCAATCCGTTCCAGAATCGTAAATGGACCGACATATCGAGGGTTGAGTTTGCCACGCTTCCCAAAGCGTATGACGCCCTTCCATGGTGAGACTTTTAGAAGTACTTTGTCATTAACTTGGAATTCCAATGGTTTGCGACGCTGATCAGCATAACTCTTTTGCCGATCCCGTGCCGCTGCCAACCGATTACGAATCTGTACGATCTTTTCCGAAGTTTTGTACACTAGTTCAGGCCCAGTGAGTTGGCTCTCCCCCACTTCAGCCCAACAAAGAGGAGAACGGCATTTCCGTCCGTACAGTGCCTCGAACGGAGCCGCCTTAATGCTCGTGTGATAACTATTGTTGTACGAGAATTCTACTAACGGTAGATGAGCTTCCCAACCCTTGCCAAAATCGATTACACACGCCCGCAGCATGTCTTCCAAAGTTTGAATCGTACGCTCACTCTGACCGTCAGTCTGTGGGTGATAAGCTGTACTCATGTCTAGTTGGGTACCCAAAGCCTTGTGTAAAGACTTCCAGAAGTGAGAAGTAAAATGGGAGTCACGGTCCGAGATAATAGAAACTGGCACCCTGTGTTTAGAAACAACCTCCTTCAAATAAAGACGAGCTAAACGATCCATGGTGTCGGTCTCCTTGATAGCAAGGAAATGGGCTGATTTCGTCAACCGATCGACAATCACCCATATCTTGTCATTCCCGCTTGGTGATTTAGGAAGTTGCGTGACAAAATCCATGGTAATCCGTTCCCATTTCCATTCCGGGATTTCAGGTTGTTGCAAGAGACCCGACGGTTTCTGGTATTCCACCTTGACCTTAGCACAGGTCAAGCATTTGCTCACGTATGAGGCTATATCCGACCTCATGTTTGGCCACCAGTAGAGCACCTTCAGATCTTGATACATCTTATCCGAACCAGGATGAATAGAATACCGGGACTTATGAGCCTCATCAAGGACAAGCTCCCGTAGTCCCCCGAATAAAGGAACCCATATGCGTTCTGCGAAATAGTGCAGGCCATCAGGCCTTCGCTCGAGGTGCTTGTCGGCACCGTGCATAGTCTCAGCTTTAAGGTTTTCCTCCTTCAAAGCTTCTAACTGGGCAGAACGGAGTTGATCAGGTAAGGATGAATGAATGGTGAGCTGCAACGCCCGAACGCGACGAGGTTTAGTTGATTCCTTCCTACTCAAGGCGTCTGCCACAACATTCGCCTTGCCAGGATGGTACTTAATAGCACAATCATAGTCGTTCAGAAGTTCAATCCAACGACGCTGCCGTATGTTCAAATGTTGTTGGTCGAAAATATGTTGGAGACTCTTGTGATCGGTGTAGATGGTGCATTTGGTACCGTACAAGTAATGTCTCCAAATTTTCAACGCGAATACCACGGCACCCAACTCCAAGTCATGGGTGGTGTAGTTCTTCTCGTGCACCTTGAGTTGACGAGAAGCATACGCAATCACTTTCTCGCGTTGCATCAACACGCAACCGAGACCATGAATAGAAGCATCACAGTAAACAACGAAATCATCAGGGCCTTCAGGTAAAGACAAAATAGGAGCGGAACAAAGTTTAGACTTTAGTTCCTCGAACGCTGACTCTTGTGGTTCACCCCAGTCGAATTTTCTATCCTTCTGAGTAAGAGTGGTGAGGGGTTGAGCGATCTTCGAGAACCCCTGAATGAAACGACGATAGTAGCCCGCAAGGCCTAGGAATTGCCGCACCTCAGTTGGCGTCTTTGGTGCTCCCCAGTCCTTGATCGCTTCGATCTTAGCTGGATCGACATGAATTCCTAGTTCATTAACCACATGTCCTAGGAACTGAACTTCGCGTAACCAAAAGTCACACTTTGAGAACTTGGCGTAAAGTTGTTCCCGTCGCAAGAGTTCCAAAACTAACCGCAGATGTTCCTCGTGTTCGGTCTTGTTCTTGGAGTAGATCAGAATGTCATCAATAAACACAATGACGAACTTGTCAAGATATGGTTTGCAAACGCGGTTCATCAAGTCCATGAAAACCGCCGGTGCGTTCGTGAGACCGAAAGGCATGACCAAGAATTCGAAATGGCCGTAACGTGTTCGAAAGGCAGTCTTTGCAACGTCAGCCTCCCTGACGCGCAACTGGTGATAACCGGACCTCAAGTCAATCTTGGAATAATAACTAGAACCCTGGAGCTGGTCGAATAGATCATCAATACGTGGAAGAGGATAACGGTTCTTGACGGTCAATTTGTTCAGTTCTCTGTAGTCCACACACAATCGGAAACTTCCATCCTTCTTCTTGACGAATAGAATCGGGGCTCCCCAAGGAGAAGAACTTGGCCTGATGAAACCCTTGTCCAAGAGTTCCTGTAACTGACTAGACAATTCCTGCATCTCGGGAGGTGCAAGACGGTAGGGGGCCCGAGCAATAGGAGCAGCCCCTGGTACAAGATCAATACCGAACTCGACTTGACGATGAGGAGGAAGACCAGATAAATCATCGGGAAAAACATCAGGAAACTCGCGTACAACCGGAATATCGTCGATCTTCTTCTCATCACCAGAGGAAACAGATAAAAGCGCCAAAACGGCTGGATAACCCTTTCGAAGACACTTAAGGGCTTTCATGCTAGAGATGATGTTTAGCGGAACACCACCCTTGATACCGTACACAGAAAGAAATTCTCCATCAGGGAGAGGAATCCGAATAACCTTATCGTAACAGACAATCTCCGCGCGATACAAGGACAACCAATCCATTCCTACCACAACGTCAAAACTACCCAATGGCACCGGCATAAGGTCGACGGGAAACGATAAACCCGACAACTCTAATTGACACTCCCGAAGGATACTAGTAGCTTCAATCTTTTTACCGTCAGCCAACTCAATAATATACTTAGTCTCTAATGGTACGGGTACTACATCTAGCAGTCGACTAACTCCCATGGATACAAAACTCTTGTCGGCACCAGAATCAAATAACACACTAACAGAACGATTATTGAGAAGGAACGTACCGGTGACTGTGTCAGGGTCCTGTCTAGCCTCAGCGGCTCCAATGACGAAGGCACGTGCATTTCTGCCGCCGCCCCCGTTGTTCCCATTACCGTTGTTTCCACCCTGCTTCAGCTTTGGGCAATCCTTCTTGTAATGCCCAGTGTCACCACAGTTGTAGCATCCTTGTCTTCCTGTAGTCCCTTGAGTAGTCGGAGCTGAGCTATTAGTCGGGGCCTGGGTCGATGGAAGTGTAACCCGACAATCTTTAGCATAATGCCCTGTTCGCTGGCAGCGATGACAACGGTTACTATCGCAGTTCCCTTGATGATGACGTCCACACTTGTTACATTTGGGCAGTTTCCCCCGATAACCACCCTGTTTTGTTCCCGAAGAAGAAGAAGAACCCCCATTATCAAACCTCTTATTCTGCTGTGCTGGCCCAGATCCTTTCCCGTCATTTTCCCACTTGCGCTTGTTGTTCTCTGGGGCCTTAACAGTCGAACCCTTCGCAGGCAAAATACCCTCATTCACCTTTAAGTTGGTCATCCTATGAGCTGATCGGACCACCTCTGCGTACGTAGGATGATTTCCCGCAGCCACTAACCCTGCGATTTCCGGTACTAACCCCGAGACATAATGCTCAATCCTCCTGTACTCTGGCACATGCAGATCAGGACACAGCACTGCCAACTCGTTACGCCTCACAGTATACTTCTCAATTTCAGACCCAGTCATCTTGAGGTTCCACACCTCGTGCTCCAGCTTCTGTACCTCTTCCCTCGGACAGTATTCACGCTTCAGCAGTTGCACGAAATTCTCCCAAGGCATAGCATATGCCTCCCCAATACCCATATTCTGGGTGATGCCATTCCACCAAGTCAATGCCACATCCTGGAATAACGCAGCAGCATACTTAACCCGATCTTCTGGGAGACAGTTACACATAAGAAACACTGACTCCACTTTCTCCAGCCACCTTAGCAAACTCACCGCACCCTCAGTGCCAGAGAATTCCTGAGGCTTACAGTCCCGAAACATCTTGTAGGTACACATGGGTGGGGGTGGGTTAACAGGACCACCTGAAATGAAACGCATGAGAAACCACGAAGAATGTAAACAAGGTTCACCAATGAGGTAAAGAAAATGGGTAAATCAACTTACCACCACCGTTGTGCCCTAACTGGAAGGCAGCTTGGAGCAAGTTGTTCAGATCAGCCTGCGATAGGTTAATACCTCCACGACCACCAGCACCACCGCGACCACCACCACGTCCACCATTGCGACCACCTCCACGTCCTCCTCGTACTCCAGACATGATTCTGGCAGAAAGAACGAGAAAATTTAGTTTCGCAGATAAAGATAACCACTAATGTTCACAAGATCAAAGCTAGATCCAATCCAGGACTATCCCTTCAAACCCAGAGCTCACTAGGGCTTCCATGCATTTCGGTTTATGATTTTGTGTGCACCCAAAATGATAAACCGCTCTACATGGTCCTCCAAGTGGTCTCCTAGTTCAAAGTTCAAATCACCGAACATAAACTCTTAGCTATACACCGTAATACTACGGTAGTTTATGGCAAGTGTTTCTATTAGAGTAGGAAAGGGAGATGTCCGAGCCTTGGACAAATCTCAAGAGTACAAGATTCACTCCAATATACTACACCGCCTAGAAAGTAAGTAACCCGACCTATGATAGAACGGATGATGTAACGTAGAAAGACCCAATGATTTAGAGACACCCCGACAAGACCATACGTAAACCACCATAATGTTTAGTACCATGTGATCGTCTAGTGTGTGCGACTCGGCTATAGACTAGACTCTACATGCAGTCCTAGTTCACTATAACCATTGGCTCTGATACCAATCTGTCACACCCTCAAAATCCACTTGCGGAGTTTTACCGCGAGGCGCATGACAAACCAGGATCCAAACCAACGATCACAATAAACAAGTCTAAATAAATATAATGCAATTTCAAAACATAGTTTAAAATCCACGTTTACAGCGGAAGCTTATTCAAAACAATTATTCAATAGTAAACCAATGTTCAACGTTTGTAAAATCATGCAACTCTAGCTAGACGTCGTGCAGACGCGTGCGCCCTAGTTCCATTGTGCTACCTTAGCGACCTGAGAAAACATGTAAAAGTTTACGTCAGCACAAAAATGCTGGTGAGTTTACAGGTTTTGTAATCCAAGTACCAAGTCCACCTGTCCATACTATAACAAATCGAAAACCAGTGTACGCTAGCTAGGCGTATGTTTTGTTACTACCACGATTGGAAAACCATTACTAACACGCATACCAGTTGTTGTGCCCGAAAAGTAACCTGTTGTTCCTGTTTGAGACAATATGCACTCGCCCGGCCCTCCAAGCCGACGAGCGGGGTTGGTCATTCCCAATAGCGCTATTCACATTTCCCCGTTGTGCAAACCCGCACATTCATGGTTCCCCCCGGGACTTCCAAAGATCGTGTAGTACACAATAGAAACCCATAGTATGACAGTAGTTACCAAATAATCGTTTTAACACATGTTTTCTCCCCCGAAAGTATGAAACCAGTTTAAAAGAGGGGCCGTAAACTCACCTTAAGTTGCGTTACTCCTTAACCCGAGTAAACTCAGCTGCTATGCTAGTCCCGTAAAGCGGCGACCTAACATATGACAGTTACAAGTACTTAGACTAATAACCCGCAGGTTAATTAGTCCCTAGATGTCCAGACCATAACCAAGTTCGTTTGAAAACACCGTGACTGTTTAACTGACCCAAAGTACAAGACTCGACATCCCATTGGTGACCCGAGACTTCCCGTGTTATGTTTACGCTCTCAAACATGCTATCATGCAATCTCACTTAACATACGTTAACGCACAACAAATTATAGCACATAGTTCACGTATCACCGAATTACATCCAAACATATGTTACCAAGTTATTAGATATGTTACAGGGTTCCTAGCATGTTCCTACATGTCAAATCGGGTCTCGGAATGCTAATTTACACTTACAGCAGCAGTACACGCGATTAGGAAAAGTCAACTAGCATTTAGGTTGGTCAACTAGCATTTAGGAAAGCTAATCGCCTATAATATAGGCGATTAGGGCTATACCACATATAATTACTAGCATTTAGGGCTATACCACATGTAACTACTAGCATTTAGGCTATACCACATGTAACTACTAGCATTTAGGCTATACCACATGTAACTACTAGCATTTAGGCCCTACTCGCCTATAACATAGGCATTTAGCCTCCTAATCGCCTCTAACATAGGCGATTAGGATGCTAATCGCCTGTAAGCATGCTGTTCCGGTTTTTTCGCGCGTTTAACGCTACAAATCAGATCCAGAACGTGTGTAGCCACCCAATATCATCCCAAATACTATCCTAAACATGTTTCAACTAAAACCCTTCGTTTTGCCTCGTATTATCAGCCCTGCATGCAATCACGTAATCCAAACACCATTCACATAGCATGCAACATCATACTAACATGTGTAACCATAACCCTAATAATCAATTCTCAGATTTTATCATCATAATATCATTATTATTCTGATCTAACATAATAACATGTCATTCATTCATCTTGAATCATAAAAACCCTAGCTTTCTAATCATAAACACACATAACACATGCATACTAGTTAAAATCCGATTAACAACACTTATTATCGATTTTCAGAAAGCTTTTCCGTTTTAGAACAGGTCTGGACTATTAGGGATTGTATAAAAACGTTTACAAGATTGCATGGATGAAAACCGAACCTTAGATTTGTAAAAGGATGATGGATTAAGCTTGAAACCTTGTGTTTTGATCAAAAATCGCGTTCCAGAGAGTGTGTGTGTGTTGGGGCAGGTTATGGGACGACTAGGGTTTGTATAATGAAGTTTATGAGGTCAAGTATGGTATTTATAGTCGTTTTTAGTCGTCCAGCACGTAACTAGCGATTATGCAGCCAGTACACGCGATTAGGAATCCTAATCGCATGATTGTTCAGGCATTTGGGGCCTACTCGCCCCCTAGGGCACACGAGTAGCCCCTACTCGCCCCTAATGTTGCCTACTCGCCTCCCTTATAGGCGATTAGGCCTTCCTAATCGCCTATAGGGGCTGGTTTCGTGTGTTTTGCGCGTTAAACCCCGTTTTAACATATGTTAACACATATTCACATACCGACAAGTCACATAATGATTGTAAACACATAACACATGTAAACACACATATTCACACTCGTTCACCAATTCCCGGGACTCGAGACTTGTATGTTCCGTATGCCCTGACGATCCTACAAATCGTCACCGTTTGTACACTTGGTTAAGGACCGACATCTAATGAACCTCTAGACCAACATCCAATGATCTTCTAGACTAAACCGATAGTTCCCGAACCATAACCCGACTTAACTAACCCAGTTAAGTTCAATATACGCGTGACTCGCTAAGGTAGACTTTCATCTAGACAACGTTGTTAACCAGAATTTGCCGGGTGTCACATCATCCCCACGTTAAAAGAATTTTCGTCCCGAAAATTGCACAAGTACCAAAAGAACAAAAGAAATAATGAAGGAGACAAACAAAAATAGAAACCAAAAGAGAGATTTACCCGAGTTGTCACATCATCCCCACGTTAAAAGGAATCTCGCCCCGAGATTCATTCAGCTGCAGAAGAGACATATCTCGACTCGAACGCTTCCTTAGGAAAGAGATGAGGATACTTAGACTTCATCTGATCCTCCCGTTCCACGTGTACTCCGGTCCCCGGTTCGAGTTCCACCGAACCTTAACGATACGAATCTTGCTGTAACGTAGGCTACGAATCTTGTAATCCAGAATCTCCACAGGTTCTTCCACAATCCGAAGACGATCATCAACCTTGATCTCTTCCAGTGGAACGATGAGAGACTCGTCAGCCAGACACTTCTTCAAGTTTGACACGTGGAAGACATTATGTACGTTACCGAGCTCCGTCGGTAAATCAAGACGATACGCCACCGGTCCAATCCGTTCCAGAATCGTAAATGGACCGACATATCGAGGGTTGAGTTTGCCACGCTTCCCAAAGCGTATGACGCCCTTCCATGGTGAGACTTTTAGAAGTACTTTGTCATTAACTTGGAATTCCAATGGTTTGCGACGCTGATCAGCATAACTCTTTTGCCGATCCCGTGCCGCTGCCAACCGATTACGAATCTGTACGATCTTTTCCGAAGTTTTGTACACTAGTTCAGGCCCAGTGAGTTGGCTCTCCCCCACTTCAGCCCAACAAAGAGGAGAACGGCATTTCCGTCCGTACAGTGCCTCGAACGGAGCCGCCTTAATGCTCGTGTGATAACTATTGTTGTACGAGAATTCTACTAACGGTAGATGAGCTTCCCAACCCTTGCCAAAATCGATTACACACGCCCGCAGCATGTCTTCCAAAGTTTGAATCGTACGCTCACTCTGACCGTCAGTCTGTGGGTGATAAGCTGTACTCATGTCTAGTTGGGTACCCAAAGCCTTGTGTAAAGACTTCCAGAAGTGAGAAGTAAAATGGGAGTCACGGTCCGAGATAATAGAAACTGGCACCCTGTGTTTAGAAACAACCTCCTTCAAATAAAGACGAGCTAAACGCCTATAGGGGCTGGTTTCGTGTGTTTTGCGCGTTAAACCCCGTTTTAACATATGTTAACACATATTCACATACCGACAAGTCACATAATGATTGTAAACACATAACACATGTAAACACACATATTCACACTCGTTCACCAATTCCCGGGACTCGAGACTTGTATGTTCCGTATGCCCTGACGATCCTACAAATCGTCACCGTTTGTACACTTGGTTAAGGACCGACATCTAATGAACCTCTAGACCAACATCCAATGATCTTCTAGACTAAAACGATAGTTCCCGAACCATAACCCGACTTAACTAACCCAGTTAAGTTCAATATACGCGTGACTCGCTAAGGTAGACTTTCATCTAGACAACGTTGTTAACCAGAATTTGCCGGGTGTCACAATAACGGGCCGGTCAGTTCGAAACCGATACGGTTCGTTACCGGACCTGATCGGGTCGATACGATCTGGGTGGATAACGGGCCGGTTAGTTCGAAACCGGTACGGTTCGTTGCCGGCTGGTCAGGTCCAAACGTGTACGGTTCGTTAACGGACCTGATCGGGTCGATACGATCCGGATGGATAATGGACCGGTCAGTTCGAAACCGGTACAGTTCGTTGCCGGGCGGTGAGTTCGAACCCGTACGGTTTGTTACCGGACCTGATCGGGTCGATACGACCCGGGTGGATAACAGGCCGGTCAGTTCGAAACTGGTACGGTTCGTTACCGGGCATTCAGTTCGAAACCGATATGGTTCGTTACCGGACCCGATCGGGTACGTTTTAATTGATCGGACGTGACTTCTGAAAACCACAAACGATCAATTAAACATTCCGAAACGCGTCAAACAGAGTCCGGAAGTCCAGCATGTCGATTAGACATGAAAAAATTGTGTTTTGAAAAAAATACGGGTATCGAATGTATAGTCGGAGCACCGCGTACATTGATTCACGAAAGTTGTACAAACTCGGATGTTTCTACCAAAAAACACAAACGAGCAATAAACGACCCGGAATGCCTCAAACGAATTTTGTTGGATTGGAAACAATTAAAAACACTTTAAAATGAATTAAATTTTTTTTTATCAATAACAAGTATTTAAAATCAATTAAAACAAATTAAGTTTTTTTTTTTTAAAAAAAAAAGGCCAAAGCACCTAGCTTAGGCCAAAGCTAGGTGCTTTGCTTTTTAAAATTTAAAACACCAAAAAACTACCCAAAAATAAAGTTAAAAGCGAAGCGCCTAACTTTGGCCAAAGCGAGGCGCTTCGCTTTTAAAATTTCAGCTTTTTCTGACCTTGTACTGACTTTCTTGAAAAAGGTAGCGAAGCGCCTAGCTTTGCCCAAAGCGATACGCTTCAGGGGGGATTGAAATAGAAACCAAGGGGGTGTGAATAGACAGACGCTATACTAATAATACAATCCAATACAAATAACTCAAAAGAAATTTATCAAACAAAAAGTCATATAAGTTTTTATATTCATAATTGAATCCAACATGTTACAAAAAGTACAATTATTAATTTCAGAAAAATAATTGATATAAACAATAATTTAGTTATACATTGTACTATTGTAGTACTCTTATATTTTCAAAAATGGTTTTTTTCTACATGATAAAATTGTGTTATATTTGACTTCCACCCTCCATCAACATCAACTTATAGTTAACAAAATGGTTTTCTCTACATAATAACAACAGTACTATTTTATGAACTTGTGGTTGAGCTTCTATATAGTAAATTCTAGTTATTGACTTTTCATATTTGGATTGACCAGTCATCTCATATAAGATCATCATCTTTGATAATTTTATCTATAGTTATCCTCTCCAAATTTCCCAATTAATTTTCAGTAACCAACCAGGTTATTCAAATCTAACTCCATTGAATTTATGTTGGTTGTTCGATGAACTCGGATCTATCGTTTCATTTCTTTGTCTCATTTTTATCAGTAAAACAATAGACCCGAGCTCATACGTGGCATATTGTTATTTTATTCATTTCATTTTTTAGCTATAAAATTTGAAACTTCATATAAAATATTACTATGATGCTTTTGTTGTCATCTTTCAGTTTTCAAACACTTAAAACATATATTTAAAAAGAACAAAATCATAAAACACTAAGCATGTTTCAATATTTATATCCAATAAAGACACATACCTTTTCTTATCTATAAAAGTCACTCATACCTTTTTTCAAGTTAAACATATAAAGAATGATCACCAAAGTAGTAACATAGTTTCATATGCATATATAAATGTTTTTGTATAATCTAAACAGCAGGACAACATACCTATAATCAATGAAGATCACACTTCAACTGTGTGTTCATTTCAGTCTACTCGTTTTCGTGTCATGCTATGGTATTGATGGATACAAACCTCTAGAGAGCGCTTTAAATATCCAGCGTTCGAGAAGATGGGAACTGATTCAAGCAAGTAATGTTCACTTAGCCGAGTATTCAACCTCGCCGGTATACATTGGCCCACAAGAAGGCTTGAAGGACGCCGACAAAATATCTAGTTTGCCAGGTGAGCCAGCCGGAACAGACTTTGACCAGTACTCAGGGTATGTGACTGTTGACCCGAACCATGGGAGAGCGCTGTTTTACTATCTTGCAGAGTCGCCTGTCAACTCTTCCACTAAGCCTCTTGTACTCTGGCTCACTGGAGGTAACATTTTATCGAATTTCAAGTCATGACTAGTGTTCAAGAACTTAAAACATATTTGAATCACTGCAGGGCCGGGCTGCTCTTCGTTTGGAACTGGGGCCATGATGGAACTTGGACCATTTCGAGTCACTGCTGATAATAAAACACTATCACGCAATATATATGCGTGGAACAACGGTAAGACTTGTATGTCTTTCGTATGCAGAATGAAAACAAAACATGTTTGATTGTTTGAAATGATGGAATATAACCTTTGCAGTTGCAAATGTCCTTTTCTTGGAATCCCGGCTGGAGTTGGATTTTCTTACTCAAACACGTCTTCAGATTATGTAACTGGAGATGCACAAACCGCAAAAGATTCATATACGTTTCTAATCAACTGGTTAGAAAGATTTCCGGAATACAAAACTAGAGATTTTTACATCGTAGGAGAAAGCTACGCAGGGCATTTTGTGACTCAACTCGCAGAATTAATTCTTCAAAACAACAAAATTACCAATCGAACTGTCATTAAACTTAAAGGAATTGCTGTAAGTATTGGATTTACTAGTAATTTCAAAATAATTGTTCATACTGTATATAAGGAATAAGGATAAACATGTTCATCTTATGATTCAGCTTGGAAATGCATATCTCGATAGCGAAACAGACAACACAGGACAGTTTGACTATTTGTGGACACACGCCATCATTTCTGATGAAATCCATGAAGGAATCGTTTCCAACTGTGATTTTACCGAGGGTGGAACCATAACAGATGCATGTAATGACTATGTAAATCAGACATACACTGCTATGAGCAATATTTTCGAATATGACATCTACACCCCTTTATGCTCATCACCATTCAGAAATAGCACTCCATCAGTAAGATTTGATCTAAAGAGACGTATTTCGATAAATATATTCACATGGAAATAAGTAATTCACATGATTGATACAGATATCAGGATTTGATCCATGCACTGAGGTTTATATCCGTGCATACCTTAACATTCCTGCTGTGCAACAGTCGCTTCATGCAAAACCGGTTGAATATATAGCATGCAAGTAAGACTAACCTTTGATTCAAAGTATAGACTATAGATACACTCACACATCATTTAGCTCAAAGATCTTGTCTTTGAATGCAGTGACTTTATCTATACAAACTGGACGGACATGCCTTTTACAGTGTTGCCTCTGGTTCAGGATCTAATGGCCAACGGAATCAGTGTTTGGATCTTTAGGTAAGTTAATTTATTTGTCGGTGTGTCTGCGTATAGTTAACAAATTATAGCATAACAAAAAACAATGCAGTGGAGATACAGATGGGAGCGTACCAGTGACGACAAGTAGGTATGATATAAACAAACTAAAAACAACAGTCAAGACACCATGGTACCCATGGATGTACCAAGGCGAGGTAGAAAGCCTTCTGTTCGTTCCGAATTTAGAATATTACTTAACTAAATGATATATTGAACCTTAGTTATGTTGTATAGGTTGGTGGATATGCTGTGGGATATGAAAACCTGACGTTTGTGACGATAAGAGGATCTGGACATTTCGTCCCAAGCTACCAACCAGGGCGCGCGCTAGCATTCTTCACTTCCTTCTTGGAGGGAAAGCTTCCTCCCAGTCACTAGCTAAAACTTCAAGATTACTTTAAATAAATGTTCCAGCTTACATTTTTGTGAGTGATAATAAGTTGTACCAATATATATGTACTACAACATACAATATACCAGAGAAAGGTTGAAATAAATTGGTGATCAGAAATTAATTTGAAATATAATGCTAGCTACACACCGGGCGCTTTTTGAAACAGATTGTGTGCAAGAGGTTCAAAAATACTCGATACAGATGTGTAACTTGTAGGCAGAGCAAATCTAGATGGACATGTATATGATAAATCCTTACCAGTTTACCTGCATGTGAACGAAAATATTAACTTATTGTATAATCTTATAAACATAATGAACATAAGAATTTGTAATTATTATTTATTAAAATCATAGAATTGCTAGAAGCGTAGTTGAGAATTGGATATTTCAAGTCGTTTTTCGTGTGAAACCTGAGAACCAGACAGGCAACGAGTAACGGGTAGTTGATGGCTATACAAGCAAGCATGGGACACAATTTTACATATGAAAATAAGATTTACAAAACTCACCGCATACCTAACCCATTGACATCCCTAAGTCTAGAAGAGCGCGGGCCATGGGCATGCAAGCTTGGTTCTGTGTTACTTAAAACACTATTAGCTTTATTATAAAGTTTATAATATAAACATTATAAATATTTTGTTAATCTAGATAAAGGCTAAATTTCTTCAACTAATCCTTTTGAAAATTATGGGCATTGGCAAAAGCAATTGAAAACTGGATTTATAAATCTCTGACCAAGCATGTTCCATGAACCAGGCTTTGTGGTCCATAACACACCAGGCCTTAACCTAGAGGTGCACAAATCGGTTTCGGGCCCAAGTCATTTGGGTTGAGACCGGGTCAGTTAGTAAATAAAAGTCAAAATCAAGTTCTGGCTAAACCGGATCAGGTTGGAACTGGTTTTTGAGAGGGAAAGGATCGGATTTGACTGAGGACGGGTTTGATTAGGGGTGTAAACAAATCTTGAGCTCAGCTCGTTTAACTTACTAGAGTTCAAGCTTGATATACCAAATAAAATTTTGTAAATACTAGGCTAATTTTAGGCTCGCTCAAGGCCTGGTGCAATTTGAGCTTTTAGCAAGCCGATCTTGAGTAACCCACGAGCGGCTTGCTCATTACACCTCTAGATTTGACTAGCTTTAAAGTATAGGTCACAACCCGATGTCAACCCTACTGATCGGGTCAGTCCCAAACCGAGTTCAGCCAAAGGGATTTCAAAATCAGGTCGAATTTGGGTTCACAACCAGGTTTAGTTCCCCACACAGTTTTTTTGTGCACCTCTGGTCCTCTACCATAACTAAACTTTAAAATGAAGATTGACATTATGTTTTTGTCTTGTTTGTATAGCATAGAACCGGCTGCAACATTGTACCAAGTTTATGTTGTTTTCTTTCGTTATTCAAACAATATTAACATAGGTTTTGTCACACCAACTGTAAGCTTAACAAGACAAAACCCGGCCCGTTACTTCCCACAACTATCCATATGTATATATAAATGCTTTTATGTAAACCAAGTAGCAGCATAACATACCTGCACAACATACATTTAACCAATGAAGATAGCATTCCATTTGTTTGTTCATTTCAGTCTACTCGTTTTCGTGTCCTGCTATGGTAGCAACGGATATGACCCTCTTGAGAACGCTTTAAAGATTCAACGTTCGCGAAGAACAATATCAAATCATGCAAGTAAAGAAGATGTACGCACAGTCAAGAACTCGTATATTCCGGTCTATGTAGGCCCACAAGATGGGTTGAAGGATGCTGACAAGGTATCAGAGTTGCCAGGTCAGCCAGCTGGCACAGACTTTGATCAGTACTCAGGGTATGTGACCGTTGACCCGAGCCATGGAAGAGCACTGTTTTACTATTTTGCAGAGTCACCAGCCAACTCGTCCACTAATCCGCTTGTACTCTGGCTCAATGGAGGTAATATTTTCTTGATTTTGAAATCATTCATATTCAAGAACTAAAAAATGCTATGCATCGTGCAGGGCCGGGCTGTTCTTCATTTGGAAACGGAGCTATGATGGAACTTGGACCGTTTAGAGTCAATGCTGATAGCACAACACTGTCACGGAACAAATATGCATGGAACAACGGTATGTATCATGTATCACGTATATCTTCCATAAGGATAACAAAAATAGATGTCTTAAACGACGGATTTTAATTTTTGCAGTTGCAAATGTGCTGTTCTTGGAATCCCCGGCTGGAGTTGGATATTCTTACTCAAACACGTCTTCAGATTATATAACTGGGGATACAAAAACCGCAAAAGATTCATACACGTTTCTAATTAATTGGTTAGAAAGATTCCCGGAATACAAAACTAGAGATTTTTACATCGCGGGAGAAAGCTACGCAGGGCATTATATTCCTCAACTCGCACAACTAATTCTTCAAAACAACAAGATCACCAATCAAAACCGTCATCAACCTTAAAGGAATTGCCGTAAGTATTAGATTCACTAGTAACTTAATAATTTTTTTATAATCTTGAAAATAAAATTTAATATGTTCATGTTGATATGCTTCAGCTCGGAAATGCATATATGGATGATGAAACCGCAAACACAGGAATGTATGATTATTTCTGGACACACGCGATCATTTCTGATGAAATCCATCAAGGAATCATTTCCCACTGCAACTTTTCAGAGGGTGCAAACATAACAGAAGCATGTTATGACTACCAAACTCAGGCATTCACTGCTGTAAGCAACGTCTATATCTACGACATCTATGCCCCTTTATGCTCATCATTTAGCAATAGCACGCCATCGGTAAGATTTTATTTAAATACACATATTTAGAGAACTATATTCACATGGAAGTAAGTAATTCACATAATTGAAACAGATATCAGCATTTGACCCATGCACCGAGAACTATATTCTAAAATACCTGAACGCACCTGTTGTGCAACAGTCGCTTCATGCAAAACCGGTTCAGTGGGCATCTTGCAGGTAATACTAACCTTTGAAACAAGTACAAATATATATATCATTAGCTCAATCTTTATAAAAAAAATCTTGTATTTGAATGCAGCGACTACGTCGGTGAACATTGGGATGACATGCCTTTTACAGTGTTGCCTGTGATTCAGGATCTAATGGCAAGCGGAATCAGTGTTTGGATCTATAGGTAACTTCACTAAATATTATTTCTTTTCTGCAAAAGGGGATGCAGTCATTGTTAAAGCTAGCATCTGTATGTGTAATGTGTATGCTCAACTGATTATAACATAAAATTTTGCAGCGGAGATACAGATGGGAGAATACCAGTGACGACAAGTAGGTACGATATAAACAAACTACAAACAACCATCAAGACACCATGGTACCCATGGATGTACCAAGGCGAGGTATAAACCTAAAACCTTACTATCCATTCCGAATTTAAAATATCACTTAACTAAAACTTTAACATTTGTGAACACATTGTAATTAACTTATGTTGTTTAGGTTGGTGGATATGTTGTGGGATACGAAAACGTAACATTTGTGACTGTAAGAGGAGCTGGACATTTCGTCCCAAGCTACCAACCAGGACGCGCTCTAGCATTCATCACTTCCTTCTTGGAGGGAAAGCTTCCTACCGATCACTAACTAAAACTTCAAGGATAGTGTGCTAAGATTAATGTTCAAACATGGGTTCAAATTATAACTTTTGTTATAAGTGATCATAAGTTGTATTACATTTACATCACTAATGTTTTCATCTTTAAGTTGGTATCAATGTTACATGAGCAATAATTACAATATAGCAGGAAAAGAATCAAAGATTTTACGTAAATTGGTAATCAGAAACTCATTTGAATTCATAGGCATTGGCATATACATTGAGTAAGTGGGTGATCAGAAATATAATGGTATGGTACCTTCAATGGGGAATTTCCACAAACAGATGGTGTGCAACAAATCATTACCCTGGAAATCAATGCATGCATGCATGATTGATGATACATTATCTCTTCTTCATCACCTGCCAATACAACATGAGAAATAATGAATCAAATAGTTTTAAAAAACAGTATGTGACCACTCAGGCCAAATAAATTTATTTATTGAAAACTAAGATTAAAATGGATTAATTTTTACTTAACTGCCTAATGAATGAATAAATAAATTCATCAAAGTCAATATTTTTTTACATTTCAATTTTAAAACTTAAAGAATATATATAACTGACATCCATCAAAATATATATAACATATTTTGTTATGAACATGAGTTTAATTAGTGTGTGAGGGTTAAGGTTGATGTTTGTTTACACGGATAAAAATATGGGGGGCATGTTCGGGATGAACAAATCAACACGATTGACACCCATATATAATATAAAACGTGGTCTCAGTACTCGTCAAAACCAAATTTAAGTAGAGGACTTTCCAGCACAGTCGCTTGGAGGCGCGTATCAACAACGTTCAGTGTTGAGTTTTTGGTCACCATGCTTGTAGTGGTTGTAGAAGAAAAGGGAGAAAGCGTACTCAGTTGTGTTGAATCGTTTTGGTTTACGGGCTACTCCTGCAACCCGGTCTCAATGGATGGAAACATCTCATCATACCACTAGAAGATGGGAGTTGGAGCCACTAATTCCCTTATGAGTCAAATAACATGACAGAATGACTTGTACGTCTTTAGGAACACAAAGCTTAGCCCAAACACCATACACTATGGTCTATGGATACAAATTACTATGTATTGCCTGCCACTTACTCATTAATGCTTGCTGCATATTTCGTAAAATATGAAAATCCTTGAGATCAATTCAAAGGTTAGTATTACTTGCAATATTCCTATTGAACCGGTTTTGCATGAAGCATTTGTTGCACAACAGGAGTATTTACTATTTAGTTACTATATTTTTTAATAAATCATGATATCTGTATTAATCAAGTCAATTACTGACTTTAACGGAAATATATTTATCCAAACATGTTTCTTTAGATTAGATTCATTTTACCGATAGGGTGCTATGCTATTGCTAAATGGTGAGCATAAAGGGCTATAGATCTCATATTGGAAGATGTTGCTTTGTGTAGAGTATGCCTGATTGATCCCTAGTCAGCACCCAACCGGCTGACTAGCGCCTAGCGAGTTCTACAACACTGGTTGCACCCTCGAAAAAATTGCAGTTGGTAATGATTCCATTGTGGATTTCATCATAAATGATCGCGTGTGTCCACAAATTCTCAAACATTCCTATCTTATCGTTTCAGAATCAACATATGGATTCCCAAGCTAAAACATAACATTACATAACATAACATGAACATGAACATGTTCATTCTTCTTGTGGGTATGAACAAATGGTTTAAAGTTATTAGTAATTTTAATACATGCAGCAATTCATTTAAGATTAGACTATCAGAGTGGGGGCGGGAGAGGGGCGGGAAGGGGGGGGGGGGGGGGGGGGGGGGAACAACCGCCGCCGGTAGGGGCGGGAATGTGGCGTGGGGGTGGGGCGGGAGGGGCTTCACCGGCGTGGGGGGAGTGTGGGGGACACGTGGCATGCTGTTATTGGATGAGATATTTTATTTATTAAAAAAAAAAACAACAATCTAATTATATCATTGTGAAGGCCGGTTTTTTTTTTTTTAAAAAAAAAAAAGAAATTAAATAAAAAAAATAAATAAAAAAACATTACATAATTAAATTACTTAATAACCATTACACACTTAAACAACCATTACATAATCCTAATAATTCCTAAATTACTTATTTAAACATAAATAAATCCTAAATTACTTATTAATCCTAATTTTCTCCACTATGGAGAGTAGTTGTCCCATTCTCCAGGGAAGGTGATGCACTCGGGTGAGACGGAACGTGAGCTATCCCGTCCATCAGATCTCGCATCTGAGGGGAAGTAGTAGTACTCACGAGGAGGGGTAGGTCGGCTATAGTAGAGTTCCTACTCCTCAATCTCCCTCAGGGCTTCCAAGTCCCCCTCAGTTGGGGAAGTCCCATGGTCTGGGGTGGGGGTAGTCTGGTGTTGAGGGATGGGGATGGGGGTAGTCTGGTGTTGGGGGATGGGGATGGGGATAGCAGCAGCAGTCCGGGGGGTGGGGTGGGGATAGCAGCAGCAGCCCGAGGGGTGGGGGCCGACAACATTAGTCGGTCCATTTCGTTAACAGCCATGACATAATCCATGGCCCAGACCATTTCCTCATCCGTCCAGTCATCATCAACTTCAGGAGGAGGAAAGGTTGGTTGTGCAGCAGCAGCAGCAGGAGGATATATAACCAATGTTGTGGAGGAGGAGGAGGAGAAATAGGAGGTTGTGCAGCAGTAGGAGGAGTAGAGGAGGTGAATGGTTGTCTCCGGGGGCGGACCCGTCCCCGGACCCGGCGAGAGTACTGTCGATATTAGACGGGCCAGCAGCTCCTGCTTGAAAACCGTCACCCATGTTATTCATTGCTTTAGGGAAGAGGAATAGGTGTGACTAAGAATTTGGTTAGGTGTTGTATTTATAGGGTTAGAAGTATGAAGCAGTGGGGGGAAACTTTCAAATTCAAAGTTTCAAATTTAAAATTTCAAATTTGAACGTTTGGGTGGGAAAAATTAATGTTTTGTACTGTGTGGAGCATTGGGGGGAAAATTTGAAATTCAAAGTTTCATATTAATTATTTAATATTAATTATTTTTTTATTACTTTAATATTAATTATTTTTTTTATTACTTTAATATTAATTATTTTTTTATTACTTTAATATATTTTCGGTTTATATTATTATTATTATTATTATAAAAAAAAAGAAAAAAGAAAAAAAGGAAAACAAAAAAAAGGAAAAAGAAATGTCACGTGTCACTTCCCCCCACCTCTTCCCCCCCCCCCCCCCCCCCCCCCCCTTCCACTCCCCACAATTATTCCCCCCCCCCCCCCCCCACAAGTGCCACATGACGCTTCATCCCCCTCTTTCCCCCCACCACTCCTTATAGTCTTAATGATAGTTTGATTCATGATCTTGTTGTTTTGAAGGACGGATTGTGCGAGTTGAGGTATATAATGCCCTGCATAGCTTTCTCCGATGATGTAAAAATCTCTAGTTTTGTATTCAGGGAATCTTTCTAACCAGTTAATTAGAAAATGTGTATGAATCTTTTGCTGTTTGAACATCATCAGTTGTATAATCTAAGAACGTGTTCAAGTAGGAAAATCCAACCCCAGCAGGAGATTCCAAGAAACGGACATTTGCAACTACCAATGGTTGTAGTAGAGCGTGGCGACATCTCGACAACGATGATGATGGTAGCATTCGATTTCGAGTGCTTGGCATATCATGAATTCAAATTTTGTATTACCAGTTACTCATCTGATTACCAATTTATGTCATTTTTTTCTTGAAATATGGTAATTGTTGCACATGTAACATTAATACCACCTAGAAGATGGCAAAAATCAGCGACGTAATACAACTTATGATCACTCGCAACAAAACTTATAACTTTGAAGACCAATCTTAACATACTAATCTTAAAGTTTTAGTTAGTGATTGGTCGGAAGCTTTCCCTCCAAGAAAGACGTGAAGACTGCTAGAACACGCCCTGGTTGGTAGCTTGGGACGAAATGTCCAGCTCCTCTTACAGTCACAAATGTTAGGTTTTCGTATCCCACAACATATCCGCCAACCTAAATAACATAAATAAAGCTCAATATATGCACTAATGTTGGGTTTTAGTTGAGTGATATTTTAAATCTAGATAGAATAGAAGGCTTTGTACCTCGCCTTGGTACATCCACGGGTACCAACGTATCTTGACTGATGTTTTTAGTTTGTTTATAGAATACCTACTTGTCGTCACTGGCACACTCCTATCTGTATCTCCACTGCAATTTTATAAGTTGTGTTTTTTTTTTTTTTTTTTTTTTCAGTCAATTATATATACACAGTTACACACACACATATATATAGTTAAACTAAGTTACCTGTATATCCAAACACTGATTCCATCGGCCATTAGATCCTGAATCACAGGTAAAACTGTAAACGGACTGTCTTTCCAGTGTATACCGATAGGGAAACTGCATTCAAAGACAAGACATTTTAACTAGATGATGTGCATCTAAACTTGTTTCAAACTATTCAAAAATCTGAAGTTTGAACAGCTTTGAGATAAAAGTCGGTGTTACTTGCAAGAATTCCATGAACCGGTTTTGCATGAAGCGACTGTTGCACGACACGACTGTTAAGGTATGCTAGAGTATAATTAGCAGTGCATGGATCAAATCCTGAGATCTATATCAACAATGTGAATTACTTCAATGTGAATATATTTCTCCAAACATGTACGTTTAAATCAGGTCTTACCGATGGGGTGCTACTGCTGAGTGGTGAGCATAAAGGGGAATAGATGTCATATGAGAAGATGTTGCCTATAGCAACGATTGTCTGATTTTGATAGTCGTGACATGCATCTGTTATGGTTGCACCCTCGGAAAAGTTGCAGTTGGAAATGATTCCTTCGTGGATTTCATCAGAAATGATCGCATGTGTCCAAAGATAATCAAACATTCCTGTCATTTCCGTTTCCTCATCAACGTATGCATTTCCGAGCTGAAGCATAACATAACATGCACATGCACATGCACATGCACATGCACATGCACATGCACATGAACATGTTCATTCTTATTTTCGGTATAAACAAATAATTTAAAGTTACTGGTAAATCCAATACTTACAGCAATTCCTTTAAGGTTAATGACAGTTTGATTGGTGATCTTGTTGTTTTGAAGAATTAACTGTGCAAGTTGAGGTACATAATGCCCTGCATAGCTTTCGCCCATGATGTAAAAATCTCTAGTTTTGTATTCCGGGAATCTTTCTAACCAGTTGACTAGAAATGTATACGAATCTTTTGCGGTTTTGAACATCACCAGTTATATAATCCGAGGATGTGTTCGAGTAGGAAAATCCAACTCCAGCTGGAGATTCCAAGAAAAGGACATTTGCAACTGCAGAGGTTATAATCCATCATTAGAATCATGCTTTGTTTTATTTCTACTTATGAAAGATGTATACACGGATTTTAAAAAAAGGGTGAGGCGTGCGCCTCAAGGCGAAACGCTAAGAAAATGTTTCTGAGGCGCGCCTCATGGGGTTCAGACTGTACATACGCCTCTAAGGGCTGAGGCGCTAGGAAAATGTACGCCTCAGGTGCACCTCGAGTGCGCCTTAGGTGGTTTAGGTTGTTTTTGATGTGTGTTTTTTTTTGGGCCAATTATTTTATTTTTGACGTGTGTTTTTTTATGTTTTAGACTTTTCTAGGTCAATTATTTTATTTTTTATAAGATACATAATTTTTATATTTATTTTTTGACTGCGCCTCGGGCTTACGCCTCGGTTCGCCTCGAGGCTTACGCCTCATGAGGTGAAGGGAAAACGCTTTGAGGCTCGTTTCCGTTCTTTTAAACTTTAGATGTATATGATTCTTACCATTGTTCCATGCATATTTATTCCGTGACAGTGTGGCATTATCAGCATTGACTCGAAATGGTCCAAGTTCCGTCATGGCCCCGTATCCAAACGAAGAGCAGCCTGGCCCTGCAATGATTCAAAGCGTTTTTTCAAAAAATTTGAACACTGACGACTTTAAAATCAAGAACTTGTTACCTCCATTGAGCCAGAGAACAAGCGGATTAGTGGAAGAGTTAACAGGTGACTCTGCAAAATAGTAAAACAGTGCTCTCCCATGGTTCGGGTCAACAGTCACATACCCTGAGTACTGATCAAAGTCTGTTCCTGCTGGCTGACCTGGCAAACCGGATATCTTGTCAACATTCTTCAACCCATCTTGCGGGCCCATGTATACATGTGACGTTGAATACTCAGCTGAGCGATCTTCATTACTTGCACGACTCAAGACTGATCTTCTAAAACGTTGGATCTTTAAAACGTGCTGAATAGGGTCATATCCGTAGCCACCATAGCAAGCCACGAAAACAAGTAGACCGAAATGAAGAAACAGTTGAAATGCGAACTTCATTGATTATAGTTATGTTGTTCTGCTGTTTAGATGATGCAAATACATTTATATATACATATGAATATTGTGGAAAATGACAAAGTTTACAGTTATGAGTGACAAATCCTATGTTTCATTGTCTGAAAAACGCAGGATAACAACATTAGCTTGATACAAGGATGCTGGTTTTATATTACACATATAAAACCTTTCATGTGTTGTTTAGGCATCAAAGAGTCGAGTGCAACCGTATACAACAATGAAACTAGGATTAAATATAACAAAAGAGAAAAACTTAGATTTAATATGATAATGTATGCAGTAAATCATAAACCCCTAAACATCATCAGTTGCTCTATTTTAACCACAATAATACCAAAATCATTGATATATAGAGCAACCTAAGAGATCATAACTATCGGTTCGAAACAATGACAGTTTTCACCAGTAATCGCCGCAAGAACATTTTCCATCTTTGAAATGATGAAACCTTTTATTGTCTCGAACGATCAGCTCTCTACCCACAATCCTGGACATAATCTTGATGGCATTATGACAATCACCACAAACACGAAGATTCTTAATAATCCTCAACGGTGTTCTAGCTGGAGTAGATATCAGTCCATACGCAATCGCCAAACGCTCACTATGGTAAAGCAAAGCCTGCTCTTTGGCTTCTTGATCAATATCATGAAGAACGTATCTTGTATCCGGGACATAACTCTGTTCTTTATTAGCAGCCCTAAACTTCTCCTCGTCTTTGTAAAGCGTCGGGTTCCTAAACTCGCCAACTCTGTTCTTCCCCTCGAGCATACTGATAGCAGTAAACTTCTTAGGAAGTGGCGTCGGGATTTTCTTCGGATCAGCTTTAGACGGATCAAGACCAATCAATATCTCTTCCACCCTATCTTCAAGATCAACGTCTCCATGAATCCTCGCATAATTCATCACCGCCTCCCATATTTCAACCGTAGGTTCAAACGGAAGCTTCTCAACATACTCCAAAGCTTCCGCAAGATGCCCGGGTTTCCCAAACACACCAATCAAACCCAAATAATGCTCAATCTTCGCTCAATCCCATACTCTTCCTTCATCGATTCAAAATGCAAAAACCCTTCCTCAACCGCATCAGCACCCGCACACGCTCTAAAACCGCTAAAAACGTCTCCTCATTTGGCCGCAACCCAACCCTCCTCATCTCCTCATACATCTCCAACCCATCATCCCCTAACCCATTAACCGCATACCCATTAATAACGCAATGCCACGCCTCCATACTCTTCCCAACCATATGATCAAACACTCGGCGCGCATCCACCATACTCCCACACTTACTATACATATCAATCACCTTACAACTCAACCCCAAATCCCCTCTGTAACCAGACCTCAAAAAATAATCATGCACCTTCTTAGCATCCTCAATCTTCCTACCCTTCCCACATAACCCAAACAATAATCCAAAACACTCACCATCTGCCACCTCACCCTGTCCCAACAACTCTATAGCTTCCTTAAGCTTCCCCTCTTTACAAACACTCAAGAAATCAACTTTTTTCACATACCCAGAACCCTGTTGCTGCTGTTGAACAGTCTGTCTCTGAACAGAGGCTTGTGGTGGATAATTAGGGTTTTGGGTATAAAAAGATTGCTCCTTTTGAGGGTTTTGTGGATATTGATGATGTGGGTATGTTTGATTTTGGTTTTGCTGATAAAAAGTTTGCTCCTTTTGAAAGTTTTGAGGGTTTTGGTGATGTGGGTATGTTTGATTAGGGTTTTGCTGATAAAAAGATGGCTGTTTTTGAAAGTTTTGGTGATGTGGGTATGTTTGGTTATGGTTTTGGTGAAGTGGGTATGTTTGGTTTTGGTTATTGGAGGGATTGGGTGGTGGGTTGTAGTGATTAGGGTTTGTTTGGGGTTGTGGGTATGGGTGTGTGTTGAAGTTGTTTGAAACGGGTGATGTGGAGAAAGAATTGAGGGTGTGACGGTGGAATATGGAAGGAGGAGAGTGTAGTGATGTTAGTTTGAAGGAAGAAGAAATACAAGCTCTGCGAGTCGCCATTAGAGAAGCCATTGTTGTTGTTAAACCCTAATGAAACCTGGGAGGAGTGAAATGAGGAGAGAGATGGGTTTAATGATGTGGACCGCTAAATGGGTCGGGTATTATGACTTCAAGAATCATCTTTTTTTTCTTTTTTTTTTTTTTTTTTTTTGAAATAAACTTCATTCAAAAGCCGAAAGCCGAGCGAAACCTCAAAATAAAGGCCGCTCCAACAACCAACTAGTTTTATACCCGTCCGGTGGGCGGTGGCCGGGTGTTTAGAAACGATCATTGACAAATTATACGATTTAATTAGCAAGTACCCCATAAAAAGATGTGCATAATCTGATCATGTTGAAGGCTTGTGAGGGCAAGGCTTTAGCAATGGAGAAAACAAAATATCACCACTTGATAAGGTTTAATTAACCCTTAGTTTCCAACAATAATGATCCGGCATATGTTTTTCAAACAAAATCATTTATCTATAAAGTATATTGAGAGAGAAACATACTCGAGGGGGACATGCTTGCGAGTTGGTCTGATTTGGAAATGGAATCCCACGATAAATATAAAGGGGTGATGATTTGATTACGAAGTAAGTTAGTATTTACTAAGGGGTATTGGATTTTAATAATCCAAACTTTCATCTATTGGCTGACAATAATCTGTACTTAAAAAATTCCCAACAATGATCCCAACTTTCAACGTATTGGCCGACAACGAACCTTTGTTAACTGAAACTAACTCAGCTAGTGGATGATGACGTGGCATGCCATGTCAATGTCCACATCATCAGCTTTGCTGGTGTTGGCATGCCATGTCATCATCCACGTCAGCATGCATTAATTGAGTTAGTTCCCAATTAACAAAGGTTCATTGTCGGCCAATACATTGAAAGTTGAGATCGTTGTTGGAAATTTTTGAAGTACAGATTATTACCGGCGAATGGGTGAAAGTTTGGATTATTAAAATCCAATACCTCATTTATTAAAGATGAATATATTTGTACGAGTGTAAACAGTTGTGTGATGTTAAGTTGTGTTTTATGTGTATATTGAAGGCGATAAAACGCTACTTATAAGTCGTTATACCAAAACCAAGATAGTAGCAATCTTCTCCGGTTATAGTCATGTCTAATTCATAACATCTCTATAATTCGACACCATAACAATTTTGTCAATACTTAATACGTATGAAATGATGTACCCTTGAAGAAATGTCGACATACAACTCGATACTCGTTTTCTTTTAGTTTATCAACCCTCTAATGGGTTAACCAGCACTTTGCGGCGAGACACCAACATTTTTTTTTAAATAGAAACGTGAACGTAACGATACCTACAACTAAAATATTGAAAAAGGTACTTAGAACTTAATGTTATAGTGGGATTCTCCAACCCTAGGTGACGGGAATTATGTGTGTATCAGTTTGGTTCTTTACGACACTGACACTTGTTATTGCAATTTGCAACCGAAAAAGAAAACCCAAAAAATATAGTCGTTATATGCCCAAAATAATATCGCCACATATTTTATTGATAGTGTAGAAAGATCACATACAAGAGTTCAGAAGCTAATTATCATGATGTAAAGGTTCAAATCCTAGTATATGTGTATTTTGGAATCTTTGAAACTCTAAGGGCACTACTATAAATTCTAAAACTTCATTAAATTTAATCATTTTTTTACAAGAATTGCAATCACCTTTTTCAAGTAAAGAAGCACCACACTCACCAAAAACTCGACAAGGATTAAAATTAACATAGAATCAACAAATTTAGATAATAATGAAACTTCTATAATGTGTCCATAACTGCAAATCCAAAGACATCCTTGTGTTCTTCATGCATATACAGTTTTTGCAAGAATTATGACGTGTAAAAGTAGAAAATGTAAATACCTAAGAATCATGAATTGTTTCAGTGAGCCTAATCATTTTATTCAGTGAATTATATCTTGAGTTTTTAAAAATATCAACACAAATTATATCTTACTTACCTTGTAACAATCTGTATATACAGTTGTACAAGATTAACATTGCCAAAAGAATCTTTGCCACTTGATGATCTATGAATGAAAACAGCCATACAAGTATCTTCCTAGAGCTTTCACGCTATTGTATTCCCGTGTCCAATTGTTGTACTGTCAATAGAAGGTCCTTTCTAAAACCAAAGAGTAAGTAAAAAAATTTCAGCGTATAATCACTAAGATATTTTAACAAATATTTTAATCAATAATCACTTTCCAATAACAAAAAACATACAAATACATAACATATTAATATTACAAAAGTGATTATTTAACTATGACAATTTCCTTTTGTCATCTTAATGATCTAATACGAATAAAATTGTTAAAACTTAAAACACTCATACAAGTGATTATTTACCTATTACAATTCCAAAAGCCAAAAACACAGCCCATTTTACTACAGTTGATATAACTAATTATTGTAAAAATATTGTTATGTAATCAAAATTAATATAACTAATTATTTATTTAAAATACAAAAAAAATGAGTAATAGAAGTGGTTCCAGGTCAAACCATTTAGACAAGTTTAAAAAAAGACATGTTTGACCCGTACCCATTTTGACTTGTTACCAACCAGCCCTACCCAAACACATTGCTACCTCTGCTCGTTAACTTCACTAAAGAAGCATAGATATGCGTGTTTAAAACAAAAGATGTAAAATCACATACGTATAACAAAAAATATTCGTTGACCCATTTTTACACATTCTAATTTGGACCTGTTGCACTACCGCTTATCGCCTCTACAAACAACCTACCAAGTATAAATAAGAAAATACAGTCGTTGACCCATTTCTACGCATTCTAAAATTGGACATGTTGCACTACAACTTGCCTCCTGTACAAAATATGTACTCAGCATTAGAGATGAGAGTGTAACAATATTTGTACCTGATTAGAAACGAATCCCTCCAACGTCTGAAATGCTTAAGCTTGTATTTTTCAAGGTTCTTGAGTTGGGATAAAAATATATATTGCAAACCCGAAGAAAATAAAGACCTGAATCCACATATAGCAAGTCGTTTAAACAAAAACCATTCAAGTGTACATCAATAAATTCAAAACAATTGAATAAGCTAAGACACGTAATCTGTTCAATACTGTTGTTTGAAGTCGAAAGACAATTCATATAATGCTAACCAGCATATCGACTTCATAGGCGATTTTGAAACAAATTGTTTGTGCAATTTAATTTTGCATAAATGATGTTTCCTTTATATCTACAAGTGAAGTCATGTGGATAATAACCAAAATATTTATTAAACATAGACTTAAAAAGGCTATTCAAATAAGCAAAATACTTAACCCGCTTTCACCTGTACGAAAGTAAGTTGCTTTACCCCAGACCCATTTTAATTAGCTTCCCAACCCACCCATTTGCCATCTCTACATTTTATCAAAATCCCAAATAGTTTTTTTTTTAACAAAATAAGCTTATGGAAACAAATTAACTGCGCCAAGTTATATCACAATGTAACCCTGTGATGAAAAGTCCCAAAACAGGAAATTAGCACCTCACAGATGAAACTGAAACCATCAGCCTGTTTCAGCTATTTGAGTGATTTGACCCGCTTATTTTTACTTATTTTTACACCTTACGCAAAAGGGCTAAAACTGCTGCCCCTGGTTGTAGAATTTATATCTCTTAAAAGAGGATTGTTACGTTTTAACTTTGTACACGGTTTAGAAACTTGTTGAGCTTTTGTTATAATAACAATAATAGAAGAGAAAATATGTGAATTTAATTAATTATTTTTCCAGATGACGTCCATATAAATGAGTGTTTGATAGAGCTTGAAGGGCGTTTTTCGTCTCTTGTTTGGTTACATACTCGACAAAAGCAAATCCTCTATGCTTCCCGAGCCTTGTTGGAAGTCTTAAACTCTTTACCTGTAAAGGCATAGAAATTGTTTAAAATCATACTTGACATAAATATATAGCAATTCTAACTTCATTGTGACATAATCAAACATAAAACAGCAAAACATTTATATAGCAAAAAGAAAATATAAGACCTACATCCCTGATCTTGTGTCATTTATGCACAGAGGTGGAACTTTTAACTTGTAGATTTCTTAAATAGAAATTTTATATAATGAACCAACACTTCTACAAAAACGTACCTGACCAAACGGACTAAACAGTTGGTGCAATTCTTTCTATGTAGCTTCAAAAGCTACATTTCTCACAATTAACTTTGTTGAGCTTTGATCGTCGCCCACCTTCTCTTTTACTTTTTCGTTGTTCTTAACATGGCATAACTGTAATATAAGAGCATGTCCATCCAAAACCGTTCCCTGAAATGAAAACATGTTAGCATCACATCCATTCAATCTGAGAACAGCATGATACATCATACCTGTAAATCCCTACAAACATGTATAGCAGTATCCGCAGTATCAAACTCCAGAAACCCAAAACCCACTGAAACGTTTTTCCCATTTTTATGTGCTTTTTTATCTGCAAGAAAAATAAAATATAAATAGAGATAAGAAAATTAGAGCAAATTGTTAAAGACAGGAGAGTGCAGGCCAAAAACCATACCCTGACACTACAAAGTTTTCCTTCCTTAATGTGCTCAACAAAATGTTTCTTCAAACTCTCATCGGTAGTTTTAAAATTCAGATTCTTGACAAATAGTGACTGGGACTGATAAGATCATGAAGAACATAACAGAAAATTACAAACTATAAGAATATTAATAATTATAAGAAATAAAATAACTTCAGAACAGATAAGATATTTTCTTCTGAATTGTTCAATTACTGGTCAAATGGATCAAAATGAGTCGCGGTGTGGGTTGACAACTTGACATTTAGCATTCTTTGTCCAAATTTTAAAAATTGTTCGGAAATTATCAGCGTCACAAATGACTTAAAAAAAAGATTATTCCAAATAATATTTAAAAAAAACAATTTAGAAGGTTCCGCGCAAATAAAAAGTGGGGCCACTTTCGATCCATTTCATTTTAAGCTACTTCTTTGATACTCCACCCGTTTGACCCGTTGGGAATAAACATAACCCAAATTGACCAATTTATTAGTAAATGGGCCGAATTTGCCACCTCGACTCGTTGTGTATCAACATCATCATAAACAACACCTTTATTACATTTGTCATAACCCATGTGCGCCAATATGTGCCCCTGTATTATTGAATGTTATTAGCAGCAGGGTCCTAACTCATGATTCAATAATTATTTAATCAAGGTTGTTTTCGATTACCAAATGAACACAAAACACCACATAAAGATAATGAGCATTAGTGCTGGCTGCCCCTACGTCGAAGCCTCCACAAATCTCAACACATTCAAAGAAACTAAGACCAACATACAAATATTCATTCAATCTCCATAGCAAATTTATCAAATAAGTGAATAACCATCTGACAAATGCCCAATGCTTAATGCAGTAAACACGAGCAGAACCGAACCCTAACTTATGTCCAATGGCATAACAGCATCCATTCCAATTTCTAAA
The DNA here is from genome assembly GCA_030844895.1 of Ambrosia x helenae. Classification (NCBI taxonomy): domain Eukaryota; kingdom Viridiplantae; phylum Streptophyta; class Magnoliopsida; order Asterales; family Asteraceae; genus Ambrosia; species Ambrosia x helenae. Next base: position 89,878,612 of record CM061226.1, on the reverse strand, counting down.
CTAAACTACACTAAATTCCACATATTTCTTAAATAATCAGACATTATTATGAACTAAATATGATAAAAATAACAATAATAATACAAACAACAACAACAAAAACAATAATAATAATAATAATAATAATTTATAGTAGATACTTAGAAATTGAGATTACCTGATGGAATTTTGTTCTAAACGTAACCAATTGTTGACCCGAATGATGAAATATGTTGAGAATTTGTGACTGAACATCCAGAGGATAATGAGAACAAAGGGAACTGCTTGTTTAGGTTAGGGTTTTGTTGCAGCAAAGAATACTGAGGTAAGGTGAGGTGTGGAAGGATGATTATGGAGTTGAGAAGGGAGTGGAGAGTTTTATGGGTGAGGAGGAGAAACCGGCGGCAATCACGGATATAATGAGCGTACGAGAGAGAAAGAAGTAATCAAATTTCATAAACTTCTGGCATCGTGGATTAGTGGGTTAACTTCTTCCTGGAATTCCGGCGATATGATCAAAACTGAATGATAATGGGAGAGTGGGATTGGAGGGAACATGTATTTAATAACCGCTGTAAAATCCTTAACCGCTCAATTATCACGGCCAGGATTGAATATGTTTTTTGATCTAACAGTGGAATTCAAACCAAAAACGGTTGGCTCGGGCCGGCGTCAATATTATATTTAATTACAACATATACAACGGATATCTAACCCAATCCTTCCACTCAATCCTATTACATTTCGATCTATGTCTTAACCAAAGAAAAGACATGGACTTAACAAAAGCCACCACCTCTATAACCTTAGGAGCTTTTTTATTAAACACCGCATTATTGCGTTCCTCCAAATAGCCCAACACGTAACCATGATGATACCTCGAACAATTGTTTTCCCTCTAGCTAAACCCGGAAGCGCATCCTGCCAAGTCAGCATATCTTCGATTAATCCGTGACTACTAGGCCTCAATTGACACCAACTCCACACTTTGCTCCAAACGTCGAACGAAAAAACACATGTGACGAATACGTGGTTTACCGTCTCCTCATCAACGCTGCATAAAAGAACAAGTAACAGACGGCAAAGTAATCCTTCTCTTTACCAGCTCCGAACATGTTGGCACTCTTTCTTGTTCTATCCTCCAGATAAGAATGTTGATTTTTCAACGAGACCCAATTCACCCACCGCATCCGATGTCCTGGCTGCCAGAGTAGATTCTGCCTAAGAGCTTTTTTCACCGCAACGACAGAGAAGCCCACCAAAGAGTTATTATCCCATAACCAGCGATCTGCACTGCCACTAATCCGAACATTCGCCAGCAAGTAGAATAAATCCTGAATCTCCGATATTCCTTCCACTGTATTCGCACCCAGATTCCAATCTTCAGCCAACCGAGACTGACCCCCTTCCATTAAAATGCGGCTGTTAACGGTAACGTTCTTATCCTTCTCGAGAGAAAATAACTTCGGCCATCGGATCCACAGTGGAGTAGTACCATACCAAACATCCTTCCAGAAATTAATGCAACTCCCATCTCCAAGCTGACAAGAAACTAACTTTTCAATGCCCCTCCCGTCAAACCGAATGTTCCCCATAACGTTGACGATCGATTTCCAGACTCCTGGTAAAGCTTTGTTCACCGGTAAAAAGACCCATTTGTTCCTACCTCCATGGATACTAAGGATAATCTTCCTCCACAGCCCCGTATAGTCAGTTTTGAACCTCCACGCCCATTTTACTAGTAAAGCCGAGTTAACTTTCGATAACTTGGTGATTCCCAGCCCCCTAAACCGTTTAGGTCTCGCCACTATCTCCCAAGAGACCCAATGAATACCTTTACCATCTTTATTACCCATCCATAAAAAATTTCTCATAATTCTCTCAATGTTTTCAAGCACTTGTGTAGGCGCTTTGAACAAAGAAAGGTAATATACCGGGAGGCTTGCTAGAACGGACTTAATCAACGTGAGACGCCCTCCAATCGATAACACTTTGGCCTTCCATGATTGAAGTCTGTTGCGAATAGTGTCTAGTACCGGTTCCCAATGAGCCACCCGGTTCATGTTTTAAAATACTTTTTAAATTAAGTCATTTTTTAAAATATTTTTTTAAATTAATGGTGTTTTGGCAAACATGGTTACAAAATTTATTGTGTATTATAAGTGTATTATACTTCTCGTATAAGCATATAGATGTAGTGTGTATATAGGTATCATAAAGCATAGTAGTTTTGTATAGTATAGTAACTAGGTTATGTACATGTGTGATACACGGGTTGAACAATTTAAATTATATATATTATATATAAATTTAAAATATAATTAAGAAAAATTAGATTACATATGTTATTTAAAATAAAAAATGTTTCCTGTACAACCGAAAAAATATTAAATATTCATCAGCCCCTAAATGATTTCTTGTAAAAAACATTTTTATTCACATAAAACTTTTTTCAAACATTCCAAAATATATCTTCCATACACAGCTATTACCTTGTAGACTGCAAGTACAACAAAACAAAAATAAAAAAGTAATAAAGGTGAATCTGTTTAGACTAAGATATAAAAAAATAAAATTAATTTAAAAGTATTATCCTCATCCGTTAAACCATCTCAATCGAGTATTGTTCATTTTGGAATTTGACATCAAGTTTCCTCAAAGCCAAAGTATTTCTAACCTTGAGTGCATAATCATTTTTTTTTTCTAACATCGGGGTCCTTAAACATAATGACGTTTATTGGTTCAATTTGATTGTATTATAAAAAAAGATTTTGTAAATTAATAGCTTGAAAATAAAGATTGAAACGAATTAGTAATGCAAAGACTGTTTAGATATTGCATTTTTCTATTGAATTAACTTGAAAAAACAAAGTCAATGAAGATTTCAATTAATGATTTTCATATATAAAATGTATTTTATATATCAAGCTATTATAATACAAAAATAGCCAAACATATTTAGTTTTGTATTGAATCAAATATTTAATTAATGTGGATTGATTTGTTTTATTTTATTTGTTTAGAATTAGAATATTGTAAGAAATATAGTTTTAAACTTAAAGTGAAAGACCACATATTAAAAACACGTTTTTTTAAGGTACACGATTTAAATTTAATAGTATATAAATGCATTATCTTAAAAAAAATTTTAATAAAGATTACTTTTGTTAGTTCATAAACATTTCAAATTATGTCTATTAATTTATTTCTAATGTTGTATTAAAATATAATTATATTAATTGATTTACAAAAACATAGAATATATATATTAAACTGAATTCCAGTAATTATAAATAATTATAGTTGTAACAAATAAAAACTGAATAAGTAATAATTATTAAATAAAGAAACAAATTAAAATAAATGTATTGTTTGAAATAATAAAATGGGAGGCTTTATAATGGAGTTCTATGTACTCCATGTGCTGTCTTTTATTACTATAGATAAAATCGATTAATGTTGATTGATTTATTTTATTTATTTGTTTTGAATAGTATAAAAGTCTCACAAAAAAGCTTGACTAATTGCATTGTGTTATTATTAATTTGTTTATTTGACTTTTGAACTATTTTAAGCATTTAAAATTAATATGTATTTGCTGAACATAGTTTAACATCTTAAACAATGACCAAAATAATAAAACTTAATAATCATTTGTCAAATATTGTAACAAAATTAATTTTAAACTTAGAATAACAGATTATTTTTTTTAAAATGGGTTAATTTAAGGTACATGATTTAAATTCAAAGTTAATAATACATAAATATAAATATGTTATATAAAAAAGAATTACATGTTTTATTTTATTAATGATTTCAGTTACAACTATGATTATTAATATAATTACTAAAATTTAATTTAATAAACTTATATCATGGTTTTGCAAAATCAATTATTATAATAAATTTGAGTTTAATGTATATTAAATAATAAAATTAGAGAATTTATGAGGGAGTGCCATGTGTCCCTCATGTGTTTTCTTTTATTAAATAGTGTAGATGTAGATAATATAATTACTAAAATTTAATTTAATAAACTTATATCATGGTTTAGCAAAATCAATTATTATAATTAAATTTGAGTTTAATGTATATTAAATAATAAAATGAGAGAATTCATGAGGGAGTGTCATGTGTCCCTCATGTGTTTTTTTTATTATATAGTGTAGAAGTGTAGATGTATCGCATTGTATGGTTTCATATCGTATCGTATAATATAGTATATGTGTATCGTATAGTTATAGTCAAGCTTCGTACAATATAGGTTTAGTATGGTATAGGTGTAGTATAGATGCGGTATAGGTGGCGTATAGGCGTATAGGTGTAGTGTAGGTCTCATATATGCTTGTAGGTGTAGTATAGGTATATGTAGTATAGATGCAGTATAAGTGTCGTATAGGCTTATAGATGTGACATAGGTATAGTATAGTATCACACCTATTCTACACCTATACTATACTATACTAGACTATATGATACAATACGCTATGATATTGTACTATATGAGACGATAATATACGATACTACACATATACTATACTTATAATATACCTAACCACACATATACTTATGCTATACTCTACTTACACTTACACATATACTACAATATACTCTATAAGCCTATACGAGGCATATACGGCACTTATACTATGTTATATATAGTATATAGTACGATGTGATACTATATCATATTATACAATACAATACAATATTATACAAGCCTACGATGTGTAGTATAGATTCTATATAGGCCTCATATAGACTTATAAGTGTAGTATATGTCCCATATATTCCTCATACAGACTTACAGGTGTATTATAGGTCTTGTACAGATATGCCTCGTATAGGCCTATACGAGACGTATCGGTGTGGAAATAGATTATGGGGTTGTCAAAATAGACAGAGCCAAAATAAATTACATATATGAAGGAGATTAAGAGGGTGTTTGGGATTGAGTTTATTAGCTTTTTAAAAAAGATAATAAAAAAACTAACAAGCTAAAAAAACCAATAAGTCATTTGCAAAAGCCAACGAAACCTGGTTTTTGATGATTCATTGACTTATTGGCTTTTGCAAAAAGCCAATAAGTCAATAAGTCTTTCCAAACTCAGTCCCTAACACCCTCTAAATACAAATAGATTTATACATACGTACGAAATCAAATCAACGAACTTCAATCAAACTCATTTAGTGATGTTGGAATCGACACGTCAAACCTAAATAAGGATATTTAAGGTTTAACTTTAGGGTTTATAATTTAACTTTTAGAATGTAGCTTAGGATTTATAGTTTAGTTTTAGGGGGTAGAATTTAACGAGCATATTCTAATGTTGTTGAAATGAGTTTAATTGAAAAGCGTTTGAGTCAGTCTCCTATGCTTCTTATGTTAAGGACATTGAGTACACAAAATACCTAAGTTTATAATTATTTTATGTGAATGTAAAAAGTGTAATATCATTAAGAAAATATTTTTTGGTCACTAGTTTTAGCTCATTAAAAACTTGCTTATTGAAATTACGTGAAACCTTTTGTATTTTTTTAGCGGCCAACTAAATACTATCTGAGCTACTAATGGGTTAGTACTAACAGGACTAGTTGCCCATTGGGCAGCCCAGGTCCTCCAA